>CM055896.1:22187109-22548183 GCA_029582155.1 Panopea generosa | reverse complement strand
ATATGATCTGGACGAGATATGAGTAAGTTATGGGGCTCTGCTACATATGTTCTGGCCGAGATAGGAGTAAGTTATGGGGTTTTGCTACATATGATCTGGACGAGATATGAGTAAGTTATGGGGCTCTGCTACATATGATCTGGACGAGAGAGAAGTAAGTTATGGGGCTCTGCTTCATATTATCTGGACGAGATAGGAGTTAGTTATGGGCCTCTGCTACATATGATCTGGACGAGATAGGAGTAAGTTATGGAACTCTGCTACATATGATCTTGACGAGATAGGAGTAAGTTATGGGCCTCTACTACATACGATCTGGACGAGAGAGAAGTAAGTTATGGAGCTCTGCTACACATGATCATGACGAGATAGGAGTTAGTTATGGGACTCTGCTATATATACTCTGATAGCCGACTATCTAAAGGTTGAGTTGTTGTCATTTGATATGTTAACAGAATATTTGGTAAGAAAACATTGTATTAGCCTAACAAATCGATATATATATATGTCCATAAAATATCTTACCAAGTATGATGCAAAAACGTGTGAGCTGTGCACACCGTTTATTTGTTTATATAATAGGTTGATTCACTTCGTGAACTATTTCTAATACCCAGTATCTAAAATAAAGTTGTAATAAAAACCAGAGTGCCAATTGTTGTTATTTTTTATACCATACAGAAACACATACTAGATCCAGTATTACTTGTAAGAGACTTTTAATATCCACATGTTGCCACAGACTTAATGTATTTACTATATGGCATCCGCTTATATTCACAATACTCAATGTAAGTATATGTAAACTGTACTTTATAACTTTGTTCCGATATGTCACGTGTGTTTATATTTACTTACTTGTCATTTATTTGTAAAGATGAAAACCTATAATCGTTTCATGTTGTATATCTGTCTGTCTGCCTGATTTCGGATTAAAATCAGAAAGTTTAACGAAATCTAGGTTAGATGTCTACTGAAAACAGGGCAGAAGCAAGCACTGGATGGTAAATAAAATATGTCTTCAAAATAAATAATAAAATTATCAAATAAACATACACAACGTTTGAAAATGCAAATGCAAATTTTAGAGCATTTCAATTCAATGTCTCCCAAGCTAGTCATGGCTTAAAAATATTTGAATAATATCAATTGTTATCGGAATAGAGATTTTATCAAAACAGTGATATGTTAAGAGATTTAATCACATTTTCTCAATCGTGTCGTTACCTCAATATTATTTTTTACTCTTGTATACTTTCCTGATTTTTTTTTTTTTGTATATTAAACAAATTGAGTTACCTCTAATAGATTTATCTCTTCTATGTGGAGAGTGACGTCATATCAGCGTATTCTTTTCACGAGCGCATGATTGCTATCTGATCCTTGAAACATGGCAGATTTCCTTACAGGCGTGTAAAACTGTTTCTAGTCCAATAGCAGACCCGAACACATGACAGCAATACTAGTTGTCAATTTTGGATTTGGTCTAAGACGCTGTCGAATACGACCACTTACTTCTTACCGCTGTGATGTTCGAGACCCGCTCGGCCAAAAAACGTGAGATAGTTTGCCCTTTACTAACATTAACTTACGGTGGTGGTTCTACTATATGTATTCCTCTGGGTTAAACTTGATATAACCTACCTTGTGTTAAAATGCCGTTAAACCCCATTCTAAAAATATCGTTGATGCTCTGGTGCATATGTAATAGTCTTCTGCCGTCTTCCCAAGATTCGTCCTTACGTTTTACATGTGGAAACGAAAAAAGTAACAAAACGTAAGTAGAGGATGGTGGATTTTTATTTCTTTTTAGTAGAATGATGATTATATATATTTCAATACGTATATTTTAAAATTGTTTAAGAAGATGTTACTATTTAAATTTACGAGAGATATTTGAGAGAGAGAGAGAGAGAGAGAGAGAGAGAGAGAGAGAGAGAGAGAGAGAGAGAGAACTTGATAAATTGAATTATAAATCATAAGTGTGTTTTGTCCAATTTAATCCCCCAAAACAGTTACTTTCATTAACAATCATTGATTATTATATGTGTACTATGTAATTCCCGTTACGAGTCATTTTTTCAATAACAATCCCGCAGTAATTATTATGTGCATTCCAAATTATACAGATCTCATGGCTAGATTTCTTCAATTTGCAAACCAATAAATGAAGATATTCTCAGTGCAGTGTCTAATATGTATAGTTAGGCCTTGTCTTACAGATCTCATGGCTAGATTCCTTCAATCTGTCAACCAATAAATGAAGATACATTTGTATTCTCAGTGTAGTGTCTAATATGTAACTATAGGCCCTGTCTTACAGATCTCACGGATAGATTTCTTGAATCTGTCAACCATTTAATGATATTCTCAGTATAGTATCTAATTTGTAACTATAGGCCTTGTCTTACAGATCTCACGGCTAGGTTTCTTGAATCTGTGAACCAATTAATGAAGATATTCTCAGTGTAGTATCATATATGTAACTATAGGTCCTGTCCTACAGATCTCATGGCTAGATTTCTTGAATCTGCAAACCAATAAATGAAGATATTCTCAGTGCAGGATCTAATATGTATATTTAGGCCTTGTCTTACAGATCTCATGGCTAGATTCCTTCAATCTGCCAACCATTTAATGATATTCTCAGTATAGTATCTAATTTGTAACTATAGGACTTGTCTTACAGATCTCACGGCTAGATTTCTTGAATCTGTGAACCAATTAATGAAGATATTCTCAGTGTTGTGTCTAATATTTAACTATAGGCCCTGTCTAGATTTCTTCAATCTGCCCACCAATAAATGAAAATATTTTCAGTGGATAGGGTTAATAAACGTGAATAATGTAGGGTTTAAATTTCATTTTGAATAATAAACTTTCACCAGGTTTGAAAGAGATGAAATTTTAGATGGTTATAAATGCTGACCGATTAAGTAAAGTTACTGCCAGTAGCCTAGGTATATATATATATACACTGTGTTGTGTAGTTTAAACTTATTTATTTTACGTCGATTGTTAAACAAGTTCTTACAACTTAGACAAATCATGCTCGAAGTCTTCCTGGGTAAACACCACACATAGCCGTGGCGGAGGATCGAACCCACGACCCTCTGATCATGGGTTCGGTGCTCTATCACTGGACCATGCGCTCCACACATACACTGTGTTGATATGCGTATAGATCTATCTAAGTGAGTATTTAAAAGATAAAACATTGAGTTGACAAGAAAAATACATAAAAATAATGGAGAGTAAGATCATTGAAAAAAAAACTAATACAATAATCACCCGTCCGGCTCGGTTTTATACAAAACATATACATAGCTACTAGTCAAGCCCAAACCCTCTCACGGCAACCAGCATAGCAGGGCGAGTGACCCCAGTAGCAGGGCTCTAAATATCTTAGCTTCAACAGTGTCCTTTTGGATATTTAACTGTTGTCGTTTTATAGCTGTTGCTGCTGCTGCTGCTGCTGCTGCTGCTATTTTCTATGTTGATGGTGTTGTTGTTGTTATTGTTTTTTTTTTGTTGTTGTTGTTGTAAGTGGTGATGTTGTTGTAGCTATTACTGCTGCTGTTACTGTTGTTGCTGTTGTTGTAACTGCTAATGTTGTTGTAGCTGTTACCGCTGTTGTTGTTGTTTGTTATTGTTGTAGTTGACGTATGAAATTAAATAAAAAATAAATTTTACTTTACGTCGGCATGACATATAAACAGTAAACAAGCTTTTGTTGTCGTTGTTGTTGAATTGGATGTTTTATTGTCACATGTGATGCGCTTATATTGTATTCACAATAAATGTACATGTATTGGCTATTTGATTATGTTCTATTTTGTTACTTATACAGTAAAAAGGTAGAGCAAAAATGCCGTGTGTATCCGACATGCCTAAACGCCATTTATAAACATACTCCAATAATAACAATGTGTAAGTAACCTTGGCGCTAACAATGGGTGTTGTTTTGTATCACCGATATTGTTTATGCAAGTTATTGCAAACATACCCCCATTGTGACTGGTTTCCCCTGGTAAACGTAAACATATTTTGGAATGAATTATATTGTCTTTCAACACTGCGCCTCACTAAGAATGCATTGTCCTCTATCCTATGAATACATAAATAGCGAATAGGAAGTGTTTCAAAGTATAATTGAAATCATTTTTCTCTCCCCACTTATGACATATCATAATGGTCATTTACATAACAATGAATGTTTGTGGATATATATGTACCAGAAATTATCATACTGTTTTACTGCTGTTACACAGGTAAAAATGCCACGTATGTTTAACATATGTTTTGTCGACCATATGTTAAACATACGTTTAACGTATGTTTTACATGCGTTTTGGTTATCATACGTTTCAAAACATACGTTTAATATACGTAAAGAAACATATGATAATCAGAAACGCACGTTAAACATACGTTTACAGAAACATTATGTTAAACGCATGTTAAATGTACGTTTGACATATGTGATTCAATTCATATGTTTAACATACGTTAAAGTAAATACATAATTATTGCACTAAAATGCTCCACAGCACATGGCACTCACTATTTTTGGAAATATCACTATCAGAGCCAGAGGCAGGGTCCAATTTAAGTACGACAATCATAAATACATGTCTGACAATCAAAAACATAGTAAAACATACGTTTACATCAACATATGTTAAACGTATGTAAAACATACGTTTGTCATATGTGTTTTGATTCATACATTTAAAATATGTTAAAAATCCTATATATTTATTGCGCTAAAACCTCCAATAACACTTAGGACATATTGTTTTAGGGAATAACACTAGAACAGGCAGAGGCTAATTTTAAAAAAATTCATGTTGCATATTATTCATATATGTTAACAAAACCATATGTAAACATATGTGTGTCATACATATGTTTAATCCAAATGATTTAATTCATTTACATGTATAACTGATAAATTATCACAGCTGACATGAGATATAAAAGGAACCGGCAATATTTTCCCAATATTTTATTTTTTTTTTCTTCTGTAATATAGCCACAATATAATAATCATCCAAGTAGACACCATCTAGGTAGTTTCAAATTAATGGAGTGTTGTACCATGTCCAATATTTAATTAGTCCTCCCCTTCATACCTCACATTGCTGACATACTCGAATGTAACTGTTGAAGCAGCTTCACAACTGAAATAAAGTATAAAATATTCTTAATTTTATATATAAAACTAGATCTGTTTTATTGTTAAGCTGTCAAATATAATGGCATCTTCTATTTCCTTTTGTGAAATAGAGGGCCTCAATGAAGATCATATGAATTAAAGAATATATCTAAATGTCAAGTATTACCTACTTCTATAAACTGTTGGATATCAATCAATACATAAAAATAATTAATCAAACAAAAGTATTAATATCTTTATTAAAAAAATAATTAAGAATTAAAAAATAAACAGTAGATCTACCTGATTATCATGGCCCTGTGACTTCTGTACAAGGTTGTACTTTCGGTTTTGCACTATCCCATTTTCACCTCTACCAAACGTGTACTTACATCGGTTCACTACCACACACTATGCAATAAAATGTTTATTTGAATCCTTTAATTACTTTTGTCAGAGATATGCCTATATGGTTCCACAGATTAAATATTGTCAATCAACCTCGATGTTTCCTGTTTCCTGGTATTTTTCAAGGTAAAGGTCGGCACTGGCTTACTCAGACTAAATAAACCGTAAAACGGGTATGACTAAAATACGCAATGTCGATTTTTATAAATTTGATATGTTATTATTAAAAATGACAATTTTAATGTTTTATCGACATTGCGCACAAGGAATCGTCATTGCGCCGTCGGTTGAAATATATGAAAATTTATAAAAAAATATTTTATTTTTTTTTAAACTCATTTATTTGAATAATTAACTGTAATTATAAATATAATAAGTATTTTCTGACCATACTTTGTTGTTAATCGAATTAAATTTGTAATCTTTAAACAATTTTAATTTTTCATCGACATTGCGCTCAACGAATCGTCATTGCGCCGTGGGTTATAAATATGAAAATTTATAATAACTTAAAATATTATTTTTTAAACTCATTTATTTGAATATCAAGGTATAATTATTAATGAAATAAGTATTTGACGACCATAAATTTGATATGTTATCATTAAAAATGACAATTTTAATGTTTTATCGACATTGCGCACAAGGAATCGTCATTGCACCGTTGGTTGAAATATATGAAAATTTATAAAAAATAAAAAAAAAATTTTTTGAAACTCATTTATTTGAATAATTAACTGTAATTATAAATATAATAAGTATTTTCTGACCATACTTTGTTGTTAATCGAATTAATTTTGTAATCTTTAAACAATTTTAATTTTTCATCGACATTGCGCTCAACGAATCGCCATTGCGCCGTTGGTTATAAATATGAAAAATTATGATAACTGAAATTTTATTTTGTAAAATCATTTATTTGAATAATCAAGTATAATTATTAATGAAATGTGTATTTTCCGATGTGATATGTTATCATTAAAAATGATAGTTTTATTTTTTCATCGACATTGCGCACATTGAATCGTCATTGCGCCGTTGGTAGAAATATGAAAATTATATAAGAACTTGAAATTTTACGTTCAAATTGTTCATTTAAAGAGCGTTCTGTTACCATTTATCACTTGTACTAATATTTTCAATAATGCATAAAAATAAAGTAATGTAGTGATAAGTAACCCAGCCATAGACGCCAAATGTACTGTATACACATATGTAATTAAGTCACTGATGTAATCAATACATTATTTATGTATTTTAATGAGAAAAGTTTATTACATAACTCTGATAAATTTTGACTTGCATTACCCGATACACAGTTTTACATGAGGAAACAATAAACACTTACCTCACAGTATATGCAGTAGTCGTCACAAGTATCCGAACACACATAACACGGCTATTTAGTCATTTTGAAAAAATGAATGAATGATTGTCACTTAAAATTTTAAGATATATATACTTACCGATACTTACAGTTATGGCGGAGTTTTAATTGTTTCGTCTTTGATTAAAAGCCAGCGTTAATGAGATTAAACATGGCGATTCTTATGATCAATTCTTCAAAGTTAAAGCGATGACACGACTGTCTCATTCTATCAGGTGTGAAAAACGGGTGAAAAACTGCTGGTGAGACTAAAGTATAATAAGTGTGCAATTAAAGAAGGCGCAATTAACAAATAACGTTTGATTTGTAATTAAAAGAAACAAACTAACAACACTTTGATTACAAATCAAATTCGTTTAAAGCAATTTATTGTCGGAATATACTTATTTCATTAAAATATTTCAACCAACGGCGCAATGACGATTCATCATTCAGCGCAATGACCATGAAAAGTTAAAATTGTCATTTTATATCATAACATATCAAATTTATGGTCGGAAAATACTTATTACATTTATAATTACAGTTTATTATTCTAATGATGAGTTTAAAATAAATAATTTTTTTTTTATCTTTTATAAATTTTCATATTTCAACCAACGGCGCAATGACGATTCCTTGTGCGCAATGACGATGGAAAATTAAAATTGTCATTTTATATCATAACATATCAAATTTATGGTCGGAAAATATTTATTACATTTATAATTACAGTTTATTATTCTAATGATGAGTTTAAAAAAAAAAAATTTTATTTTTTATAAATTTTCATATTTCAACTAACGGCGCAATGACGATTCATCATTCAGCGCAATGACCATGAAAAATTAAAATTGTCATTTTATATCATAACATATCAAATTTATGGTCGGAAAATGCTTATTACATTTATAATTACAGTTTATTATTCTAATGATAAGTTTTAAAAAAAAGAATTATTTTTTATAAATTTTCATATTTATAACCCACGGCGCAATGACGATTCCTTGAGCGCAATGTCAATGGAAAATTAAAATTGTTATTTTATATTATAACATATCAAATTTATGGTCGGAAAATACTTATTACATTTATAATTACAGTTTATTATGAGTAAATGAGTTTAAAAAAATATTTTTTATATTTTTTATAAATTTTCATATTTATAACCCACGGCGCAATGACGATTCGTTGACCGCAATGTCGATGAAAAATTAAAATTGTTTAAAGATTACAAATTTAAATCGATTAAAAGCACAGTACGTTCCAAAAATACTTGTTTTATTAATATTAATAGTTTTTTATTAAAATAAATGATTTTATATCATCACTTTTCACGTTATTTTGATTTTTAATCGACATTGCGCCCATTGCGCCGAAAAATAGACATTGCGCATTTTAGTCATACCGTCGTAAAACAGCTAAATATGTAAAACTGTAAAATCTGAACATTTGAACAAAGATCATTTGCGGGATTTTTTTATGATGAATACACTCGCCTTTAAAGAAAAACAAGGTAAGTACAAGAATGTATAGATACTTTTAAAATTAAATGTAAATCATATGTAAAGTTTTCATATATATTTTCCATTATTTTTACTACAACAATTTTTTTTTTCTAATAAAAAAGTTGGTGAACATCTTTAGGACGAAAATTGATTTGTGTGCTAGAGTTACTTCCCTTGTTGTGAACGCACAGAGAACAAATTTTTATGAGTTTATAATCTGGCAAATTTAATAATACTCATCGTTTTTAATGATATTTAGCGGTTAGTATTATGTTTATGTATAATATGAAATAAGGCACTGCCTAAAAGGGGACTTATCAATTTAAATCAATGTATATGTAGATTATATAATATCAGTGTGTCAGGATAAGATTTATAACTGTCAAAATAATAAATTGCCAAATCAGTTACCAAAGATAAGGAAGGATTTGTTTAAACTTATTTATATTTACTTAGATTGTGAAACAAGTTCTTACAACTTAGACAAATCACGCTCTAAGACTTCCTGGTTAGAACCAGTATTAAGCATATTAGGGAATGTGTCTTGCTCAAGGACACCACACATAGCCATGGTGGAGGATCGAACCCACGATCCTCTGATCATGGGTTTGGTGCTCTACCACTGGACCACGCTCTCTGCACAAAGAAGGATAACCAAGTAACCAGAAATAAAGACATGTTTTTTAGTATTTCTTAAATTTTGATGTTGTATATTTGCTGTAGTAATCTAGAGTGCCAAAAGACAAAGAAGAATAACAAGTAACCAGGGATAGAGACATTTTTATATTTCTAATTTTAACAACAATGTGAAAAATTATTTAGCATAAATGTTTTTTCTAGGATACCAAAGACATATAACAAGTAACCTCAGTTACCAAAGGTAAATAGCGGGATACAAATGGACTTACTTGTGCAGAGGTGCTACTTTTGTGTCAAATCTATTTTTTGTTTAGGGAATAAATTGCCACCAAATATTTTTTATGAGTTTCATTAATTATATATCAGTGTAACAGTCTTTTTAAGTGGTATACAGTAATACTTCATTTTGCAAATTCGGTTGAATCAGTTACATAAACCAGGAACTGGTTGAATAATCCACTTTTTGAAATATATCACCAAAAAGATTTTGTGTATATGGGGTGCTGTTTTTCTATTTTACCATATTAATAAGAGATATCACTTATTCAAATAGGTGATATCACTTATTTGAATAGAGGATTTCACTTATTCATATTCAAATAAGTGATATCACTTGTACTATAAATGATATCACCTTTTCGATTAAGTAATATCACTTATTATGGCTAAATACCCGGTAGTAAAACAACAACCCATAGATGTACATATTTGGGTGCAGTCCTTAAAGAATTATTTGGTAAAATAATTTGTACAGAATGTTTTAAACAACACTTACATTCATATTATCGTTCTGGTTGACAGAATCCAGTGTCTAGGTTGTGGCTGTTTACAACAAATTGTTCCTTAATAAAGGTGACCACTAACATAGGTTTAACTATATTGTCAGTGTCTCAATGTATATGTCTCAGTTATTGTAAACAAACAGAACTTGTGGTATTTCTCTGTTAACTTCCTCTCTTCTGTTTTACTTACTTTCATTACTACATGATTGTAACATTTTGAGACTGGTTTTGAGTCCAACCTGGTTGTCTATATATGTATTCAGGTAATAGTTCTAGTTGCCACATTCTATTAGCATCATATAGCTTTAAGCCCATACCAATTGTATTGTCTTACATATATAATTATTACCTGTGTTAATTGGCTATGGGCACTCATGTGTACAGTCTTGGTAAAGAAAGGTCGGCATTGTATTTACACCATCTATTACACTTTTATTTAAATTTTGACAAATATAATGGAGTTTTTAGTTTGTACAACTTCGTAAGGGTGTCAAATCCCCACCAGGATTTGAACCTGGAGCTCTTTTCAAACAGAAAAGTGTGCTAGCTTACACTATAGAGATGTACCCCAACACCGCATACCAAGTATACATTATATTATCTGAATATGTGATAACTAAGACCACCCTTAAAAAATTGTTTGTTTGCCACGTCCAACCCATACCAGATAGGAGGTGGGTAGGTAGGTAGGGGATTTTTTTAATTTGCAACCAATCTGAAAATCCTTTTAAAGGATAGGGACAGAGAAAGGACAAGCAAAGACCTAGAATATATTGAATGAACAACAATATTTTAGTAGGACTGTAGCAATATATTGAAATCGCATTATATCACAATATGGCATATCGTGTATAACATGCCTTAATCAACTGTATTTATCAAGTGTATTGCAATACAGCAAGTAACCAACTAAAATCAGTTTCAAACACAGAAGTATGCATGTTCAGTACTGTGCTTGGTTTAACATACAATCAGTGTTGAAGAGGAGCTAGTTAAGTATTTTCTGGAAATCCTCCATCTTGTAAAACCGCACCAGTGGTCTAGGGGCAGAGCATCCGCCTCGCTTGTGGAAGATCGTATATTCAATCCCCAGCCTAGTCATCGCCATTTCTCAAGCAATACACAGCCCTACAAAATATTTTAATTAAGCCTAAATGGCCAAAAGTATCAAATGAATGGCATGGTATTACAACTGTTTAATCTAAATGTTGCTTTTCAAGTATTTAAACAGTTCCAACCAGTCTGTCTACTCTGCATTTTAAAGAAATTATAGTAACATAGGAGTATATGTATATAAAAAAAAAGTAAGGAAATGTGTGGTTGCTAAATAGAGGTGATCACTTCATGTGTTCTACTGTTGTAGCTATGAGAAATAACTTGTTGTTCACTTTCATTTCGAATACAATGATTGAAAAAAGATCACTGTAAAATGTACTAAAGAAGCAAGATGCTATTAGTTGCCGCGGTATTTTCATACAGATATAAACAAACATTTCTATAGAGATATGTTTTACCTGTCGTCAAGTCTGTTACTATGTTGTCAACTAGTGCATCACTAGCTGTCACAATAGTCTGTCACTATGTTGTCAACCAGTGCATCACTAGCTGTTGCAATAGGTTGCTACCATGTTGTCAACTGGTGCACCACCCACTAGCTGTCACAAAAGTCTGATACTATATTGTCAACCAATGCATCACTAGCTGGCACAATAGTCTGAAATTATGTTGTCAACCAATATATCACCAGCTGTCGCAATAGTCTGATACTATGTTGTCAACCCATGCATCACTTGGTGGCATAATAGTCTGATACTATGTTGTCAACCGGTGCATCACTAGCTGGCACAATAGTCTGATATTATGTTGTTAACCGATGCATCACTAGGAGGCAAAATAGTCTGATTCTTATTGTCAACTGGTGCATCACTAGCTGGCACAATAGTCTGATACGTATCATTTTGAAAATATCGCGATATGCAACGCCGATGAAAAAACGCCAATGCACAGCCCCATCAGGCAGAAGGTAAAAAAACAGTTGCCGTCTCCAGGCGCATTGTAAAGTCTTCCTTTCTATCTTACTTACATTGCAACACCCTAACCCGAGGATAATGTGTAGGCACAAAGTGCACATGTTTACAAGTATTTTACAGGCACTTTAATTTCTTTACTGGATTATTCCCTTCGCCACCAGACAGGGATGTCAAACTCTTCTTGAATGCGATGGAAGCTTATTCCACTTACCAACATCACAGGAATGACTCTCCTTGGACACGGGACCAACTGTTTTAAATCTCCTTCAATGGATTGCATGCTTTTAAAGTGACAGCAGTCACCCATCCGAGAACTAACCCTGTACTTCATTGCTTAACTTCCAACTTACAGTCAGTGCACTTCAACCATGTTGCTACAAAAGCTAGCTTAACAGCGAGGCTGTTGCAAGTGACCTATATACATTCACTACACTCCTCCCCTCTTTAACCTTTAGGGCTTAGCCCCCAACTGCACAGCCTGTGGCTTCCCGCAGTTCCTGGCTATATCCAGTCCCATCCCAAGGAAAGAGAAATTTGTGCAGACACAGGTTCAAAATTAATCCTCGTCGACAGCGGTCACCCATCCGAGTCGTACCCTGTACTTCATCGCTCAACTTCCAATACAGTCAGTGCACTTCAACCACGACGCTATAATAGCTAGCTTAACATGTTGTAAGTGACCTATGTACATTCACTACACTTTCATTTACTTGCCCGAATAAGGTACTGTGATGAAACCCAACCAGGCATGAAACTAGAGACCCCTGGATCCTGAAGCAATAATGTATCCTAACAACGGCGACACGATTTACCCCATACTAACAAATAAAAAAAATACCCCTGCTAACAACTTGCCTACCTTATCAAATTTAGCAGAAAAAATTATTTGAAACAATAGTGCAAGTCATGTTACAAATACAGTATTAGTTCTAATACTTTCAAAATTAGCACTGTATATGTAGACGACAAAATGCCTAGAGCAAAGCTGCGAGCTGCGAGGGTAAACAAACATAGACTGACTGACTGAAGACATCATTTTTGCCAGTGGTAATACAGTACAGATATGTCAACACAACTGTTACGGTGTCACGATCTGTAACGAAAACTACTTGTCCACGAAGCATTATTGTGTAAGTGGCAATACCTCCAAGACCGTGCATCTACAATAACTGATTAATAGTACACCTATCGTAGCTGGCAAAATAACAAGTGTATCAGTCTTTATATATGTATAATTGTACTAAGATCCTGGACAACAATATGTTGGCTGGCGTCCCTCAGCTGGAGTCATGTTTGGATGGCAGATTCGAAACTGTTATTTATCAATTTCATTCACCAAGTATACATGAATTCTATATACATAGATATTGTTAAATCATAAAACACATCGTGTATGTAACGTAATAATGCGTATTACCGTAACATTTCTTCATATACTTATCGGGACTACTTTTTGAAGTATGGAAAGAGTAAGTTATTTGGTTTAGCCAAACGTGCACTTTTTTGTCAAGGGAGCTAACTCCTCAAGTTCATTTTTTGGTTGCCGTCCTATACCATTTTTCACCAACCGTGGGAACCAACTATTTAAGTTTTACGGGTTACAGTCCTTGACTCATCAGTGCATAAACCGGAAATACAAAAAATAAATAAGCATCACTTGCAATTTAACGGACGCGTGTACAATGCCGTTCTGGTGATTTTCACCGGCGCTTTGAATCCCCTATCAATGTAGTTATAGATATACATCAGTACGCTATGCAACTTTCGGAACTGGAAATATTTTCATTTTAAACCATAACCTTACTCCACCCACGGGTATGACTAAACACCGGAAAGGGGCCCTTTCCGCGGAAAGGGCTTTTCTAAACGGAAAGGGCCTACAAAACACACATTTTTAGTTCAATTCTCATATAATCGACTTTTAATCGTTTATAAACATGTTTTACGATATATCTGGGAGTTTTATAAATTTAAGTTGTATTTTAAAAATTTTGTAACAATAAAACGAATTATGACCCAAAAACCGCTCTGCGGAAAGGGCTTTTCTACACGGAAAGGGCCTACAAAACACACATTTTTGGTGCAAATCATATAAAAACGACTTTTAATCGTTTATAAACATGTTTTACGATGTATCTGGGAGTTTTATAAAATTTAGTTGTATTCTAAAGATTTTATAACAGCAAAACGAATTATGACCCAAAAACGGCTCTGCGGAAAGGGCTTTTCTACACGGAAAGGGCCTACAAAACACACATTTTTGGTGCAAATAATATAAAATCGACTTTTAATCTTTTATAAACATGTTTTACGATATATCTGGGAGTTTTATAAATTTAAGTTGTATTTTAAAGATTTTATAACAATAAAACGAATAATAATGACTCAAAACGGCTCTGTGGAAAGGGCCTACAAAACACACATTTTTAGTTCAATTCTCATATAATCGACTTTTAATCGTTATTATCAGAGTTATATATTCATCTAAATTATTGAGGAATTTGATATAGCAAACTTTCATAACGTTAATTGCATGCCGACTAACCAGGTGCGATAATCCAATAAACAATAAAAAGAAGAGGATAATGACAAAACACAAGGTGTTTAGTCATACCGTCCACCCACTGTTACTTTGTATGTTCAATAATTACAATTTTAGTTTGCAATATTATTTTAGAACATGTTCTTATGTTAATTGTATGGTGACTATTTCTTAAATATTTTAACTGGAGACAATGTAAAGAATTTCTTGCCATCTTATTGATATATTGAACTGGGACCATGCACAGGCAATTTTCCAGTCAGTACCACAGGCCCTATAGTAAATAATGGAAAGGTAGGACACTTTTTAAAGACATATCTGGTGTGAAGGGAGAAACCATGGGACATTTAGAAAGTCAATAAAACAAAAGATTTCTGATTAAATTTTGTCGCATTATCTAGAAAACATTGAATAAACAAATGTTAATTTAGACAGCCAGGATATAGTTAGCCACGGAACGGATTGTTGTGAAACTTCAGTAAACCACAGTCCTGCTTATAACCTCGATCACTAGACTTAACGGCAATGTCAAAGGATTTTTATTCTTGATCAGTGTTTTCTCCAGAGCGCGTTTCTTGTGTTTGTGACGCAAATGAATCTCATTTGTCGCAATCAGTTTTGTTCATTGTGTCCACTATGACGCAACCTTAAAAAAACAGAAATTCAAACTACACAGATTTGTTTTGGCAAGTGAGTTTCAGAGTTATTATTTTTACACTGCTAGCAGTGTTGAGAGATCCAATGGTATGATTCAGGGTAGTCTGATATAAAAATGTTAACCTTTTTGGATAGCAATGAGGGAGATTGGGTTTTGAAATGAGGGTGATTGGATGGAAATGAGGGAGATTTTTTTTCGCGGCATGAAATTTGAAAATTTTGTCATTTCGGTACAATTTTACATAACTTCTTAATAATACAAGTATATTAAACCATAACAGATGGTGTTTTGTCATAATATAGAGAATATACAGTATTTTCTCCAGAGCATGTTTCTTGTGTTTTTGACGCAATTAAATCTCATTTGACGCAATCATACTTGTTCAGTATGACACAACCTTAAAAATACAGAAATTCAAATTACGCATATTTGTTTCGGCAAGCTGGTTTCAGAGTTAGTTTTACAATGCTAGCTGTTTTGGCAGATCACATGGTCTGATTCGGGGAAACCCTGGTCACGTGGTTCTACTAAGTTATGTAAACGCTCAAATTGGTTATTAACACTCTATTTATGCAATCGCATAGACGATTATGATCACATACATAATTTTCCGCGAAGCAATATTATAGTTTGAAGACAACATCTGTGAAAACAAACATATGCTGCAACAATAGCACTGATATATACCCAGTTTTAGGTTGTTTGTATATAAAGATAAAATGTGGAAATCATGAAACTTTTCAAGAAAGTTGTTTGAAATGTACGGACGTTACTCTATCTGAAAACCTTTTTATTTTGTTATCTATAAGGTGTCGAGACGCGCATGGGCAACATTTTAATACTAGTTTAAACATAGGCCTGTCCATGTTTTTACGCTGTTCATATTTCTTTATCGGACGTTTAAAAGGTTATGGAAAAAAGAAAATATACTTTTAGAAAATTATATTTATTTTGAAGAACTTATTTTTGTTAAGTTACCATTAAAATGTTATAATATTAAGGTAACATTACTCTAAAATGAGTCTAGCTATGAACCAGAAGAGAAATGGTTTTGGGAAAAAGAAAACAACAAAGTTTTGTTTTCCAAAGGGTATAATGCTTAGTAATGGTTAACATGAAGCTCAGCTGAAATATAAGATGAAATGATTTTAGTGTAAGTCATTATAAATAGTTAGGGCCATGGTGATCGAGCTGAGACCATAACATTTGAAAAGTTGATGACCCGGTGGCCATGATCATAAAAACTGTTGTTGGGAAGGAAAAGACAACTAGTTTCAGGTGTTGTAACTTGCTGCCCAGGCCAGAAGTGAAACATTCGTTTGGAAGTTAAAGTGTTTTGAAGTTGTTAATTTCAGTTTGAATTTTGATTTTAAAATTTGTGTGAAATAGGAAGTAAAACAGTTGTTGAAGTAAAATATGTCATTTTCACCTCTATTTATTCAAGTTGATTAAGTTTAAAACTAGTCAATGATGACCCCCAGATTTTGAAAATGACCCCCAGATTTTTAGTCAGTGGGTCATCAATGACCCCCAAATATTGGAGCTGGATAAAACACTGCTTTACTATATTCATTTAGCCTCGATTTAATTTTTGTGATTTTTCTTGCATATTGTCTTAAAATGTTGTATCAAAGTTTATAAACTATTCTCTAGATTGAATGCTTAATAAGTTATCATCAACTGTAAACAGTCATATAAAGTGTACAATTTGCTAATACATGTAGTATACAAATTATCTGTTGTTTCAGCTTTAACAGCTTACACTAGAACTGGAGGCGTTTTACAAAGGAAGAGATCTTAAAAGACCCCCAAATTCCATATGGACCTGGTAATCTAGCTGTAATGGTCCAAAATCTGTATGCCTCACCAGTGACAATGTCTTTGAAAAAGGTAGGGAAAATTATCGTATTGATTAATATTCCTGGTATTATAAATGAAAAACAGTATTGAATTCAATAATAAAATTGCATCTTAAATCTCTCCAAAATGGAACGCTTTGTCTGTTGTCACATGTTGTCAGTCATTTATTGGGTTCTCAGGGTTTATTGTGTGTGTGGGGGGGGGGGGGGGGGAGGGGGGAGGGGATTACAATCTACTACATGATGTCCCATATATGTTTCAAATTGCCAATACGTCTTGTTTTGTGTATGCCATATTTCAGAAGTTATTTTTCAGACCTTGCTGATGTTTCATGTAAAAAAACAGCGAAAACTCATTCATAATTTAAGATTGGAATATAGCTCAGAATGGCTGAAAAGCCATCTCCTGCAATCTAAATTTAAAAAAATTTCCATGACAGAGGCCACTTGGACCACCCCTCTTGTACTTTACCCCAAACTTGCGCCATTGACGCTTGGTTCTTGCCGGCAACACTCACAAGTTGGATACTGCTAGTTCTTAATTTAGTACATTTTGACAACCCTGGTTTCTACTGGTCAAAGGCCAACAGGGCTTATGTCCTGATAAATTTTCTGTCGTCCATTAACCTTTTTCTTTTAGACATGATAGCACCTTTATTTAGGCTTAGACCTTATATATTTTACATGTAGCATTGAATGGATGTTCCCTAAAAGATTTGTTTAAGTCTGGTGGAGTCAAATTTGAGGCTGCCACAGGGGTCACTGTTTTACATAGGGAAAATGTTGTAGACGCGATACCACCTTAATTTTTCATTGAATCTTAACAAAACTTGCACAGCATTTTAACTGTTATATTACCACAAGATCTTGGACAAGGTCTTGAACCAGCATGATTCGACCACAAATGCCCCCACGACAAGGCTTATATAGGCACATTTTAAGCGAAATTTTAAAATACATTTTCTCTGAAAGCTCGAGGCTTAAATGTTTTACGTGTAGCATTGATGGTGGTCTCCTAAAAGATTTGTTGAAACAAAACTTACAAAAAACATTGTGTCTGAAATGTACATCTGTCCATTTGTTGCCAGTAGAGCAATTCAGGCTCTCTTGGGCCCCTTGTTCATTCATACATTTTATTTCCATATAATAATTTTAGTTTCCTTCTTTATATTTTCATGGAAAATGATGATAGGTACAGAAGAGAAAATAACAAAAAGCCTTATTTCTTATGACTGAATAGACTTATGTGAATGTATTTTGGTGTGATTTGTTGTTGCTGACATGACGGTGAATACCTATGTGTATTTCATGGTCCCCACCCCCATGAGGTCTTAGGGGCGGGGCCAAAACAGTCAAATTCAAGGTAGACTTTAAGAATCTTCTTACTATTATAGGAAACACTCGGAAACAAATTGTGAGCATGATTATTGACGACTATAAGTCCTTTATAAAATTGTGAATTTCATGCCTCTGGGTCTCACTGTTTGGCTCTGGAGGCGGGGCCTACTTTACTAAATCTTTATTTATGAGAAATTGACAAAAAACTTTATTTCTTACGACTGAATACACTTATGCGAATGTTTTTTGGATAATCAGGTGACCGTTAAAGCCCATGGGCTTCTTGTATATATTATATGTAATGTGTATACATGCATAATTATTTATTTTCCAGTGACAAACCGATATGGAACATTGCTGAGAAGTGAGACATGGAATAATATAGCTTAGTTGGAAGAAAAGTAAACCTGGAAATAGATGGTACAGTTATATCCCTTAAACCTGAAGACAACAAGTGACAAAATCATACACTGAAGTTCAAAATTACATGCTGATGAGATGTCAGTCATACACATGAACTTTTTTCTGGAAAATGTGCTGTTGTCCCGACTGATATTGCTATGATAATGGAGAAATTAAATGGAGTTTACAGATTATTTGCTACATATGTTATGAGAAGGAAGTATTTACAAAAAGGAAAATGCAGATTAACAACATTGTGACGCTCCTGTTGGAAGACAACAATTACTGTGACTGATTTAAGAATCTAGTATGTAAAAGTGAACCATCAATGAAAAAAATCTGCTTTCTCATCATGATTGATATAAATGTGCTTAGATTTATTTCATTGTTCATTATTATTTGCTCTCATGAGCCAAAAGCTCTTGAGTTATTATGTGATCAGCTTGTGTTAGTCATATTATTTTATTTGTCTTTCAATCTTTCACCTTTGCTATCTATGGTAGTTTTTGTCTAGAGCATGCAATGAAAGACACAGTGTTTACAAAATAATGAATTATGATGTCTGTCCCATTGAGTACAATGATTAACAGATTTATTTGATAGTTTTTAACTTTTAAACAAATTTTAAAAGGATTCATGGATGGAAGTAAAAAAATAAATGAATACATCAGATAGATGTACAAATAGATTGTATAGATTTGTAATATTTTTGAAATATTAAGTTAGTGTCATACCTTTTTCATAATTTGTTTGTATGGCATTTTATGCCTTATAAGCTCACCTTGCCAAAGGCTTTAAATAAGCTATAATTCTAATCACTTTTTGTCCATCTGTCTGTCAACAATTTCTATAAATGACATCTCTGATACCGCTGGGGAGATTTTCACCAAAATAAGTATGAACGCTTCAAGCATTCTTACATCAAGCTTCTCAAGTTTGTTAAAGTTACCGATTGATCTAATGTTAAAAATGAGTTTTCATATGTTTAACATATTTTTAAAGCATACGTTAGAACCTATGTCAAACATACATAGTAATATTATCATGAAAAACATACATATTTAAACGTATGTTAAACGTGCGTGGTACTATTTCCAAGAAAAAAATATGTACTCAAACGTATGTTAAACGTGCGTGGTACTATTTTCATGAAAAACGTATGTATTGGAACATATGTATAACTCATGGGAAACAAACGTTTGACATGCGTGGTACTATTTATATGAATAACATACGGATTGTAACGTATGTTAAACGTATGGCCAGAAACGTATGTTAAACAGACGTGGTACTATTTATATGTAAACGTATGTTTTGGCACGTACGTTAAACATATGTTTAACATATGTTTAACATATGTTAAACGTATGGCCAGAAACGTATGTTAAACGTGCGTGGTACTATTTATATGTATATGTTTGTTTTGGCACGTACGTTTATACGTTTAACATGCGTGGCATTTTTACCTGTGTACAGGATAATATGCTCTCTATTAGCTGCGCAACTAGGGCCAATGGTGCGACATTTTCTAATTTTAACTAAAAACACTTAAAATGGATAAACAAATACCAAATCTACTTTTAACTTTCATACATTTTATATATAGTTTAAACATACATATTCAACTGTTTATTAAATACACATTACATACATATGTTTAACATGCGTGGTACTATTTATATGAAAAACGTATGTACTCGAACATATGTTAAACTTACATTAACAATATGTTTAACATGCTTGGTACTATTTATATGAAAAATGTATGTATTCTAACATATGTTAAACGTATATTATAGTTAACATGCGTGGTACTATTTATATGAAAAATGTACGTATTGTAACGTATGTTAAACGTACGTTAAACATATGTTTAACATGTGTGGTACTATTCATATGAAAAACATAGGTATTCTAACGTATGTTAAACGTACGTTAAACATATGTTTAACATGTTTGGTACTATTCATATGAAAACATACGTTTTGACCGTACGATAAACGTATGTCCAGAAACGTATGTTGAACGCGCGTGGTACTATTTATATGTAAACGTATGTTTTGGCACGTACGTTTAACGTACGTTTAACGTACGTTTAATATGCGTGGCATTTTTACCTGTGTACATTAAACTGGTCAAGTGACAATAAGTGCGTCTTTAATGGTGATAGCTGCAAGGTAGGAGTGAACTACCGACTGAAGACAATATACTAAGTTACATCTTGGGAATATGCATTAAGAAAAATAATGAGTATAAAATAAATTACCGTGTTTTTCTGTGCCTTGACGTTACTTTTACAAACAAAAATCCGCCATTTTTGACGCGTCCGCTCATTTTTACCACCTAAGAACACATACCCTCAAAATACGTTGCATTTTAAATACCTAGCAATATTAGCTTTGGATAAATTTTTGTTTGTTCGGGCGTATATTAACCCCTCTACTACATGTCCCAAAGCCATGTGTGTAAATGATGTGAACATATGTGGCTCTTTTATTTGATTGAATTATTGATTGATTGATTGACTGATTGATTGGATATTTGGCATCATTTAATGCCATCAATGGCTAACTGACGATCAGTTAACCTAACCACTCTTTCTTCGGATCCTGAAAGGTTAACCAGTACTCAAGCACATCCATTTCCACAAGTAAGTGTTAATTTCCACCACTTGAATCAGCGTTGATGGATGACTAGTAATGAGACGCAATGTCGTATATCAAACATAACGGAGACTGTAGCCGTGCGGGGATCCAAGCTCACTGTCCCTGGCCCTTTGATAGTGATACGTGCTATATCGACCGAGTTAATCGTACCCGGCTGTGTTGTGTTTGGGGTGGCTTTATTGAACCATAAATGCTCTCCATGTAAGCGGCTGTAACACTATCCGATTATAATTGGCACTGACACATACCGGGAAGTCTTACAGCCATATATATGTGGGAATATAAAAAAAAAACCATGCTGTTTATAATATGGTATTTATTTGTATGGTGAAACTTTCAACACATATTTCTTCCTAGTTCCTTGTCTGATAATATCAATGTATTGTTATACCATCGTCAGCTGTAGTCATATTACTATATGTTTTAAATGTTTTTACGTAGCTTGTTTATTTTTCACGACTTTGCTGTTGTGTATATTTAACCCGTTTGGTTATCAACGACCTTGCCATGTTGCTTTATAAATAAGTCTAATATCGATCTAATTACAGATGCTTTAAAACTTCCCTGTCTTTGTTAACTGCTAGACATTGCTACCTGCAATTACTTTTTTTTTATATATATTCAAGCTACGTTGAAGAATCGATAATCCGTGGGGCGTTTTCACACAGTAGTGGGAAATCCCCTAAAAGTCCACAACGTGATTCATATTTGATAGAAATTAAGGCCAAGCATAGACATTACACGTACACGTGTATGTGCAATTTGAACAATCAGACCTTGAGTGTGCAGCATAATATGACAATAAATAAGTAATCAGTCGTTATATATATACATGTTTAATAGAGAAAATAGGCTAAAATGAAAAAATGAATGCAGATTCAAGAAATCTAGCGTGTGATCTGTAAGACAATGCCTTTAATTAAATACTAGACACTATACTGAGAATATCTCTATTTATTGGTGGGCACATTCGAGAAAACTAGCTGTGAGATCTGTAAGACAGGGCCTATAGTTAAATACTAGACAATATACTGAGAATATCTTCATTTATTGGTTGTCAGATTCAAAGAATCTAGCCGTGAGATCTGTAAGACAGGGCCTATAGTTCAATACTAAAAACTATACTGAGAATATCTTCATTTATTGGTGGGCAGATTCAAGAAATCTAGCCGTGAGACTTGTAAGACAGGGCCTATAGTTAAATATTAGACACTACACTGAGAATATCTTCATTTATTGGTTTGCAGATTCAAGAAATCTAGCTGTAAGATCTGTAAGACAATGCCTATAGTTAAATACTAAACACTACACTGAGAATATCTTCATATATTGGTTGGCAGATTCACTAAATCTAGCCGAGAATTCTGTAAGACAGGGCCTATATTTACATACTAGACAATATACTGAGAATATCGTCATCTACTGGTGGGCAGATTAAAAAAATCTAGCTGTGAGTTCTGTTAGACAGAGCCTATAGTTAAATATTAGACACTACACTGAGAATATCTTCATTTATTTGTTGACATATAGAAATCTAGCCGTGAGATCCGTAAGACAAGGCCTATAGTAACATATTTGACACTTCACTGAGAATATCTTCATTTATTGGTTGTCATATTCAAGAAATCTAGCCATGAGATCTGTAAGACAGGGCCTATAATTAAATACTAGACACTATACTGAGAATATCTTGATTCATTGGTGGGCAGATTCGAGAAATCTAGCCGTGAGATCTGTAAGACAGGGCCTATAGTTAAATATTAGACACTACACTGACACTATCTTCTTTTACTGATGGGCAGATTCAAGAAATCTAGCCGTGAGATATGTAAGGCGGCCTATAGTTAAATATTAGACAATATACAGAGAATATCTTCATTTATTGGTTGACAGATTCAAAGAATCTAGCCGTGAGATCTGTAAGACAGGGCCTATAGTTCAATACTAAAAACTATACTGAGAATATCTTCATTTATTGGTGGGCAGATTCAAGAAATCTAGCCGTGAGATCTGTAAGACAGGGCCTATAGTTAAATATTAGACACTACACTGAGAATATCTACATTTATTGGTTTGCAGATTCAAGAAATCTAGCTGTAAGATCTGTAAGACAATGCCTATAGTTAAATACTAAACACTACACTGAGAATATCTTCATATATTGGTTGGCAGATTCAATAAATCTAGCCGAGAATTCTGTAAGACAGGGCCTATATTTACATACTAGACAATATACTGAGAATATCGTCATTTATTGGTGGGCAGATTAAAAAAAACTAGCTGTGAGTTCTGTTAGACAGAGCCTATAGTTAAATATTAGACACTACACTGAGAATATCTTCATTTATTTGTTGACATATAGATATCTAGCCGTGAGATCCGTAAGACAAGGCCTATAGTAACATATTTGACACTTCACTGAGAATATCTTCATTTATTGGTTGTCATATTCAAGAAATCTAGCCATGAGATCTGTAAGACAGGGCCTATAATTAAATACTAGACACTATACTGAGAATATCTTGATTCATTGGTGGGCAGATTCGAGAAATCTAGCCGTGAGATCTGTAAGACAGGGCCTATAGTTAAATATTAGACACTACACTGACACTATCTTCTTTTACTGATGGGCAGATTCAAGAAATCTAGCCGTGAGATATGTAAGGCGGCCTATAGTTAAATATTAGACAATATACAGAGAATATCTTCATTTATTGGTTGACATATAGAAATCTAGCCGTGAGATCTGTAAGACAGGGTCTATTGTTTAATATTAGACACTACGCTGAGAATATCTTCATTTATTGGTTGACAAATAGAAATCTAGCCATGATCTATAGACAAGGCCTATAGTTACATATTTGACACTATACTGAGAATATACAAATGTATTCATTGATTGGTTGGCAGATTGAAGAAATCTAGCCGTGAGATCTGTAAGACAATGCCTATAGTTACATATTAGACAATATACTGAGAATATTTTCATTTACTTGTTTGTAGATTCAAGAAATGTAGCCATGAGATCTGTAAGACAAGGCCCTATAGTTAAATACTAGACACTACACTGAGAATATCTTCAATTATTGGTTGGCAGATACAAGAAATCTAGCCGTGAGATCTGTAAGACAGGGCCTATATTTACATACTAGACGATATACATGTACTGAGAATATCTTCATTTATTGGTTGACATATAGAAATATAGCCGTGAGATCCGTAAGACAAGGCCTGTAGTTACATATTATACACTACACTGAGAATATCTTCATTTATTGGTAAGCAGATTCAAGAAATCTAGCTGTGAGATCTGTAAGACAAGGCCTATAGTTAAATACTAGACACTACACTGAGAATATCTTCATTTATTGGTTGGCTGATTTAAGAAATCTAGCCGTGAGATCTATAAGACAGGACCTATATTTACATACTAGACAATATACTGAGAATATCTTTATTTATTGGTGGGCAGAATCAAGAAATCTAGCCGTGTGATCTGTAAGACAGGGTCTATAGTTAAATATTAGACACTATACTAAGAAAATCTCCATTTATTGGTTGACATATAGAAATCTAGCCATGAGATCTGTATTAGACAGGGCCTATTGTTAAATACAAGATACTATACTAAGAATATCTTCATTTATTGGTTGACATATATATAGAATTCTAGCCGAGAGATCTGTAAGACAGGGTCTATTGTTATATATTAGACACTATACTGATAATTACTTCATTTCTTGGTTGACATATAGAACTCTTACCATGAGATCTGTAAGACAAGGCCTATAGTTAAGAATTTTACATAAGGATACTATGAGAAAGAGAACATTCTCATTTCTATTATGATCAGATTCATTTTATTAGCATTATTACTTTAATTTAAATGACTATATATTGTTATTAGTATCATCATCATCAGCAGTAGTAATAGTAATAGAAGTAGTAGTAGTAGTAGTAGTAACTTATACCAATATGTTTGAAATGCACAGCTGCCAAAAAAGGAAAATAAGTCTCATTTTCATTATTTTATCTCGATTATCATTTACTTTTATTATTATCATTTTCATTATTATTTGAATTAATTTAAATTATCATTTAATTTAATATTGAATGAAGGTCTTTTTTTTATTTTGCGTCTCCCAACCACATCGGAAATTCAAATAAAACAAAAGCTATCCATCGTCTAACTGCCTTAAAATTCATTGTATAACTCCTATATACGACAGAGTATAAAAAAGTAATAAACTAGATGCAATATTAACTGTAAATTTATTTAGATTAATATTATATAAATTTGTCTTACAATTCTCATGACTGACATTATTTACGACAAGCGCTGTGAGAATCGTAAGACAAAACCGTATGTCTGACGAATCTCACGGTCTGAAGGATATCATGCTACACCGTCATCGCACGCATTATGGGTCCACTACCTTAATGAAGATTTGGCTCAAACGGAAACGATTCCATGTTCATTGACAGAACGTATATATACCAAAATAAATAAGTTTAAACTAGCACTATACCAGGAATCTTATACATGTCCCGCTCCGCTTACCGTCAAATCTCCGCCCCTGTGTAACCCCTCAACGAAAGTGAAAGTAGACAAATCCGGGAATTCTTGTTACCTTTAGCGACAATGACTGGTTCAAAGCGCGAGGTATAGGCAGAGACATGTCCATACAAGAAGGAATTCCTATACCAGTCCTTGATACAAATCAGGCGAAACAAATTTTAAAGTAGTATAAAATCTCGCGCAACTGGTTGATGTATATTCGGAATAGTTTATCAGTCTACAACTGTGAGTATATTTGCACTAAGTTTCAAGTTTCATTCAGCAACTTGGTCAGTCAGGGCGTCCGTCATAGACTGCATAGTTTATATCTGGATCTGGATTTGGATCTGGATCTGGATCTGGATCTGGATAAGTACGCTGTAGAGCCTCTCGGCATATGCACAACGGAAAGAAGGTCTGGGAAACACTGATTAGTCCCAATGAAAGACGACCGATTTAAAGCCGTTGACTGTATTTGCGCAGACAACACTATCTTCCAGTTGGTTCCAGTCTATAATAGTTTTTGGAAATTAAGAGTTCTGGAATGAGATGCTTTTGCACTGCACTAATTTAAAGCATTTGCTGTTATTTAAAGATTGTTTTTCTATAACATTGTCTGATTTGCAGCCTATGAATTTCCTGGCTTAAATTTGGCGCTTGCCGCGGACAGGGGTTAAATAGTCAAGACATTGCATAGCTGGCACCAGCCCTTCGACCACCTTATAGTAAAAGGATAACCACTGTGCTTTCCTTCGGTCTTGGAGGGGTGGTAATTGTAAGTCGTTCATCATACGTGTGACGCTACCTGGGTCCCGTGACTTGTAGTCTCCTGTGATGAAGCGGACGGCTTGGCGATGTTCTTTCTCTAGTGTAAAGCTGTCCTTTTGTTGGTAAGGATCCCAGACGATGGAACAGTATTCTAGGGTTGATCTTACTAGTGACAGGTATGCCATTTTTCTGCATGATGGTGGACAGTGTTTTAGGTTCCTTCTAAGGAAGCCAATGGTCGAGTTTGCTTTTTTGGAGATCTTGGTGATGTGAGCGCTCCACTTAAGGTCTTCGGATATTGTCACTCCAAGAAAGGGGTTTTTCTGGTACTTGTTGTAGTATCGTTTTGTCTAGTTCATAGAAATGTGACAAGTTGCTGTTCATGCTCATCAAGTAGCATTTCTTTGCATTAAAACGCATACCAAATGTATCTGCCCATGTCTCTAGTTGTTGTAGGTCCTGTTGGAGGGTGGTGTGGTCTTCTGGGCTTTTGATAACTCGGTAGAGTAGGCAATCGTCGGCAAAAAGACGAACTGATGACTGGACTGCGTCTGGGAGGTCATTTATATGACATAAGAACAGCAAGGGTCCCAATACTGTGCCCTGGGGTACTCCCGAGTCCACGGATACTGCTTCCGATGTTTCTCCATCGACCACAACCTGCATTGTCCTATTAGTAAGGAAGTCTGTCAGGCAGGCATTGGTATTTCCATCTACTCCATAGAGTTCCATCTTGTGAAGTAGCCTTCTGTGGGGTCTGTGTCGAATGCCTTGGAAAAGTCGAGGATGACCATGTCGATCTGTGCCTCTTTGTCCGAGTTTCGCAGAAGGTCGTGAACTGTTGTCAGGAGTTGTGTTTCACAAGAGAAGCCTGATCTAAGGCCATTATTTAATGTTGTGAGGATTTTGTTTTTTACCAAGATGGTCTATAATATGTTTGCAGATTATGTGTTATAGTAGTTTACATGATACACATGTCAGGGAAACGGGTCTGTAGTTTTCAGGGAGGTGAACTTCGCCTTTCTTGTATATTGGTGCCACATTTGCGTTGAGCAAGTCGGATGGGAGTTTACCAGTGTTGATGGAGCATTGGAATATGGTCCTAAGCGCAGGTGCTAGTTGATAGGCGCACGTCTTTAGCATGATGTTGGCAATCTTGTCTGGTCCCTGTGCTTTCGAAGTGTTAATCTTCAGGAGACGCTTCTCGATATCCTTGGTTGTAACTGTGAGTGGAGATATTGGATGTTTGGCTCTCTTCTTTGTGTCAGGGATTATGGAGTCGCCAGTTTCTTTAGTAAAGACGGACTTGAATTGATCAACCAGGATCTGTGCTTTGTCCTTGTTTCCATTCAGTAGGCTTCCAAGCTTCTTTATTGGTGCCACACCCACGCTGTCTTGCCTCCGAGCCTTTACATAACTCCAAAAAGGCTTTGTATTTTGCTCATCGAGTCCCTTCTGAATGGTGTTGTTGATGTGGTCTATTTCTGCTTACTTGAATGCAGTCTTACACTGTCTTTGAAAGGTCTTGAAAGCATTCCACTGGTTGGATTGTTTGGGGTGTTTACACAGTCTTGATTTCCGTCTCACCATCCTTTTCAGGTCTCTGTTGAACTAGGGCATGATTTCCTTTTATTGCTGGTTTTTGTAGGGATGTTTCGCATCATAGATTGGTTGATTTCTGATTTAAATGTCTCCAAAGATTTTGGATAGATGAGGTATTAGCCGCCATGTTGGTAATAGAATCAGATAGTAGATTCATGTCATCGAAGATGTCATCCCAATTAGCCTTCGAGAAAATGAAGAAAGTTCTGGGCTTCTGGTGTATGTAATATGGGATGATATTGATGTCTGTGACAACCATGGCGTGGTTGCTGATACCTGGCACAGATGTTGAGGTCTTGACAAGCGAGGGATTGTTGGTGAATACTAAATCTAACATATTGGAATCTCTCGTTGGTTGGTTGTGAACTTGAGTAAGCCCATGTTCTATAGAGCAGTCTATCAGAGCTTGCTGTGTCTCTCTGCCTGCAGCCCCCTTCTTTAATGACATATTCTCCCAGTCAATGTCTGGACAGTTGAAGTCGCCAGCAAGTATGATTGTCTTCCTTTGTTGGCTTGGGAGAGTGCTGAGATTGATTTGCTGAGTTCCTCTATGTCGTGCATGTTTCTATGTGGCATGTAGAAGGAACATAGGTAGATGTCTTTGTGCTGCTTGGCCTTGACCTTTGTCCAAACTATCTCACAATCTGTGGTCAGTTGTGGTTGTGCGTCTGAAGTGAGGCATTCTTTTGTTGCGGTAAAGACTCCACCACCCAATGCAGATATTCGGTCATTTCTGTGAGCCAAGTTTGTTTCAGAAAAGATTTCGCTAGACTTGATAGCTGTCTTCTCTGGATCACGACCAGGTTTCACGCCTTTTAACCATGACTCTGTTCCACAGACAAGGTCTGGCTTGATGTAGTCTAGGGATGCGATAAACTCTGACCTGTTAGTTCTGATTCTACAACAGTTGACAGTTAACAGACGAAGAGCGTTTGATTTTCTTGGGATATTTGGCTGTGCAGGTGTAGATTCACTTCTTGATGCTCTTGATTTCTCTGAGTTAGCAGAGGACAATGTTCTACGATGTTTTTTGAAGTGTTGGTGTGGATATCCTTCAATGAGTGTGGGCTACTTGTATGAAGAGGATTGAAGCAGGATGGTGCGACTGAATCAAAGGACGTCTCAATTCCAGAAAGTGGCATGTAAACATTAGTTGTATAAAGTTCGAAGCTATTAAACGTGAAACTGTCAACGTTCACACTATCACACTTACAACAGTGCCAGACGACACTCGAACGGGCCAAGTACGACATGTTTCTTGAAGATAAGTCTTCACAGGATTTGCGATACCAAACACTACAGTTGCAGCATATACCCTCTTGTGTCCATGTAACAGGTATGTCGCATACACCACAAGGAAATATGGACCGATTTCCTGGACCTGGATTCATCTGTATGTGCCCTGAAAGTAGTATGAGGAAGATTATGAGGCTCTTCTTATCTCTACCTGGGGATATCATGCTGTGTTTACTCTGGAGTATGTTCCGGTTTTCTGCGAAGGAGAAGTTCTGTACATGGGAGGCATTGAATGAAATGGCTGTGAAGGCAGTCTTTTGTAGAACCAATTGGCCATGGAGCGAGATTATGTAGCATATGATAGTTGATGCCATCGCAAACTCAAGCAGAATTGGCTGTCTGTTTGTTTTCATGGGCGCCGCCATCTTGGATATTATTTCTATATGATGGAGAAAGTGGTCGAGGGCGGTAACCAGCAAATGTGGCTTAGTCAGACATAATTAACCTATCAGAATGTGCAGTATTAAAAATATGTTGAATTAAGATAATTTATCACACATAAGACTCAGTGGAAAGTGTTAATTAATTAAATTAAACTTGGTTGTTTCCATTTTTTCACAAAAACGCTACTTTCAGTTGCACGACCTTGACCTTGATGATGTATATAATGTAATCTATATAATATTGTTGCACGTTTCTAAAGAGCCTTTTAAATATTTTTTGCGTCTCCCGGACAGCAGATCGGATATCCAAATAATAAAAAAAGCTGTCCATTCACGCCTTATTTTATCGGGCTAAGTTCCGAACTAAAAGTGTCTTCTTAATAGCATAATTATATCTCCTACTGTAGATCTAGTGCAGCGTGCAGATCTGGTTTGATACAAGTAACATACACATGTAGCCGCAGCAGTTTTGGTTATTTGTGCATTTTCTGTATCATATGCAGTTCACTGCAGTGGTTTAATATATATAGCTATCCACCAGCTATACTAGTAAGATAAGGCTTGTGATACAAAGTCTGATTTTCTTTGTTTCTGCTGTCAGAGGGTGAATAGGGGTGTGATGATGGGGGTGTTTGTTGATTCATTTGTTGCAAGTAAATGTCGCCGGTACCTACAGTATTGTCCACCTTCAAGTGTAATACGGTATATGTTGTATCTTAGAGTTATGGAATATCCGGCCCCATGTAAATAAGGCCCCGGCACTAATCCGGCCCCTGAGTAGTCAAAGACGCTCATCCATGAAATTTGCACCCGGTGAACCCTCTATATATTCAATAGAAATCCGTCATCTTGGGTGGATAGAAAATCAGTAAGTTTTCGGACCCGCTTGGGTGTAACGTTATTGATCAGATTACCTTGCAGACGACAAAGTTTAAATGTTTCGATACACCGTCATTTTAGCGTTCTTCACTGGACACGACCACCTTTAGATATTCTATAATAGCAGACGACACCAATACCTGTTTAGACCAGTTTATCTATTTTTAATCATTGACGTAATGCGCTGCAAGTCCATACATGTCCATTATTTTAATCATCAGTATTTAGCACTCATTTTTCCAATAGTTAACCTCATTCCAGCTTTGGATACGGTAAGCGGAAAAGGGGAATCGGTAGAGCCCCCTACGTCATCAGCTTATTTAAATATATGTAAATGAAGTTATAAAGCTATCACGAGTAAAACGTTAATAATATAGCGTTGTCGTTGCTATACTATTTTATGATGTAGCACAACATCGTTCGATTATAAAATGTACGACTCAGTACGGTTGTATAGTGTTTAATATTGAAAATAGGGAATTATCATTTTACACAGGTTTAAACATATCTCCATGCAACTTTTGCATACTACAGAAATAGCAGCTCCTCTCTTTACACCAAATGACAGCATATAGATAAAATCTTAGTTTTCTATTCCTTTAACTACAAATATACGAGTACTTCTTACCTATACATAGGTTGCACCACCTTCATTACAACTGATGTCAGATTACCGAGCACTGGTCAACCCTTCAGGGTCCCAGGAAAGAGTGGCTCAGTTGCATGATATCTGCCTGCTCTCTAAGGGATAAAACCACACTGCAAACATGGTAGGATACACGTTTCTAAGGCATACCAGACTTTCTACTAAATTCCATGTGAATCTAGTTTGCGTCCTGCATCATTTTACCATTATAACATACAACAGGGTATAACCCAATGACCTTCCTTGTTAAAGGAGGACGAACTATCACAAGACCACCACTGCGGTATACCATTGCATATTTCCAAGTGTTTGTGTATGGCAAAAGGAAAGAAATATATAAAAGAAAGTATTTTTTTAGAAAACAGAATTTGGATCGTCACATGGCAAAGCATGATAGTGAAAACAACCATCACTGTCCTGAGTGCTTGAAAGTGTTTCTAGGGATGATGGTCTAGATGAGCATTTACACCAACAACATGGGTGGCCAAATGTTAAGCGCTCCTTGGATAGTCAGGAAGGAGGTAGTGCAGCAAAAAGGCCTAGATTGGATCTACATGAAGGTCATAGAAGTATTTACGACCTTGAAAAAATTGGAGAGAGAAAAATTGAGACATTCAGAACTACGGCTACTTACTACAGGGTTAGTGTTTGAGACCTGGAAGTGAGAGACCTGCCCAATATTTTGAAGACACTGAGAACAATGTTTCAGTCTATTTTAGAAGATATTACAGAGATGATACCAGATGCAGACTTGGTGCGACTTTCTATCGAAAACCCTGAGCTGTATTTTCCAATTACACTAGAATGCATGCCATGCCGGTCCTTAACTGTGGACAGAGTGTTATCTGAAATTGAGCGTGTGCTTCAGTCGTACGAGCAGTTTATCATCGATGAAACGTTTCGCATTGATATTGTACACGTTCAGGCGCCCTATGGAAAGGGCATAAACAGAAAGCATTCGTAGATATAGCAAGGCTACTACAAAGTAAAGGAAGTGTTATCCAAATTAGAAATAACGATGAACTACGTTGTGGTCGTGCCATAGTGACAGCGATAGCTCGGGTAGAAAAACATCCCAAGTGGTATAGCATTCGTAAAGGGACGCAACTGCAGAAGATAATGGCAGAAGACTTACACAGGAAGGCTCAAGTATCACTGAGACAATGTGGAATTGAAGAAGTGAAAACGTTTCAAGCTGTACTTCCAAACTACCAGATACATGTCCAGTCTAAAGAACATTTTAATGGTATCATCAACGAGGGCCCCGAAGGAGGCGTTCCTATCTACCTTTACTACCACGACGAACATTTTGATGTCATTACCAAGATGACTGGCTTTTTTTAATAGAAGTTATTTCTGTGAAACCTGCCAAAAAGGGTATGATCACAAAGAAAGACATTCCTGCAATAACCCATGTATATACTGCCATCAGTTGCATACAGATGAAGAAGAAAACTGGCGGTTCTGTGACAAATGCAACAGACACTTTAAGAATGACATCTGCTTTCAAATGCATCTGAAGAAGAGTAGTGAGGATGGTAAAAACACATGTGAATTATATTTCAAATGCAAGGATTGTGACCAGACTATTAATATGAATAGACACAAAAAGGCTCACGTCTGCCATGAAGTGCATTGTAAGACATGCAAAGGTTTCTTCTCAGATAACCACCAATGTTACATGCAGCCAGTTGGGAGAGAAGAGAAAACTATCAAAACACCCTGCAAGAAAGAATGTATTTCATACATTTTCTTTGATTTTGAATCGACACAGGATGATCGTTTGGAGTGTGAACAAGGCCATGTTGAGGGGAAAAACAATAAATGTAACAACTGTAGAAAATCGTGGTGTGGATCCAATGAGCACAAGCCTGATCTGTGTGTAGTAAACAAAGTCTGTGACGTGTTTCTTCACAACCCTGTTACATCAGAATCATCGTGTAAAACCTGCGGTAAAAACGAAAGAATATTTCAAGGACTTGAGCGACAGAAGGCTTTTGCAAATGGCTGTTCTCTGAAGAAAACTTTGGTGCTCTAGTGATCTGTCATAATTTCAAAGGTTAAGACAGCTACCCCATCCTCCAGTATCTACATGACAACTCTATCCTTCCAGACGTGATTACAACGGGATCTAAGTACATGTCCGTTAAGGTACCCCTGTGCAACATTCGAATGATTGACTCACTAAACTTTATTCCCATGCCCTTGGCGGATTTGCCAGAGTCTTTTGGCGGGACTGAGTTAGCCAAAGGTTACTTTCCTCATGTGTTCAATCGTAAGGAAAACCAAAGCGCAATATTACCACACCTTCCTGATCTACAGTTTTACACACCAGACAGCATGAAACCAGAGGCCAGACGAACGTTTTTACAGTGGTACGAGATAAACAAGACTAAACCATTCGACCTCCAGAAAGAATTATTACGTTACTGCCAGTCAGATGTGGATATTCTTAGAAAATGCTGTTTGAAATTTCGAGAGTTGTTCATGGATTTAACAAAAAAAGGTGACAGCAAAGGAATAGACCCGTTGGAGTAATGTATCACTATTGCGTCCGCATGTCATCTCGTATACAGAACAAATTTTCTAGAGCACGAGAGCATTGCCGTGATACCTCCGCATGGCTACCGACCAGAAGAAAAACAGTCCATCATGGCTTACCAATGGATGTCATATCTATTACACACAAAGCAGATTAACATTTAACTCGGAAGAAACATGGGAGAAAGGCACATTGGTCCTTACAAAGTGGACGGTTACTACGAAACAAATTCTGGTGAAAAGGTGGTCCTGGAGTTCCACGGTTGTTTCTGGCATGGGTGTTCAAAGTGTTTTTCTAAGACAACAGTCAATCCGGTGAATGATATGAACATGGGAGAGTTGCATGCTAGAACCAAAGAGAAACAACAGTTCGTAGCAGAAAATGGCTATATGTACATCTCTATATGGGAGTGCGATTTCAAGCAAGATATAGCGACGAATGACGACATGAAACAGTACATACAAAAACTTTGAGTTGGTAAGTCCACTAGAACCTAAAGATGCTTTCTTTGGGGGTCGCACAGAAGGCTTTAAACTGTATGAGCTACAAACCAAATAAAATATTATGACGTGACATCACTTTATCCATTCGTCAACAAGACAGGAAAAATACCTGTTGGGCACCCACAGATCATTTCAAACAATTTCCGAGACATCAGCCACTATGAAGGTTTGATTAAATGCAAAGTGCTGCCACCTAGGGGATTGCATATTCCAGTGTTACCAATGAAGTGCAACGGAAAACTTATGTTAAGTGTATGTCGCATGTGCAGTGAAAACTTCCAGCAAGGGCCGTGTGAGCATACCGATGGTGAGAGAGCATTTGTTGGTACTTTGGTCACTGATGAGGTGAAAGAGGCATTGACACAAGGTCATATGCTTCAAACCATCTATGAAGTCTGGCATTTTAAGAAAGTGTCCCAGTATGATTCAGAGTTGCAAACTGGTGGACTGTTTACCGAGTATGTTAACACCTTTTTGAACGTGAAACAACAGGCGAGTGGCTGGCCTAAAGTAAAGTACATTCAACAATATCACGAGAAGGAGGGCATTCTGCTAGACTACAACAAGATTGAGAGAAATCCTGGCTTGAGATCACTTGCCAAGCTTATGTTGAACTCCTTCTGGGGTAAATTTGGTCAACGAACAAATTTGACCCAAACCTCATTCATAACAGACCCTGCAGAATTCTTCGATATGATGACTTCTGACCAGCAGAGAGTGAAAAATATACGCTTCGTGAATGACGAGTCTGTGAAGTTAGAATAGGTGTACAGCGATGACTTCGTTGAGGCTTCTGCTAGAACCAATGTCATTATCGCAGCCTATACTACAGCACAGGCACGCCTCAAGCTCTACAGCTACTTGAAACAACTTGAAAGGCGGGTACTCTATTGTGACACTGACTCTATCGTATTCAAGACAGCCCCAGGACAGTGGGAGCCACGACTCGGGGACTACCTAGGAGACCTCACTGGCGAGGTTCCTAATAACAACATCACAGCATTTGTTACTGGTGGTCCTAAGAATTATGCCTTCAAACTCTCCTGTCCAAACAAAAAAGGGCAAAAGTCGATTTGCAAAGTGCGCGGTATTACTCTAAATTTCAAAAACTCTATTGATATCAATTTCCAAACAGTGAAAGACATGGTAACTGGACATAGAAATGTTTATCATATATCTGTCATTGATGAAAACAGGATTGTAAGAAACCCTTCCACAGGACATGTGATTACAAAACGAGAAATTAAAGACTATAAAATTGTGTTTGACAAGCGCGTGTTTAAAGATGACTATCAAACTGTACCCTATGGAATATAATTACCAACTATTACTAATGGACCTTACACAAGTATGAACATTGAACATTACATGATAACAATTGCATATATGTTATTTACGTATATCATTGAAGCCTTATGTTGTATTCTTAGTTTGTTGTAGTGATACTATATGCTTGTATGCTTGTGTTGTACATATCATATATTATATAAATAAATACTTATATACTACAACTGGCTCTCGTTATTTTGTCAATAATAAAAACACTAATAAAACAATGCCATCTTTAAATATATTTGACTGCTATATAAATATGAAATGTTATAAAGCGATGTACATAGCGCTGACAGTATTTACATTCCTACGCGACAGACCATATAGAGAAGTATACATGCTGACCTCCACTGACCTGACGCTCAAATAGTGAGATATTGAAAAAAAGTCGTCTGCTCGAGGTATTGGTTTTATTTAAATATGGCGGTGTAGCGGAAAATTTAAACTTTGTCGTCTGCAAGATAATCCAATCAATAACGTTACGCCCGAGCGGCTCCGAAAACTTATTCATTTTCTATCCAACCAAGATGACGGATTTCTATTGAATATAGAGGGGTCACCGAGTGCAAATTTCCTGGATGAGCGTCTCTGACTTCTCCCCTGGATGAAACGTCCTAAGAATATCCGGTCCCATTTAGCATGGAAAATCCGGCCCCACATTAATTTTAAAAATATTATCATTTATAATTTGGTATTTCTAATGAAATATTGGATAGTTTGAAACACACATATTAATTACTGTGGAATTGTTATTGAAAACATACTCTTAACAGGAATTATATTGTGCATATAATAATCAACGATTGTTAATGAAAAGTAACTTTTTGGGAATGAAACACTTATGATTTATAATTCAAATTAATCAATATTATAATAAACAATGTCTGTCTATCTATCTGCATCTCTCTCTCTCTCTCTCTCTCTCTCTCTCTCTCTCTCTCTCTCTCTCTCACGATGACAAGAAAAAAATGGATTGCATGTCTTCAGGTAATTGTAATACTATACTATGCAGTTAATTTTAGTGAATAGCAACATCAACATATTAACGTGGCCAAGTATTCCTAATATAAAGGATTTCGCTCAATTATAGTATTATTATTGTAAATAATGCACCCACTGTGTCGTGTTGATATCTATTGTGTGTCTCATCTTCAGTTAGATTGGTTTGTAAAATGGCACATATGTATACAAACCGTTAAATGCTTTATTTTTGAAAGAGATTTTATAAATGGTTGAAGTGCATTCTATTTTATATATTTGTGGTAATCTGAAACAATTGTAAATTATATTTTAATTTCTTCTTTCTGTCAATATGTCGAGAGATAATGCAGGTTTGTTTACTCCCAATCTCCGTATTTTAAGTCCTGGGTAATTTGCATTCCAACATTAGTGTGTATCTCATTAACATCATACCGGTATTCTGTTCTGTGAATGGTATATATGTAATAACGAAACACACTGTACATGTCTGATAAAAAAATATTTCAATTATGTTCTGCTTGCATCTAGTACATATTCTGTAATCTTTTGTTGTGTTATTGTATGTTCCATGGTCTATTTCTAATCTGTGTGAAGACAGTCTAAATGACTAAGTCAATACCGGTGTTGTGTAGTATTTTGACCTCTCTGTGAAATGACTCCGGGGTCAAATTACTATATAGTAAAACGACCCCGGGGTCATTTTACCGCTATAGTAAAATGACCCCTCCTATAGTAAATTGACCCCCCCCCCCTCCTGATTTATCACTAATAAAGTTACTTCATCTTAGTTTAAGAACTAATTATTGTTTATGGATACATCTCTTGATAAATAAATAAAAAAAAAATGGCATGAACAAAACACTCACATGTGTAAAACAAGATCATTATTTTGTGTAGATATCTAGGTATGCTCTATAGCAGTTATTATTGTTTGATTATACCTATATCCATTTACTGGGAAAGTGAAATTATTTGATATTTATCCATATCATTATAATCATTAAAGAATAATTAGTGCGGCGGGAGTGGGAGGTGTGTGTGTGTGTGGGGGGGGGGGGGGTCACTTTACTATGACTATTGTATAGTTACCCCTCCCCCCCCCCCCCCCCCCCCCCCCCCCCCACCTCATCTCTCCCTGTTCAGTTCCTATCACATTATAATTGTATTATATGACCATAAATTGTTCGAACATTTGTGAATCTAAAGAGATTCATCTTAACAGTTAAATTTTTTTTTAAAAATTGGGGGAAAGGGGGGGGGGGGGGGGGGGGGGGGGGGGGGGGGGGGGGGGGGGGGGGGGGGGAGGGGGTGGGAAGGGTTGGGGGTCACTTTACCATGGCCATCGTAAAGTGACCCCACCCAATCCCCATCTATTTATGTTAAGTTATTATCACATTAAACATGTGTTTTTGGGATCATAATTTGTTTTATCATTCTTGAATCTGCAAGAAATTCATCTTAACAGTTAATTTTTTTTTTTAAAAATTGGGAGGGAGGGGATCACTTTACCATGGCCATTGTAAAGTGACCCCCCACCCCCATCTTTTTATGTTTAGTTATTATCACATTAAACATGCGTTATGTGATCATAATTTGTTTGAGCATTCTTGAATCTACAAGAAATTAATCACAACAGTTAATTTAAAAAAAAAATGGGGAATTGTGAGGGGGGGGGGGGGGGGGGGTCACTTTACTATGGCAATTATAAAGTGACCCCCCCCCCCCTCCGCCACCCCCACCCCCACACTTTTTTTATGTTTAGCGATTATCACATTAAACATGTGTTATGCAATCATTATTTGTTTCAGCATTCATGACTCTACGACAAATTCATCATAACAGTTAAATTTGTTGAAAAAAATTGGGGGGGGGGGGGGGGGGGGGGAAGAGGGGATGGTCATTTTACCATGGCCATTGTAAAGTGACCCTGTCCCCCCCCACCCCCTCACTACCACCTTATTATGGTTAGTGATTATCACATTAAACATGTTTTGTGAACATAATTTGTTTTAGCATTCATGAATCTACAAGAATTAAATCACAACAGTTAAATTTAAAAAAAATAATTTGGGGAGTGTGGGGGGGGGGGGGGGGTCATTGGTCATTGTAAAGTGACCTCCCCCCCCCCCCCCCCCCCCCAAATTTAAAAAAAATAATTTGGGGAGTGGGGGGGAGTCATTGGTCATTGTAAAGTGACCTCCCCCGCCCCCCCCCCTCCCACCACCACCTTTTTATGTTTAGTGATTATCACATTAAACATGTGTTATGTGATCATAATTTGTACCCCCAATCTTTTTATACTATAAATTGTCACATTAAACATGTGTTATGTGATCATATTTTGTTTTAGCATTCATGAATCTACAAGAAATTCATCATTACAAGGAATTTTTTTAAAAGAAAACTGAGAGAGAGGGGTCACTTTACCATGGCCATAGTAAAGTGACCCCCCACCACCTTTTTATGTTTAGTGATTATCACATTAAACATGTGTTATGTGATTATAATTTGTTTTAGCATTCATGAATCTACAAGGAATTCATCATTATAGTAAATTTTTAAAAAACAATTGAGGGAGGGGGATCACTTTACCATAGCCGTTCATTATTTGTTTAAGCATTCATAAATCTACAAGAAAATCATCATTACAGTTAAATTTTAAAAAAAAAAAATTGGAGGAGTGGCTCACTTTACTATGGCCATTGTAAAGTGACCCCCATCCCCATCTTTTTATGTTTAGTGATTTTCTCATTAAACATATGTTATGTGATCATAATTTGTTTTAGTATAAATGACTCTACAAGAAATTCATCACAACAGTTAAATTTAAAAAAAAAATTGGGGACAGTGGTGGGGTAATGGTGGGTCACTTTACCATGGCCATTGTAAAGTGACCCCCCCTCCCCCATATTTTTATATTCATTGATTATCACATTAAACATGTGTTATGTGATCATAATTTGTTTAAGCATTCATGAACATACAAGAAATTCATCATTACAGTTAAATTTTTTAAAAAAACATTGGGGGAGGGGGGTCACTTTACCATGGCCGATGTAAAGTGATCCCCCACACACACACCTTTTTATGTTTAGTGATTATCACAAAACATGTGTTTTGTATCAAAATTTGTTTTATTATTCATGAATCTACAAAAAAATTATCACAACAGTTAAATTTAAAAAAATAATTTGGGGGCAGTGGTGGGGTGGCGTTGGGGAGGGGGTTGGTTGGGGGTCACTTTACCATGGCCATTGTAAAGTGACCCCCCCCCCCCCCCCCCCCCCCATCCACCACCTTTTAATGGTTAGTGATTGTCACATTAAACATGTGATTTGTGAACATAATTTGTTTTAGCATTCATGAATCTACAAGATATTAATCACAACAGTTAAATTTAAAAAAAAAATTGGGGGAGTGGGGGGTCACTTTACCACAGCCATTGTAAAGTGACCCCCTACCCCCATCTTTTTACACTATTAATTATCACATTAAACATGTGTTATGTGATCATATTTTGTTTTAGCATTCATGAATCTACAAGAAACTCATCATTATAGTAAATTTTTTAAAAAAAAATGGGGGAGGTGGGGGGGGGGGGGGGTCACTTTTCCATGGTCGTTGTAAAGTGACCCCCACCCCCACCACCTTTTTATGTTTAGTGATTATCACATTAAACATGTGTTATATGATCATAATTTGTTTTAGCATTCATGAATCTACAAGAAATTAATCACAACAGTTAAGTTTTAAAAAAAAAATTGGGGGAGTGGGGGCGTCACTTAACCACAGCCATCGTAAAGTGACCCCCTACCCCCATCTTTTTATACTATTAATTATCACATTAAACATGAGTTATGTGATCATATTTTGTTTTAGTATTCATTAATCTACAAGAAATTCATCATTATAGTAATTTTTAAAAAAAAAAAATGGGGGAGCGGGGCCACTTTACTATGGCCATTGTCAAGTCCCCACCACCTTTTTATGTTTAGCGATTATCACATTAAACATGTGTTATGTGATCGTAATTTGTTTTAGCATTCATGAATCTACAAGAAATTCATCATTACAGTTAAATTTTTAAAACAAAATTTAGGGGAGCGGGGCCACTTTACAATGGCCATTGTCAAGTACCCCCCACCACCTTTTTATGTTTAGTGATTATCACATTAAACATGTGTTATGTGATCATTATTTGTTTTAGCATTCGTGAATCTACAAGAAATTCATCATTACAGTTAATTTTTTTAAAAAAAATTGGAGGAGGGGTGGGGGGTCACTTTACTATGGCCATTGTAAAGTGACCCCCCTCCCCCCCCCCCCCCACACACACCCTTTTTATGTTTAGCGATTATCACATTAAACATGTGTTTTGTGAACATAATTTAATTTAACATTCATGAATCTACAAGACATTAATCACAACAGTTAAATTAAAACACAAATTGGGGGAGTGTGTGTGTGTGTGTGTGTGTGTGTGTGTGTGTGTGTGTGTGTGAAGGGGGGGATCTCTTTACCATGGCTTTTGTAAAGTGACCCCCCCCCCCCCCCCCCCCATCCCCCAACCTCTTTATGTTTAGTGATTATCACATTAAACATGTGTTTTGTGAACATAATTTGTTTTAGCATTCGTGAATCTACAAGAAATTAATCACAACAGTGTAATTTAAAAAAAATAATTGGGGGAGTGGGGGGGGGGGGATGGTCACTCTATTATGGCCATTGTAATGTTCCCCCCCCCCCCCCCCCAACCCCATCTTTTTATGTTTAGTGATGAATCTAGAAGAAATTCATTATACCAATTAAATTTAAATAAAATAAATATAACAGTTAAACTTTTTTTTAAAAACAATGGGGGGAGGGGGTCACTTTACCATGGCCATTGTAAAGTGACCCCCGTCTGTTTATATTTAGTGATTATCATTATCACATTATGTAATCATAACAGTTAAAATATTTTTAAAAAAAAAAATTGGTGGGTGGGGGGGGAGGTGAGTGGGTAACTTAACTATGGCCATTGTAAAGTGACCCCACCTAATTTGGGGAGGGGGTGAGTGGGTCACTTTACCATGGCCATTGTATATTGACTCCCCAACACTCCCCCCCCCCCCCCCCCCCTCGTCTCTTCTTGTTTAATTATCATCACAATTCATGTGATTATAATAACAATCATGAATCTACAAGAACTTCATCACAACAGTTAAATTTGAAGAAAAAAAATTGGGGGGTCACTTTACCATGGCCATTGTAAAGTGACCCCCATCTTCACCTTTTCCCAATCTTTTCATGATTCTTTATCAACGTGGAATGTGAGCATTTGATCTTGCATTTGTAAATCTACAAGATGTTCATGATACAGTTAAATTTTGGGCTTGATATGAAGTTATCACATTATGAAGAGGGGCATTGCTTTAGTGATTGTGAAATGAACAACAAAGTTTCATGCCAACAGTATATATGTTTTATTGATATATTCAAAACTATTGTTTCTATTTTGATAATTGTAATTTGGATCATAAGTGTTTTAAATAAATTACAATACAATAAAAAAATCATAACAATGTAAATATTGATCTTAAAACTCCTCCAAAGTCTTTGGGTTATTTCAAGGGACTCTTTTGGGGGAAAATAACAATCACTGAGTGAATATTGTATTGTTTCAGTGAAAGATTGAAATATATTTCATCAACAGAACACCACATGTGATACTTTCATGAGCAACATGTTCTGCTACAAGTGCAAATAAAATTTTAATCTGTCACTGGAACAAACACATTTCTTTTTCAATGGTTTCTATTCCAAATAATCAAAAATAGCTTAATATATCGTGTGTAAAGCACTGGCTTTTTCTTTTCCCATGCTTGATATTATGTAAAAATACGTACAAATGTCCCTCTTTAGCTCACGTGAGCCGAAGGCTCATAGGTGAGCTTTTGTGATCGCCTGGTGTCCGTCGTCTGTCGTCCGTCGTTCGTCGGCCGTCGTCTGTCGTCCGTCGTAAACTTTTAGATTCTAACAACTTCTCCTCTGAAACCACTGGGCCAATTTTGATATAACTTCACAGAAATGTTCCTTGGGTGACCCTCTACAAATTTTGTTCAAGTCAGCTTGATTTGTCAAAAAAACATGGCCGCAGGGGGCAGGGCAAGTTTAATTAGTAAAAATTTAAAAAATCTTCTTGTCAGAAACTACTGGCTCGATTTTAAAACGATTTCACAGAAATGTTCCTTGGGTGACCCTCTACCAAGTTTGTTCAAGCCATCTTGATTCGTCAAAAAACATGGCGGCCAGGGGGTGGGGTTAGTTTACTATATAAGCTATAGTAAAAACTTAAAAATCTTCTTGTCAGAAACTACTGGCTCGATTTTAAAATAATTTCAGAGAAATGTTCCTTGGGTGACCGTCCACTAAGTTTGTTCAAGCCATCTTGATTCGTCAAAAACATGGCGGCCAGGGGGTGGGGTTAGTTTACTATATAAGCTATATTAAAAACTTAAAATTCTTCTTGTCAGAAACTCCTGGCTCGATTTTAAAATAATTTCAGAGAAATGTTCCTTGGGTGACCGTCCAATAAGTTTGTTCAAGCCATCTTGAATCGTCAAAAAACATGGCCGCCAGGGTGTGGGGCAAGTTTGATTAGTAAAAACTTAAAAAATCTTCTTGTCAGAAACTCCTGGCTCGATTTTAAAATGATTTCACAGAAATGTTCCTTGGATAACCCTCTACCAAGTTTGTTCAAGCCACCTTGATTGGTCAAAAAACATGGTGACCAAGGGGTGGGGTTAGTTAACTATCTAAGCTATAGTAAAAGCTTAAAAAATCTTCTTGTCAGAAACTACTGGATCGATTTTAAAATAATTTCACAGAAATGATCCTTGGGTGACCCTCTACCAGGTTTGTTCAAGCCACCTTGATTGGTCAAAAACATGGCCGACAGTGGGTGGGGTCAGTTAACTATATAAGCTATAGTAAACCTTAAAAAATCTTCTTGTTAGAAACTACTGGCTCGATTTTAAAATAATTTCACAGAAATGTTCCTTGGGCGACTGTCTACCAAGTTTATTTAAGCCATCTTGATTCGTCAAAAAACATGGCCGCCAGAGCGCAGGGCAAGGTTGATTAGTAAAAAACTTAAAAAATCTTCTCGTCAGAAACTACTGGCTTGATTTTAAAATAATTTCAGAGAAATGATCCTTGTGTGACCCTCTACCAAGTTTGTTCAAGCCATCTTGATTCGTCAAAAAACATGGCCACCAGACGCTAGGGCATGTATAATTAGTAAAAACTTAAAATAATTTCACAGAAATGTTCCTTGGAGGATCCTTCACCAAGTTTCTCAAACCATAGTGATTTGTCAAAAAACATGGCAGCCAAGGGGTGGGGTTAGTTTACTATATAAGCTATAGTAAAAACTTAAAAAATCTTCTTGTCCGAAGCCATCGGATCAATTTTAACCTTTTACTTCATATAGACGCCTTTAGACACCTCTAATATTGAAAGCATTAATTCACCACATAACAGCAATGGATGGATTATGTTTATATTAACTGACAGAGTGGAAAACAGTGCAGGAATTGTTCAGATTAATTGTTACGAGCAATCTGAACTCTTCCTGCACTGTTTTCAAAGGCCTTCTTTGATTGGTACGGGAAAACACGTATCTATGGAGTAAAGAGTTAAAACAATTTCGAAGAAATGTTCCTTGGGTGACCCTTTACCAAGTTTGTTCAAGCCGTTGTGATTTGTAAAAAAAACATGACCGCCACAGTGAGGTGCTAGTTTACTATACAGGCAGCTATAGTAAAAACTTCAAAAGCCTTTTTGTCAGAATCTACTGACCTGATTTCTATGTAATTTCACTGACATTTACCATGGGTGAACCTCTACCAAGTTTGAACTTTTCTACGCATCTGTTACATTTTCAAAACAAATCAAAATTTAACTACTTGCCCATCTCGTTTTTCTGGAATTTTGAGTGCACATGTATTATATAATCTACTTAAGTTGGGTGAGTCAAGGTCAGTCAGGTGAGCGATTTAGGGCCATCTTGGCCCTCTTGGTAATATTTTGACCTCTATGTCGGACCTTCACCATTAAACCACAGAACTGGGTCTTTCATGCAATTTATTGAATTGTCATCTCATTGTTGTTTACAAGTATGCAAAATCGTGGTTTTGTGGAATGCAAGTTACATTGACTGGATGATATATAAAATCAAGGCACACTCGGGCAAAACTAGCTCCATTCATGTTATAGTTCAAGACCACAGCAATAAAAAAACTCCCTTTACCACCCCTGTCTATATTTAGATGCAATATAGCGGAACATAATGCTCTGATCTGTTGGAGATGTACATTGATGAAGTTGACTTTGTGAGTCCTGTTGCAGGTGCACATGCTATTTGTTTATATGTTAACCACTTGAAAATTATGTTTCCTGCTTGGTCCTTTCCACAAGGTGAATAAACGACAATGTCTGTTGCCAACATGGATGCTGTTGCTACAATTTCTATATCAGTGGCCCAAACACCATTAAATTCCATTTTGCTAGCACTTGAATAGTTTTTTAATGAGCAATTTTTGAAAAATCCTTGTCAAACTTTTTTGTATACTGATAGATAAGAATGGTGAACTTCAGTTCCTGATAAAAAATGGCTTATTGTTCTGTAATAAGGTTTCCATCTCCTTGAATTTTCACATTGTCACCATGGGGCTCAAGGACTGAGACACTCCTTGAAGGAATGTCCTGCATCACATTTTTCACTTTTATGTCCATGGATTTTGATCTTTCTCGCTGCCATTTTCTATCAACTGGTTTAAATAAAAACATCTCTACCTTTTCTTCATCTGTTACGATGCAGTCTGAGTTTGATTGTTTCCTTCTGCTGCTTATTTTTGGTTTACGCTTAAGTGTTGTTCTTCGCGATTTCAGAACGGCTCGTCCAAGACGTCTCTTTTTTTCAGGCTCCGTTTCTGTTTCTTCATTTCTGACATTCTGCTGACATTAAGTTGTTCGGCATTTGTTGTTTTACTGTTATTTGCATTTGGTTTAAGCTTTTTTTCTGCGGGTTATCCTCAAGTTTTTTATTGTCTTTTTGTTCAGGCTCTATCTGTTTCTTCACTTCTGGCATTTTACTAACATTAAGTTGTTTGTGTTTCTTTGTTGTTTTACTGTTGTTTGCCTTTTGTTTAAGATTTTCTGTTGCTTATCCTCAAGATTTTCGATGTCCTTCTTTGACGACTTGTACGGCTTTGTTCTTCTTATGTTCACCAGTGTATTTCTGCCTTCAATGCGGAGAAGACCATGATCGAGAACTTCTTTTATTTGGTATGGGCCAACCCATTTTGCTGAAAGTTTGTCTCCTTTTCTAGCAAGTCGTCTTGGATTGTTTATTAACACTAGATCTCCTTTGGCATAATTATGAGTAACCACCTTCCTTTTAAAATCTTTCTTGCTTTTTTCTTGTGAACTTTTTATATTTTCTTTTGCGGAAACTTGGGCCTGTAATAGATTAATCGTTGCTGCAACCCTTGTATCAAGTAAATCCTGCTCATCAGCATTAGTAAGGTCACTTCTTTCTCCAACAGGATACTGTTCTTCGATAAACCGGCGGGGTTGCCTTCCAAAGGCCGGGAAGTACGGCGACTTCTTTGTATGCTTGTGAATTGTTGTTCTTTAGGCAAGTAGTACAGCATCAACATGTAGATCCCAATCTGTCTGTTCCCCATTTGTGTATTTAACCAATGACTGTGTAAGTGTTTGGTTAAACCTCTCTATGAGCCCATTTGTTTGTGGGTGGTATGCACTTATACCCGATGGTCTATTCCCAAACGATCACAGATATCGTCATTGATCTTGTTGCAGAATTCCCTCCCCTGGTCAGTGATGAGGACTCTAATTGACGAATATCTGCAGATGATTTTGGTGAGGAAGGCAGCAATTGTTGTAGCCTCTTTGTTGGGAATAGGTTGTACCTCAGGCCACTTTGTCAGATTATCAGTCAACACGATTATGTAACGATTTCCCCTGGGTGTCGTATGGAAAGGCCCAACTAAGTCCATACCAAACTGAGTAAAACTGGTGTCAGGTGGTGCTATTGGATGCAGTTCACAAGGTGTCTTTTTCAGGTGTTTTGACCGTTGGCATTTGTCACACGTACCTGGAAAAAGTATGAATTTTTTGTTTGTCATCAGATAAGAATTTGAGCTCAATTTCAAGTCCTTGGGCTGTCAGTTTAAAAATTTAATATTCTTGGTTAAGAGTTAGTGGGTAATAATGTTGGTATGGTGCTTGCATATGGGACAGATGGTAGTTGACATATGGTTGATATAGAGGGTACAGATGTTGGTATGGTGTGTGTGGAGTCTACAGTGGATGTAGTGAGGGTATACAGTACAGTGGACAGTGATGTTGGTATGGTTGGTGTAGACAGTACAGTGGATAGTGATGATGGTATGATGAGTGTAGATCGTACAGTGAGTAGTAATGTTTGTATTGTGGCTGTAGAGAGTATAGTAGGTAGTAATGTTTGTATGGTGAGTGTAGACAATACAGTGGAGTTTAAATTTAACTGTTGTGATTAATTTCTTGTAGATTCATGAATGCTAAAACAAATTATGATCACAGATACAAATATATAATATGATAATAACTAAACATAAAAAGATGGGGGTGGGGGTCACTTTACAATGGCCCTGGTAAAGTGACCCCCCCCCCCCCAACCCCTCCCCCAATTATTTTTTTCACTAATGTGTTCACTAATCACTATACAATGATCATAGTAAAGTGACCCCCCCCCCACCTTCCCACTCCCACCGCATTAATTATTCTTTAATGATTATAATGATGTGGATAAATATCAAATAATTAAAGGGATATAGGTATATTCAAACAATAATAACTACTATAGAGCATACCTAGATATCTAGACAATAGAAGGGTCTTGTTTTACACATGTGATTGTTTTATTTCGTGTATTTTTTTGTATTGATTTTTGTGTGTGTGTGTGTGTGTTTTAATTATTTATCAGGAGATGTATCCATAAACAGTAATTAGTCCTTAAATTAAGATGAAAGTAACTTTACTGATGATAAATCGGGGGGGGGGGGGTCAATTTCCTATAGGGGTGGTGGGGGGGTCATTTTACTATAACGGTAAAGTGACCCCGGGGTCATATTACAACGGGTGTCAAAATACTATACAACACAGGAGCTTATTGTCATATATAACGTCTAAGTACTTTTCTTGTTCAAATCTATTTTTAAATCTACAATGCATGATCGTCATCTATTCGAGTTACAAATATTTGCATACATGTTTATATGAATCAAACAAACGTTATTTTGTTAAAGGGATTATATTGGCACGTTACCGTCAATTCCCTGTCCTAAATACACACGCCCAGCATGAAGATACACTTATAACTTAGAGATATACGCGTCTAAAGTGTTTAATTGCATAATCTCTTTATTACAAACATCGCATTTCTGAAGCCACGTTTTTGTTTTTGTTTACATTTGCCATTTTCAACGAACCGCTTTCGGGTTTCCGATCACTCATCAGATATCATCGTGAAGACTCGTTCCCGATCTCGTATTCGAGGCTTTGTTCGGGAAGTTTACGGAGTTCAATGTAAACATTGCGCAATACTTTATTGTGGGACGTATTAAAGTTTTGGCAAATATTCAATTACTGTTAATTTGATAACTTTCAAATAAATAAAGGTAATACGTCCATACATAAGTATTATTTTGTGCACACTGCATACAGCACAAGTCTGGATTAACAACGTGTTTGTGTTACTTGCCAATATAATCCCTTTAAGGTATTAGATCTGTAATAGTCAATATCCCAACCATGCCTAAACTTGGTGAATTATTTATCACCATCCTTTGAGCGATGTATTTCTGAAATTTTAGAAGATTTTATCGTCTAAAATGAAAAGTCAAATGTATATAACTTCAAAACGGCAAAAAATGAACAACTACAAAACACAATGAAATAGCTATAATTTTCATATATATACTATAAATGATATATAAAAGGCATTTTTACATCACATCAACACCGCTGAATAGATTAAACCTAAAGAAACTAACATATCTTCACTCCTTCTATATAAATCTTAAAAAATCTTACTCTACCCCCACTTTCAAATTGTTACTTTTTTCACAAAATATTCTAAAACTTCATATTCTAAAATGTTCTAGCATCATTTTTATTATAATTAACCACTAATGTTGTATGCCAGTATTTTCCACATTGTTAGACGTGAGAAATGCATAAAGATAAACAACTTTTACTGTCTTGTTTTCTCATAATATGGTATTTTATAGGAAAATTAACAAAATAAAAGGTAGCAGATTTGGCGACATAGTTTTTTTTCCACATATACTAACAGCAAACAGATAATGTGTACTTGTTCAATATTGTATTTAGGCAACTGTTTTCATTAAAACAATATTGCTGATGTAACGACACATTAGAAACTATGTTCATATTCCTTATAGCTTGACAGGAATGTTAAATAAATTTAAAATATTACCCTACCCACCCAAAAATAATGTTATTTTTTCCCCAAAAAATTGTTACAAAAAATAATTATTTTCTAATATTTTATCCCCACTACTATCACAAAACTCTTTTTACATTGTATATTGAACTATACTACATTGTTAAAAGTAATAAATGCACGAAAATAAAACAAACGTTTGCCATAACCTTTGCCAAAGGGTTAAATATTTTATGAAAACGTACAACCAATGATTAGGAACCTACATTTTCATCAAACACTGGATACTTTCTGTTGAAAACTTTAAATATTAGGTGTAGAGTTGCTAATAGAAATATTTCATATAAACTTTGTCTTTTATCATTAGTAATAATTGTGTATTTATTGGTTTGACTTAGTAAATAATACACAAAACTAGAACTGGTAGCTACAACAATAAAATATATTTGGAGTTGGTGGAGGTCAGGTGTTGGAACTTCTATCTAAAACATGGGCTGTGTTTGTGACACGTGTGTGTCTTTTACAGTTGACTGTGCTGAACAAGCCATCTCTGTAAATGAAAAAGAAAACTAAAAAATAATTGAACGCAAGTCGGGATCAAATCCTCAACCTCTTTTCTGATAATCCAACGCATTAACCTCCTTACCAACGAGTCCACAACGTCCTTAGAGTTACAATTAATTTAGATATATGTAAAGTAAGAAATTGTGACTCCTACAATAATATTACGGTTTTGCTTCGATCAGTATCAAAATGTCGAAAACAACTGTGACATTCCGTGTTGCTGCGCGGCTTCCCATCGATATTTTACCCACATGATGGTGCGCGAATTCGAATTTTTACCCACATGATAGATGTGGTCAACATTGATATCATAGTCGTTGTTCTGATCTGTTTTCTTTTTATTTTGAACAACAACCTCGACGATCAAAGTTTGTTTTAGCTTCTACTGCCATGATGTAAAATCTAATGTGACGTCACTACACGCAAGAAAACACCTTGTCATGTGACAATTTTACTAAATTTAGCCACCACGAATGGTTTTCCGGCTGGCGGAAATTCGTTGCGGAAAGTAACGATTGATCACGGTGTTAGTCGATTTCTACCGAGAGCATTACAGATCTAATACCTTAAGTCAAAAGGTATATCTATTTCAAATTGGTATAACCAAATGATAGGAAAACTGAGGTGGTCATGTAATTTTTTTATTTGGTCTGCCCAATTTATTGAATTTATTTTTTTCATCATCATTTTTTAACATGATATAAACTTTTTTGGTTAACATATTAATGTCTATTTTGTTTTTATGTATTGTATTGTTTATGATAAATAACCCTAATATTGCTATAAAAAAGTAAAAAGTGCGGCCGGATGGACCATGCTAAATGGGGCCGGATTCTCCAGGGGCGGGGTAATCTTGGGGCCGGATTGTCTATGGCCGTTTTGGAGTGGGGCCGGATATGCCAGGTTCCGTATCCTAACTGGCTCTCCAATATAGTATGAGCAGGATCGAATATGGTTACTGTCCTGATTCCTGGAATTGCTGTGTAGTGTGATGTATAATAAGTAACTCCTTAAAGATAATGTCCTCAAGACACTGAGATCATCTCTATAAGTCCAGTAATCACGTAGTTGGGTAGGTCAATTTTTGCGCTTTTCTGGCCAACCTGACCAAATAACAGGTGTGTGATCTAACATCTTGTAACTTTCTTTCACCACATGGCAAGTTTGTTGTGACAAAATGTACATGAAGGTATATCACTTCCGACAGTTCTGGGTACGTGTCTGATAAAAAATTACTTGAGGGGGTATCAGCTAGGGCTATCTGGGTTCCTGGTCAGTGCTCTAAAGCGAAGTCATAACCTCAATGTTGCAAAGTGTTACGCTGCAACCTAGCTGGTGTGACACACGTTGCTTTTTTAACGATTGCTAGAAGTGGTAAATGGTCAGTATGTACTGTTATATGGAGACATAATTATACATATTGTCTAAACCTAGTCATTCCAAAAAGAATAGTGTATAGCTACTTTTCTATTTGTGTCCAATTTATTTCAGACTGTGTAAGTGACTGTGCAAGTGACTTCCTTGCATAAGCTATCGGCTTACCGTCTTGTAACAGTGTTGCACCCAGACCAAACTTTGAACTATCACATCGCAAAAGATGTTTTGTGGGGTCAAAATGATAGTATAGGACCTGGTGCTTGTGTCAATATGTCACTTTCTGAAAAGCCTTAACCTGAGGTTCTTGCTTGTAAAAAGTAATATATTTGTCCAGTACTTGTCAGAGAGGTTGTGTGACCTCTGATTTGTTTGAGGCAAGTCAATATCACACTTAGAGATTCATATTCCATCATCCACTCAATAGATTTTGTCATAACATGGCACAGTATTATGGTCAACATAATCAGACAACACAAAACTGAGGCATGTAATTCAAAGGTCAAGGTCACACATGTTAAGGTAAAAATTTGATTGGAAATTATGTCTGCGAAGTTTGGGGATAATTCTGTTTATATGCAGATGTTGATATCAGGCTGTACATATTTGATATGACCAATGTGTTCATAATTTGATAGGAAATGATGTCTTTGTGAAGTTTGGGGATAATTCTGTTGATATACAGATGTTGATATCAGGCTGTACATATTTGATATGACCAATTTGTTCATAATTTGATAGGAAATGATGTCTTTGTGAAGTTTGGAGATACTTCTGTTTATATGCAGATGTTGATATCGGGCTTTACATATTTGATATGACCAGTGTGTTCATAATTTGATAGGAAATGATGTCTTTGTGAAGTTTGGGGATAATTCTGTTGACATGCAGATGTTGATATCAGGCTGTACATATTTGATGTGACCAACGTGTTCATAATTTGATAGGAAATGATGTCTTTGTGAAGTTTGGGGATACTTCTGTTTATATGCAGATGTTGATATCGGGCTTTACATATTTGATATGACCAGTGTGTTCATAATTTGATTGGAAATGATGTCTTTGTGAAGTTTGGGGATACTTCTGTTTATATGCAGATGTTGATATCGGGCTTTACATATTTGATATGACCAGTGTGTTCATAATTTGATAGGAAATGATGTCTTTGTGAAGTTTGGGGATAATTCTGTTGATATGCAGATGTTGATATCAGGCTGTACATATTTGATGTGACCAATGTGTTCATAATTTGATAGGAAATGATGTCTTTGTGAAGTTTGGGGATACTTCTGTTTATATGCAGATGTTGATATCGGGCTTTACATATTTGATATGACCAGTGTGTTCATAATTTGATAGGAAATGATGTCTTTGTGAAGTTTGGGGATAATTCTGTTGATATGCAGATGTTGATATCAGGCTGTACATATTTGATATGACCAATGTGTTCATAATTTGATAGGAAATGATGTCTTTGTGCAGTTTGGGGATACTTCTGTTTATATGCAGATGTTGATATCGGGCTTTACATATTTGATATGACCAGTGTGTTCATAATTTGATAGGAAATGATCTCTTTGTGAAGTTTGGGAATAATTATGTTGATATGCAGATGTTGATATCAGGCTGTACATATTTGATATGACCAATATGTTCATAATTTGATTGGAAATGATGTCTTTGTGAAGTTTGGGGATAATTATGTTGATATACGGATGTTAATATCAGACTGTACATATTTGATATGACCAATGTGTTCATAATTTGATAGGAAATGATGTCTTTGTGAAGTTTGGGGATAATTCTGTTGATATACAGATGTTGATTTCAGGCTGTACATATTTGATATGACCAATGTGTTCATAATTTGATAGGAAATGATGTCTTTGTGAAGTTTGGGGATACTTCTATTTATATGCAGATGTTGATATCGGGCTTTACATATTTGATATGACCAGTGTGTTCATAATTTGAAAGAAATGATGTCTTTGTGAAGTTTGGGAATAATTATGTTGATATGCAGATGTTGATATCAGGTTGTACATATTTGATATGACCAATGTGTTCATAATTTGATTGGAAATGATGTCTTTGTGAAGTTTGGGGATACTTATGTTGATATGCAGGTGTTGATATCTGGCTGTACATATTTGATATGACCATTGTGTTCATTATTTGATTGGAAATGATGTATTTGTGAAGTTTGGGGAAACTTATGTTGATATGCAGGTGTTGATATCTGGCTGTACATATTTGATATGACCATTGTATTCATAATTTGATTGGAAATGATGTCTTTGTGAAGTTTGGGGATACTTATGTTGATATGCAGATGCTGATATGGGGCTGTACATATTTGATATGACCAATGTGTTCATAATTTGATTGGAAATGATGTATTTGTGAAGTTTGGAGATACTTATGTTGATATGCAGATGTTGATATGGGGCTGTACATATTTGATATGACCATTGTGTTCATAATTTGATTGGAAATGATGTATTTGTGAAGTTTGGGGATACTTATGTTGATATGCAGATGCTGATATCGGGCTGTACATATTTGATATGACCAATGTGTTCATAATTTGATTGGAAATTATGTCTTTGTGAAGTTTGGGGATAATTCTGTTTATATGCAGATGTTGATATCAGGCTGTACATATTTGATATGACCAATTTGTTCATAATTTGATTGATTATAATATCTTTGTGAAGTTTGGGGATAATTCTGTTGGTATGCAGATGTTGATATCAGGCTTTACATATTTGATATGACCAATGTGTTCATAATTTGATAGGAAATGATGTCTTTGTGAAGTTTGGGGATAATTATGTTAATATGCAGATGTTGATTTCAGGCTGTACATATTTGATATGACCAATGTGTTCATAATTTGATTGGAAATGCTGTATTTGTGAAGTTTGGGGATACTTATGTTGATATGCAGGTGTTGATATCTGGCTGTACATATTTGATATGACCATTGTGTTCATAATTTGAATGGAAATTATGTATTTGTGAAGTTTGGGGATACTTATGTTGATATGCAGATGCTGATATCGGGCTGTACATATTTGATATGACCAATGTGTTCATAATTTGATTGGAAATGATGTATTTGTGAAGTTTGGGGATACTTATGTTGATATGCAGATGCTGATATGGGGCTGTACATATTTGATATGACCAATGTGTTCATAATTTGATTGGAAATTATGTCTTTGTGAAGTTTAGGGATAATCCTGTTTATATGCAGATGTTGATAGCAGGCTGTACATATTTGATATGACCAGTGTGTTCATAATTTGACTGGAAATGATGTCTTTGCGAAATTTGGGGATAATTCTGTTGATATACGTATGCTGATATCAGGCTGTACATATTTGATATGACCAATTTGTTCATAATTTGATTGATTATAATATCTTTGTGAAATTTGGGGATAATTTAATTGATATGTAGATGTTGATATCGGGCTTTACATATTTGATATGACCAATGTGTTCATAATTTGATAGGAAATGATGTCTTTGTGAAGTTTGGGGATAATTATGTTGATATGCAGATGTTGATATCAGGCTGTATATATTAGATATGAACAATGTGTTCATAATTTGATTGGAAATGTTGTCTTTCTGAAGTTTTGGGATAATTCTGTTGATATGCAGTTGTTGATATCTGGCTTTACATATTTGATATGAACAATGTGTCATAATTTGATTGGAAATGATGACTTTGTGAAGTTTGGGGATAATTCTGTTGATATGCAGATGTTGTCAGTTGAAATTGGGCTGTACATATTTGATATGACCAATGTGTTCATATTATGATTGGAAACGATGTCTTTGTGAAATTTGGGGATAATTATGTTGATATGCAGGTGTTGATATCGAGCTGTACATATTTGATATGACCATTGTGTCATTATATGATTGGAAATGATGTCTTTGTGAAGTTTGGGGATAATTCTGTTGATATGCAGATGTTGTCAGTTGATATCGGGCTGTACATATTTGATATGACCAATGTGTTCATAATTTGATTGGAAATGATGTCTTTGTGAAGTTTTGGGATAATTCTGTTGATATACGGATGTTGATATCTGGCTGTACATATTTGATATGACCAATGTGTCATAATTTGATTGGAAATGATGTCTCTGTGAAGTTTGGGGATAATTATGTTAATATGCAGATGCTGTCAGTTGATATCAGGCTGTACATATTTGATATGACCAATGTGTTCATAATTTGATTGGAAATTATGTCGTTGTGAAGTTTGGGGATAATAATGTTAATATGCAGATGCTGTCAGTTGATATCAGGCTGTACATATTTGATATGACCAATGTGTTCATAATTTGATTGGAAATGATGTGTTTGCGAAATTTGGGGATAATTATGTTGATATGCAGATGTTGATATCAGGCTGTACATATTTGATATGACCAATGTGTTCATAATTTGATTGGAAATTAAGTCTTTGTGAATTTTGGGGATAATTCTGTTGATATACGGATGCTCATATCAGGCTGTACATATTTGATATGACCAATGTGTTCATAATTTGATTGGAAATTATGTCTTTGCAAAGTTTGGGGATAATTCTGTTGATATGCAGATGTTGATATCAGGCTGTACATATTTGATATGACCAATTTGTTCATAATTTGATTGGAAATTATGTCTTTGTGAAGTTTGGGGATTATTGTGTTGATATGCAGATGTTGATATCAAGCTGTACATATTTGATATGACGAATGTGTTCATAATTTGATTGGAAATGATGTATTTGTGAAATTTGGAGATAATTCTGTTGATATACGGATGCTGATATCAAGCTGTACATATTTGATATGACCAATGTGTTCATAATTTGATTGATAATAATGTCTTTGTGAAGTTTGGGGATAATTCTGTTGATATGCAGATGCTGATATCGGGCTTTACATATTTGATATGACCAATGCGTTCATAATTTGATAGGAAATGATGTCTTTGTGAAGTTTGGGGATAATTACGTTGATATGCAAATGTTGATATCAGGCTGTATATATTAGATATGGCCAATGTGTTCATAATTTGATTGGAAATGATGATTTTGTGAAGTTTGGGGATACTTATGTTGATATGCAGATGTTGTCAGTTGATATCAGGCTGCACATATTTAATATGAACAATGTGTTCATAATTTGATTGGAAATGATGTCTTTGTGAAGTTTTCGTATTATTCTGTTTATATGCAGATGTTGATATCAGGCTGTACTTATTTGATATGACAAATGTGTTCATAATTTGATTGGAAATGATGTCTTTGTAAAGTTTGGGGATCATTATGTTGATATGCAGGTGTTGATATCAGGCTGTACATATTTGATATGACCATTGTGTTCATAATTTGATTGGAAATTATGTATTTTTGTAATTTGGGGATCATTATGTTGATATGCAGGTGTTGGTATCCGGCTGTACTTATTTGATATGACCAATGTGTTCATAATTTGATTGGAAATGATGTCTTTGTGACCAGTGTGTTCATAATTTGATTGGAAATGATGTATTTGTGAAGTTTGGGGATAATTATGTTGATAAACAGATATTGATATCAGGCTGTACATATTTGATATGACCACTGTGTTCATAATTTGATAGGAAATGATGTCTTTGTGAAGTTTGAGGATAATTATGTTGATATGCAGATGTTGATATCGGGCTGTACATATTTGATATGACCAATGTGTTCATAATTTGATTGGAAATGATGTCTTTGTGAAGTTTGGGGATACTTATGTTGATATGCAGATGCTGATATCGGGCTTTACATATTTGATATGACCAATGTGTTCATAATTTGATTGGAAATGATGTCTTTGTGAAGTTTTTGGATCATTATGTTGATATGCAGGTGTTGATATCCGGCTGTTCATATTTGATATGACCAATTTGTTCATAATTTGATTGGAAATGATGTCTTTGTGACCAATGTGTTCATTATTTGATTGGAAATGATGTATTTGTGAAGTTTGGGGATAATAATGTTGATATGCAGATGTTGATATCAGGCTGTACATATTTGATATGACCATTGTGTTCATAATTTGATTGGAAATGATGTCTTTGTGAAGTTTGGGGATCATTATGTTGATATACAGGTGTTGATATCCGGCTGTACATATTTGATATGACCAATTTGTTCATAATTTGATTGGAAATGATGTCTTTGTGACCAATGTGTTCATAATTTGATTGGAAATGATGTATTTGTGAAGTTTGGGGATAATTATGTTGATATGCAGATGTTGATATCAGGCTGTACATATTTGATATGACCATTGTATTCATAATTTGATTGGAAATGATGTCTTTGTGAAGTTTGGGGATCATTATGTTGATATGCAGGTGTTGATATCCGGCTGTACATATTTGATATGACCAATTTGTTCATAATTTGATTGGAAATGATGTCTTTGTGACCAATGTGTTCATATTTTGATTGGAAATGATGTATTTGTGAAGTTTGGGGATAATTATGTTGATATGCAGGTGTTGATATCCGGCTGTACATATTTGATATGACCAATTTGTTCATAATTTGATTGGAAATGATGTCTTTGTGACCAATGTGTTCATAATTTGATTGGAAATGATGTATTTGTGAAGTTTGGGGATAATTATGTTGATATGCAGATGTTGATATCAGGCTGTACATATTTGATATGACCATTGTGTTCATAATTTGATAGGAAATGATGTCTTTGTGAAGTTTGGGGATAATTATGTTGATATGCAGGTGTTGATATCCGGATGTACATATTTGATATGACCATTGTGTTCATAATTTGATTGGAAATGATGTCTTTGTGAAGTTTGAGGATAATTCTGTTGATATGCAGGTATTGATATCAGGCTGTACATATTTGATATGACCAGTGTGTTCATAATTTGATTGGAAATGATGTCTTTGTGAAGTTTGAGGATAATTCTGTTGATATGCAGATATTGATATCAGGCTGTACATATTTGATATGACCAGTGTGTTCGTAATTTGATTGGAAATGATGTATTTTTGTAGTTTGAGGATCATTATGTTGATATGCAGGTGTTGATATCGGGCTGTACATATTTGATATGACCATTGTGTTCATAATTTGATAGGAAATGATGTATTTGTGAAGTTTGGGGATACTTATGTTGATATGCAGATGCTGATATCGGGCTTTACATATTTGATATGACAAATGTGTTCATAATTTGATTGGAAATGATGTCTTTGTGAAGTTTGGGGATCATTATGTTGATATGCATGTGTTGATATCCGGCTGTACATATTTGATATGACCAATTTGTTCATAATTTGATTGGAAATGATGTCTTTGTGACCAATGTGTTCATAATTTGATTGGAAATGATGTATTTGTGAAGTTTGGGGATAATTATGTTGATATGCAGATGTTGATATCAGGCTGTACATATTTGATATGACCTATGTGTTCATAATTTGATTTGAAATGATATCTTTGTGAAGTTTGGGGATCATTATGTTGATATGCTGATGTTGATATCGGGCTGTACATATTTGATATGACAATTGTGTTCATAATTTGATTGGAAATGATGTATTTGTGAAGTTTGGGGATACTTATGTTGATATGCAGATGCTGATATTGGGCTTTACATATTTGATATGACCAATGTGTTCATAATTTGATTGGAAATGATGTCTTTGTGAAGTTTGGGGATCATTATGTTGATATGCAGGTGTTGATATCCGGCTGTACATATTTGATATGACCAATTTGTTCATAATTTGATTGGAAATGATGTCTTTGTGACCAATGTGTTCATAATTTGATTGGAAATGATGTATTTGTGAAGTTTGGGGATAATTATGTTGATATGCAGATTTTGATATCAGTCTGTACATATTTGATATGACCATTGTGTTCATAATTTGATTGGAAATGATGTCTTTGTGAAGTTTGGGGATAATTATGTTGTTATGCAGATGTTGATATCAGGCTGTACATATTTGATATGACCATTGTGTTCATAATTTGATTGGAAATGATGTCTTTGTGAAGTTTGAGGATAATTATGTTGTAATGCAGGTGTTGATATCTGGCTGTACATATTTATTATGACCAATGTGTTCATAATCTGATTGGAAATGATGTCTTGTGAAATTTGGGGATAATTATGTTGATATGCAGATGTTGATATCAGGCTGTACTTATTTGATATGACAAATGTGTTCATAATTTGATTGGAAATGATGTCTTTGTGAAGTTTGGGGATCATTATGTTGATATGCAGGTGTTGATATCCGGCTGTACATATTTTTGTAATTTGGGGATAATTATGTTGATATGCAGATGTTGATATCAGGCTGTACATATTTGATATGACCATTGTGTTCATAATTTGATTGGAAATGATGTCTTTGTGAAGTTTGAGTATAATTCTGTTGATATGCAGATATTGATATCAGGCTGTACATATTTTATATGACCAGTGTGTTCATAATTTGATTGGAAATGATGTCTTTGTGAAGTTTGAGGATAATTCTGTTGATATGCAGATATTGATATCAGGCTGTACATATTTGATATGACCAGTGTGTTCGTAATTTGATTGGAAATGATGTATTTTTGTAGTTTGGGGATCATTATGTTGATATGCAGTTGTTGATATCGGGCTGTTCATATTTGATATGACCATTGTGTTCATAATTTGATTGGAAATGATGTATTTGTGAAGTTTGTGGATACTTATGTTGATATGCAGATGGTGATATCGGGCTTTACATATTTGATATGACCATTGTGTTCATAATTTGATTGGAAATGATGTCTTTGTGAAGTTTGGGGATCATTATGTTGATATGCAGATGTCGATATCGGGCTGTACATAGTTGATATGACCAATGTGTTCATAATTTGATTGGAAATGATGTATTTTTGTAGTTTGGGGATCATTTCGTTGATATGCAGGTGTTGATATCCGGCTGTACATATTTGATATGACAAATGTGTTCATAATTGGATTGGAAATGATGTCGTTGTGACCAATGTGTTCATAATTTGATTGGAAACGATGTATTTGTGAAGTTTGGGGATAATTATGTTGATATGCAGATGTTGATATCAGGCTGTACATATTTGATATGACCAATGTGTTCATAATTTGATTGGAAATGATGTCTTTGTGAAGTTTGGGGATCATTATGTTGATATGCAGATGTTGATATCGGGCTGTACATAGTTGATATGACCATTGTGTTCATAATTTGATTGGAAATGATGTATTTGTGAAGTTTGGGGATACTTATGTTGATATGCAGATGCTGATATCGGGTTTTACATATTTGATATGACCAATGTGTTCATAATTTGATTGGAAATGATGTCTTTGTGACCAATGTGTTCATAATTTGATTTGAAAGGATTTATTTTTGTAGTTTGGGGATCATTATGTTGATATGCAGGTGTTGATATCGGGCTGTACATATTTGATATGACCAATGTGTTCATAATCTGATTGGAAATGATGTCTTGTGAAGTTTGAGGATAATTATGTTGATATGCAGATATTGATATCAGGCTGTACATATTTGATATGACCAGTGTGTTCGTAATTTGATTGGAAATGATGTATTTTTGTAGTTTGGAGATCATTATGTTGATATGCAGGTGTTGATATCCGGCTGTACATATTTGATATGACCAATTTGTTCATAATTTGATTGGAAATGATGTCTTTGTGACCAATGTGTTCATAATTTGATTGGAAATGATTTATTTGTGAAGTTTTGGGATAATTATGTTGATATGCAGATTTTGATATCAGGCTGTACATATTTGTTATGACCAATGTGTTCATAATTTGATTGGAAATGATGTCTTTGTGAAGTTTGGGGATAATTATGTTGATATGCAGATGTTGATATCAGGCTGTACATATTTGATATGACTAATGTGTTCATAATTTGATTGGAAATGATGTCTTTGTGAAGTTTGAGGATAATTATGTTGTAATGCAGGTGTTGATATTGGGCTGTACATATTTGATATGACCAATGTGTTCATAATTTGATTGGAAATGATGTCGTTGTGACCAATGTGTTCATAATTTGATTGGAAACGATGTATTTGTGAAGTTTGGGGATAATTATATTGATATGCAGATGTTGATATCAGGCTGTACATATTTGATATGACCAATGTGTTCATAATTTGATTGGAAATGATGTATTTGTGAAGTTTGGGGATAATTATGTTGATATGCAGATGTTGATATCAGGCTGTACATATTTGATATGACCATTGTGTTCATAATTTGATTGGAAATGATGTCTTTGTGAAGTTTGAGGATAATTATGTTGTAATGCTGGTGTTGATATCAGGCTGTACATATTTGATATGACCAATGTGTTCATAATCTGATTGGAAATGATGTCTTGTGAAGTTTGGGGATAATTATGTTGATATGCAGATATTGATATCAGGCTGTACATATTTGATATGACCAGTGTGTTCGTTATTTGATTGGAAATGATGTATTTTTGTAGTTTGGGGATCATTATGTTGATATGCAGGTGTTGATATCCGGCTGTACATATTTGATATGACCAATTTGTTCATAATTTGATTGGAAATGATGTCTTTGTGACCAATGTGTTCATAATTTGATTTGAAAGGATGTATTTTTGTAGTTTGGGGATCATTATGTTGATATGCAGGTGTTGATATCGGGCTGTACATATTTGATATGACCAATGTGTTCATAATCTGATTGGAAATGATGTCTAGTGAAGTTTGAGGATAATTATGTTGATATGCAGATATTGATATCAGGCTGTACATATTTGATATGACCAGTGTGTTCGTAATTTGATTGGAAATGATGTATTTTGTAGTTTGGGGATCATTATGTTGATATGCAGGTGTTGATATCCGGCTGTACATATTTGATATGACCAATTTGATCATAATTTGATTGGAAATGATGTCTTTGTGACCAATGTGTTCATAATTTGATTGGAAATGATGTATTTGTGAAGTTTTGGGATAATTATGTTGATATGCAGATTTTGATATCAGGCTGTACATATTTGTTATGACCAATGTGTTCATAATTTGATTGGAAATGATGTCTTTGTGAAGTTTGGGGATAATTATGTTGATATGCAGATGTTGATATCAGGCTGTACATATTTGATATGACTAATGTGTTCATAATTTGATTGGAAATGATGTCTTTGTGAAGTATGAGGATAATTATGTTGTAATGCAGGTGTTGATATCGGGCTGTACATATTTGATATGACCAATGTGTTCATAATTTGATTGGAAATGATGTCGTTGTGACCAATGTGTTCATAATTTGATTGGATACGATGTATTTGTGAAGTTTGGGGATAATTATATTGATATGCAGATGTTGATATCAGGCTGTACATATTTGATATGACCAATGTGTTCATAATTTGATTGGAAATGATGTCTTTGTGAAGTTTGGGGATCATTATGTTGATATGCAGATGTTGATATCGGGCTGTACATAGTTGATATGACCATTGTGTTCATAATTTGATTGGAAATGATGTATTTGTGAAGTTTGGGGATACTTATGTTGATATGCAGATGCTGATATCGGGTTTTACATATTTGATATGACCAATGTGTTCATAATTTGATTGGAAATGATGTCTTTGTGAAGTTTGGGGATCATTATGTTGATATGCAGGTGTTGATATCCGGCTGTACATATTTGATATGACCAATTTGTTCATAATTTGATTGGAAATGATGTCTTTGTGACCAATGTGTTCATAATTTGATTGGAAATGATGTCTTTGTGAAGTTTGAGGATAATTATGTTGTAATGCAGGTGTTGATATCGGGCTGTACATATTTGATATGACCAATGTGTTCATAATCTGATTGGAAATGATGTCTTGTGAAGTTTGGGGATAATTATGTTGATATGCAGATATTGATATCAGGCTGTACATATTTGATATGACCAGTGTGTTCGTAATTTGATTGGAAATGATGTATTTTTGTAGTTTGGGGATCATTATGTTGATATGCAGGTGTTGATATCCGGCTGTACATATTTGATATGACCAATTTGTTCATAATTTGATTGGAAATAATGTCTTTGTGACCAATGTGTTCATAATTTGATTGGAAATGATGTCTTTGTGAAGTTTGGGGATAATTATGTTGATATGCAGATGTTGATATCAGGCTGTACATATTTGATATGACCATTGTGTTCATAATTTGATTGGAAATGATGTCTTTGTGAAGTTTGAGGATAATTATGTTGATATGCAGGTACTGATATCAGGCTGTACATATTTGATATGACCAATGTGTTCATAATTTGATTGAGTAGCCCAAGTTAGGAAATCCCTTTTCAATATATTATTTAAGCATGTTTGAATAGATATCTTTTTGGCAATGCGGTGTCAGTTAGTACCGATATATATAGGTATGATATATCGGGAAAAAATGTTTTTAGTCAATTTTGAATTTTGAAAAATCTGATATATTCTCTTTAAACTAAGATAATGTACATTCCATTTGAGTTTACTTGTAAACAATTGTAAAATTCAACAATCCTGTTGAAAATAGAGTCGTTCATATTGTTCATATGTGTTTTTCCGAAAATAATGCGATACAAAATCATCTCTGGATAACCATTATTGATGGGTTAGGTCTCGAGGTGTTTTGTAAATACATGTCAAAACAACCAAAGGCTCAAATTTGCGATCTTCTTGCAGATTAAGGACACTACGTCACGGATGATGATCATCTTCATTTGCTGGTGACAATCATTAATATACCGGTAGTGTACAAAATGAAAACATAAAAGAGTTTCGTTGTACAATTTAGTTTGAAGGACATTTGTAACTATAAAGTATCAGGCATTAAATAAATTCTACTTATTGTAATGTTAGTTGTATACATGTAATTAGGTTAATGAATATATTTGGTGTGTTTTTATGTTGTTGTTTTTTTGGCTTCTTTTTTATATCGTCATGTACATACTGTATTTATAGTTTAATACTTTGGTTTGTATATTATGTTGAACCATTTGAAAATGTATACATATGTTTATGCTCTCCTATACCATTGGAGGAAATGAAATATCTTATTTCAGTAAATACTAGTCAAACATCAATGACACTTCACAATGTTTGTTAGCAACCATTAAAAGGAGTAAATGGCACAAGATGGATAACTTTGATGTAATTTTAGACATAATTATTGCCCTTTTTATAATTATAAAAATTGGTTAAAAGATATATACAAGTCATACAAAAATGAAACTGGATCCAATATAATTACTGTCCAAATTCAGTCTTTACATAGCTTTTGTTTTGAGACGAGCTCTTGTTTATCTTTGCCGATATGTAACAATTATTGGAGTGACACTATAATAACCTTGCTGTATGTTTGACTACCTTTGGTGGTGCAACTACAGATTTGTGTTCTTTGTCTGTGACTGACAACCCCAATATAGCTGCTATTGCTAAAAACAGATCAAAGTCTTTAAAAAATCTACATAATCTTTCGTTCATGTGTTTACTAGATGGCCACCATAATGACATCAAAATTTACATTGCTATTGTTTTCGTTTTTTCAGTGTTCTTGAGAAAGACGTTTCAGTAAATTTTCCAGCATGAGTGAGGACGATGAACCCCCGAGGAAAAGAATAAAGAGGACAGATTCATGGGTTAAGTTGGAGAAAATAGACAAATGTAGAAACAGGTAATTATAGAAATAGATAAATGAAAAGGTAAATAAAATAATTAAAATCTAAGAAATTGGATTCTGAAACGACTTATTTTAATATGTTCCATCTAAAATGTTTAAATAACATAAGCGTTATTTTGGTTAATATTTCTGAGGTAGTTTTTACGCAACTGCCATATTGAGGGTGGGTTCTTTAATGGTATTGCCCATTTTGATTAACATTATTTATTGACTAATCTTGACCACTATGAAGCCTTACCCGACATCAGGTGCTGTGGCATTCTTGTCTATTGCCCTTTGCAGGTTAACAACCCCCGTATCCTTCCCAAGTATATCTAACCATTTTGGATCATTTGGCGGCAAACGAAGTACAGCCTGCATTTATATACTAGAGTATATAACATATACTGTATGTAATATAAATATCACATTCTGAGGAAGTTTATGACATAGGTGTTCACAGTTGTTACATGCAAAGGAAGATCATTTTAACTATCACCCTGTCATGAATGTGATATTTACCATAGTTTATTAGCTCGACTTTTAATAGTGGGGCTATTGTACTCAATCCGGCGTCGGCGTTGGTTTTTCAGGTTCAAATGTTTTATCCGGTGAGGTATTTATGCAGCCACTCATTGCATATCAATGAAACTTACATGTGTCTTCAGCATCATCAATGGAATGCACAGATACAAGAACCATAATTCTGTGTTGTATTTTGGCAGAGTTATGGCCCTTTTGCCCTTGATTTTTCAGGTTAAATTTTTTTATCAGGTAAGATATATATGCAGCTACTTGTTGGATGTGACTGAAACTTCACATGTGTGTTCAGCATCATCAATGGAACCCACAGAGACAAGAACCATAACTCTGAACTGCATTTTGGCAAAGTTACTGCCCTATTTGGACTGAATGAATGTTAATAAAACTTCACATGTGTGTTCAGCATCATCAACAGAATGCACAGAGATAAGAACCATATCTCTGGGTTGCATTTTGGCAGAACTATGGCCCTTTTGGACTTAGAAAATCTGGTTAAAGTTTTTGAGCAGGTACATATTTCATCAACCTATCATTGGATATGAATGAAATTCCATATGTGTGTTCAGTTTCAGAGATGAAAACCATAACTCTGGGTTTGATTTTTACAGAGTTATGGCCCTTTCAGACTTAGAATTGTTTTTTTTAAGGTTAAAGTTTGTAGCACAAGGGTACTGCGTCTCGTCCAATATAATTTTCATCACACTACAAACTTGTACAATATATTCCCATATTGTACAAAACACTGTAAAATAACCTTATATATCATCACCGTCTATTTCCAAGGGTGAAAGGTCTTTGACCAAGTATCTACCTGTATTGTTACCAGGTACAAGGAGGTCCTTAGTAAGCTGAAGAAAGCAATTGAAGATGAGATCACAAGGAATCCAGATAGCAGGGTGAAGGAGTTGAAGTGAGACTTTATTTATACCAATGAAGCAAAATAAATAAAGTGACAGCTGACATATGCATGTATTGTACAAATATATATATATATATATTACCCATTACTAATACCGGTTTTGATCTATACCGAGCTTAATACAATATTGACAGTTAACTATGATAAAAGGAAATAATGTCATTTGGGTATAATTTTTCTTTGTTACTTGAGTGTAACTTCTCTGTGTAATGTGCGGACAATACAAGTAAATATTTTGTCCTTTCAAAAATTATGTACTCAATTAACTTACCGAGAGTTTTATTGCAAACCATGACATGCCTGCAAATATCTTTTAATTTTATAATTTAATGTAAATTTTCAAAATAGTATGATTGGTTTTCACTCAGAAAGTTTATGTATTAAATCAGTTATTATATATTGTACATATTATGGAGATATCAATCTTTAAGGGCTACACTCCTAATTTTCATATTTAAAAAATAATTGACAGTTTTCATTAAATTAGTGGTGCCAACCCGGCTTTTAAGAAATACATGTAGATGCCTCAGTAGATCTTTTACTATCATATACCATTAAAAACTGATGAAATTACACTTTATGTCATAGATGAGGCCTAAATTAAATAATAGTGTGGTTCCGGTTTCCTGACCGTCCCTATTATTTCCCGCTGACCCTAAACATTTATTCCTTTAAAAAATAAATTAAATAAATAAAATAATCGACCGTATCGGTCGTGTCCATAGTTTCCGTTCCTAGTGGCTACAGTTCGGCTGTATTGTAGACCTTTAGCTTTTATACCCGATCGCCGGAAGTGCACCGCTGGAAGTGATCAAAGTAACAATAGCAGCAACATTGCGGCCCCCAACAAGAGCTGCTTCGCCATCATGTATGACAAGTGTGTCCAAATACATACGTAACATATATACTTGCAGAAAACGGATAGTGTCGACAACGCAAAATAAATAATTTGATATAAACAAATAGTTTACCAACCTACCTACCCTTTTTTATAGTTCCATGTAATAGGAACCACACTATTTTGTAAAATCACTTCCTTATCCAAACACATTCTGTCTTTTGCCAGTCAGAAATTAAAAATGGTAAATAACAGTTTCTGGTTAAAAGACATGTGATCGCCATATGACCGCCATCCATCTGGCTTCAAATGACTTCTTCTCTGAAACCCTTTGACACCAAATTCAGTGTAAAGCATTCTTACAACAAGCTCTCTCAAGTACGTTCATATATTGACATTTGACTCTAATATGGCCCAGCCTCAGTTGATTATCAGCTTTCTTAGGTCACCTGAGACTTTGTCTCAAGGGACCTTTTGCGATCGCCTTCTGTCCGTCGTCGTGCGTCCGTAAACAATTGACATTTTCAACTTCATCTCAAAAAGTGTAAGCTCAATTGTAATGAAATATTGTATGCAGCTTTGGTACTTAAGGATGAATTAATATTGTGAATGGCATGGTCCCCACCTCCCTGGGGCCTTGAGGGTGGGACTAAAACAGTCAAATTCAAGGTAAAATTTTAAAATCTTCTTCTTACTATCAGAAGCACTGGGAAACAAATGGTGAGCTTGATTATGGACACATATGAGTCCTTTATAAAAATTGTGAATTGCATGTCCCTAGGTCTCACAGTTTGGCCCTCTGGGGTGAGGTCTAAAAAAATGTTAGTGTATCCGTAAACAATTCACATTTTCGACTTCTTCTCAATTATAACGAAATGTATTATGGAGCTTTGGTACCTATGGGTGAATCAAAATTGTGAATTGCATGGTCCCCACACTCCTGGGGTCTTGGGGTGGGGCCCTAGCAGTAAAAACTCATGTAAAGTTTAAAAGAATTCTTCTCTGGGAAACAAATGGTGAGTATGATTATGGACACAAATGGGTTCTTTACAAAAATTGTGAATTGCATGTCCCTGGGTATCACGGTCTGGCCCCGGGAATTGGGCCTTAAATTTTTTAGTACATCCGTAAACAATTCATGTGTTCGTCTTCTTCTAAAAAATCGTAAGCTGAATTATAATGAAATGTTGTATGTAGCTTTGGTACCTAAGCGTGAATTAAAATTGTGAATTGCATGGTCCCTTACAAAAATTGTGATTTGCATGTCCCTGGGTCTCACGGTTTGGCCCTCGGGATGGGGCCTATAAAAATTTAAGGTAATCTTTAAAAACCTTATAATTATTATAGGAAGCACTCAGAAACAAATTGTGAGCATGATTATTGATGCCTATTGGTACTATGTGAATTTGATGGTCCCCATCCCCACGAGGTCTTAGTGTCGGGGTCAAAAAAGTAAAATTCAAGATAAACTTTAAGAATCTTTTTATTATTAAAGGAAGCATTCAGAAACAAATTGTGAGCAAGATTATGGACGATTATGGGTCCTTTATAAAATTTGTGAATTTCATGTCCCTCGGTCTCATGGTTTGGCCCTGTGGGTGGGGCCTACTTTACTAAACCTTTATGAGAGAAATTGACAAAATATGTTATTTTTTATGACTTAATAGACTTATGTGAATGTTTTTTTTATAATCAGGTGACCATTAAGGTACATGGACCATTTGTTTACTCAAAACTTCTGAATTCATCTTAAAAAAAATAGGTCTGGAGCTTTAATATTTTGCATGTAGAATCGCCTAATAATTTTTCTCTGGTTTGTTCAAGCCACTATCCAATGGTTAAAATTGGCCCTCGCAGCCTTATCAGTTTACAATAGGGAAATGTTCATTTTGTGAATCTACCCAGAACTGACCAGCCAAACCTGTTCATATTTGGTATAAATGAACCTTAGGCCATTATAAATTAATTGCTAGATTATCATCAGTTTTTTTAAAAAAACGGGGAGTGTTGGAGGATTTTTTTTTTTTTTTTTTTTTTTTTTTGATGTTTTTTGTTATTTTTTTTTATATGAAAATAAAAACGATCGGGGCGGCATCAAAATTAGGGTGCCGGCGGGTGGGCGGGGATGATAATCTAGCAATTAATTTATTATGGCATTATGAGTAGAGATTTCAAGTTTATTCAAATAAAGGTGCTAATGTCTATTGGTGCCTAGTAAGGGGACTCTAGTGTTTATTTAGGTACACTATAGGAAAACAGGAAATTCTGTTTCCCATCTATTCAAAGGCAATTTATCAGGATTTTTCATAATCTTATAACAGATTAAAACCATGGTTTTTCAATAGACTATACCTATATATATTATCTCCATATATATATATATATATCATATATTGTGAATGAACATCTGAAAAGATCTCAAAAGTTAGAAATTCCGTTGTTGTGAATTTTATGAAATAAAATACATATGAATTCACTGTATCTTCCAGATCCAATGTTGTTTTTTTTTAATTTTCCTTTATATAGCATGTGAGTAGTCATGAATCCTTAACCGGATCCTACTCATATAAAGCTATCTGTTCATGTATGTAAATTGTCCGTCCAGTCCAGATGTGTTGCATGTAAAACCATAGTATAAAGTCATGGTTGACACCAAATTTACTTGTTTGGCAGAGCCTTTGATATTGTATCTATGGTTTGCATTGTAACTAGGCACGCCTGCTGTAGTCTGATCTGTACCTTAATGTCTGGTCATTCACAAATAATTATCTTCCTATATATATATACGTCACCTGAATGAGCATCTTAAAAGATCCCAAAAAATCGGAAATTCCGTTGTGAACTTAAATATCAGGAAAAGAGATTTCCTAACTTCAGCTACGCGCCCAGGTTTAACTAAAATGTATTTCCCGCTTAGAATATTAACACATTTATGATGTATTAAGTGAATCGCATTATTTCATTTTGATTTTAATTTGATTCATTATACAGGTTTCTCTACAGGCCATTTAAGCACAGGGTCACCCCAGCCCTTGACTATCAAAAATGTTATTGCCCTAAGCCTAGCGCTTGAGTTCTCTTACAAAATTTTGCAATAGCTTACTTTCCTCTAAATCATTATTTTTCTTTGGATATCCTTTCTTATTTTAATGCTTAAAATTAAATATACTGGATATGATGCATATGATGACTAACCGATTAATACAAGTTTTTCTTGTGAAATATATTTCAATGAGTGCCTTAAGGCACACAGCGCTTGAAAATGTGTTAACGCGCTCTTACCCCAGCGCTTGCAATCCTTCCTGTGGAGAACCCTGAGGTTTGTAGCAGTTTATAAGTGCTGTCTATTTTTAGAATGAGGATTTTGTTTCAAGTTTACCACTCCAATTTAAATTTTGATTTTGTCACGTTTTGGTGGATTTGACATTTTATTTATTAATGATAATAAGATGCTTTTGATCCATTTTAATAATTAGTTTATTTTTAAAGACATGTTTGTAGCGTTTTTTCCTATAAACTCCCTTTAAGTTATTATTTCAATTATTTTGATGTCTTGAGAATTGTTTAGTCATAACAGTTGAAACTGTGTTGCAAGGGACTAAATAGCTGGGACACCAAAAGGGATAGAATTATGAAATTTGAAAAAATATTCTCAAAAAATGATAAGCCAAATTTATTCACATTTGGATTAAATGGCCCATGTATATGGGTATCAACATTCTTTAAGTAAGGGGATAGGGTTCATTTCGGCCCAGTAAGGGGATTTTGATTTTTAAATAGGAATTTCATGGGCAAATTGTGTTTTATTTGTTAATTTATTTAGATGACCTTGAGATTCGGAATCTTGTTTATAAAAATTGAGACTGGGTCCTTAAATATATATCCAAAAGGGGCCAGCACGGGCCCAAAAAGAGATAAGATTGTAAATTTCCGTAAATTTTCTTCCCATGAACATAACAGCCGAATTTGGTTATATTTGATATACATGATATACATGGTCCCCATAAGAAGGAGTTTCAAGTTTATTCAAATAAAGAGCTAGGGTTTTAATTGGGGCTCAGTAAGGGCTTTGAATTTTACAAAGGAATACAATTGGAAAACTGTACATTTCTCTTGAGATCTGAAATATTGTTTATAGTCATAACAGTTGATGTTGGATTCCACTAAGGCCATAATAAATTAATTGCTAGATTATCATCCCCGTCCGCCCTCTAATTTTCATGCCGCTCTGACTCTTTTTATTTTCATAAAAAAAAAATGAAAAAAAAAAGAAAAAAAATATTTTCATCAAAATTTTAAAAATAAAAATAAAAAATAAAAAGTAAAATCTTCCCTCCCTCTCCGTTTTTAAGAAATATTTGGATGATAATCTAGCAATTATTTTATAATGGCCCAAAGGGAATGTATCATTTAAGTTTCCAACAGGGGATATCGATCACATTCAGAAATTCGAATGACTTCTCAAGAAATGATAAGCCTTATATGCTCATATAAGTAAATTTGATCCATATGAACAAGGGTGTTATGTTTGTTTAAATGAAAGGGCTAGAACTATTGGGGTTCAGTAAGGTGACTTTGTTTCCATCTATAATTTCTTTATAGGCTCGATACATTCAACTTTTGTAAGTTACAGGTGAAATCAGGTGACAACTTGGGGCTCATTTGGGAGGTTTGTTCTTGGATAACTTTTGTGTGTAGTATGTATGCCTGGTTGCAATTTGCATCTTTTTAAAACAAATTTACTTTCCTTAAAATTCCCATGACACAAATTGGTATTTTGTTATATAAAACCGTCTTGCTGCCACAATAAATCCATTACAAATACAGATGGAGGAGTGACCATAGACTTCAGAGAGCTGCAAGTTCAGAGTTATTTTGTCATCATTCCTGTGTCCCATAATGGGCCATTTTAGTGCAAAACAGTACCAAGTGTCATTTTCATAGTTTTATGTAAAATGTGTATAAAGATGTGGACTTTAAAAACCAATTAGGAATTCGAAGTACAGTCAAGAAACTAAGACGGGTGATAGATGATACAGTCAAACCTGTTTAAGTGACCACCTCTATTAGGTAGCCACTTGTCTTAAGCAGCCACATTAAAATTTTGCTATTTCCCATTTCTATGGTATCAAAGCAAATACAAACTGTATTAAGCAACAACCTGTCTTAAAAGGCCATGTTTGCCTCTTCTCAAGACTGGCTGTTTAAGACAGGTTTGACTGTATAAAGTTTAATATATATGTCAAGGTCAATATTGACATACCTGTTCATTAAATTTATTTTGTTGCTTTTTACACTTGGTATCGCTTTGCATGGATTGAAGTTAATCTCAGGTGATGTGTCGATCTTTGACCTTTCTGCAGTATTCCCGTAAAGTATCCATGAAAGGTTTCTGGTCCTAATTCCGATGCTTTACTACTGGACCATGTTCTCAAGATAGGGACTGGAACTTACAATAGTCTGACGTCCTCAGTTTCATCTTATGAACCAAAGGACCATTGCATCTGGTCTGTTGCCAGTTTTATGCACACAAAAGAATATTATAAGAGTTACACGAAGAACATTCCTCCAATAAATCAATTATATTTCAGTGAAGAGATATCAAGCTTGGAGAAAAATATTACATTCCCTGAAACCAAAATTGGAATGATTGGGTCAACAGGAGTTGGAAAGTCAAGCCTTATAAATGCCATCTTGGATCATAAAGAATTGTTGCCTACATCTGGGAACAGAGCATGTACATCTGTTGTCATAGAAGTTATGGAGAATACTCTTGGTACAGATTTCGAGGCCGAAATAGTATTTTTGGAAAAGCAAGTATGTTGATAAAATGCTTAAGTCGTACATTTTTTTATAGGAATCTTTGTATAATGTTCTGCTCTCTATGAGTTGGTATTGTATCTCATTTTTTTACACCACACACTTTGTATTTTACAACTGGTGATAAACTTGTTTAAAGGTATTCTTATTTAACACGTATGTTGATGAAATCTGATTCTACCTGACGCATGCTTGTTGAAAGCGTGGGCACTGTGCTGTTAATGTATACGACATGCTTATATGATTGCTTCCTGTGCAGGGTTGGAAAATTCCACTTGTCCGCTTGGCATGACGAGTCAACATTTGGTCAGGACGAGTAAGATTTAAGAAATTGTTTAAATATTTCTTTGGTTTTAAGCATTCGATAAAGAATGTTGGAATGGGAGGACGGGTACTTTTTATAAGAAATTTCAAGCCCTGCTGTGTCATGTTTATTTGACCAAAATGAGTAAAGGTCACCTTTTATTCATTTTGTGGCATTTTGACGGAAAACACATTGATAATTCCAAGACAAAGGACTTAGTTCACGAATGGCCAAAAATGTCCCTGTCTCAAAATTTAATGAAACTGGTACAACATATCACCCATTGTTTGTAGTAAATAAAATAAAACATATTTAATTGATTTAAACATTTATTTTGTTGCCATGACAACTGTTTGTACTATATATACGCAATGTTTATATAATTAAACGTGTTTAATGTATAATTACTAGGATTTGTAAACAATAAGGTGATTGTCAATATACTTGACATACAAAACAATATTTAATGTATAAAAATCGTATTGCCATAGTAACCACATGACTTAATTTTCAATAATAATCCATTTTTAATGCCATTTAGTGTGTTCTATATAGGAATTATTCATAATTGGTTCAGTCTCATATCAAAAGTATAGCAAGTCTAACCTTTCATCCCACATGTACACTTTAACTTAATTACCGAGTTACCATGGCAACAATAGTAACAGAAAAAAAATGATTATGAGGAAAATGGGAAAAAATTGAAAAGGGTTACCATGACATATTTTGATAACTTTCAGTGATATTAAAACATAAAAAATAACTGTTATACATTTCTTAACCATACTCGTATAGATGTGTACATTAAGTAACAGTTACTGTGTACCAGTGTATTTTATGATATACAGTAGAACTTCGTTGGCTTGAACACGGATGGCTGGAACACCACACATGGCTCGAACCACTTATCTGGTCCCGGCCAAAATACTGTTTAATTTTTATTATTCTAGATGGCTAGAACACCGATGTCTGGAAGAGTCGAACTTGAAATTAGGTCCAGCCAACATATTTACCTGTATTTTTCACTCTCTTCGTTCTAACTATTTTGTCTACTGTATTTATCTTTATATACTTGGAATAAGTTCTATCATTCAGATACAATTCAGGCAATTGATATATGATTTGCACTTGCTGTCGAAGATCTGTCAAATATAATACTTTTCAACCAGTTACAAAAGTTATGCACTTTTTTCAACACAGGAACCAAAATAGTCTTAGAATATGCTATGGTAATGTAAATTTACGTAATGAGCATATATATTTTAAGAAATAGCTTAAAGTAAAATTAGCAGCTAGTCCCTTTAAAGTATTTAAGTACACTAATAAATGTGAATGGCTGATGTATTACGCAACAATTTTAAAACCTCTTTGTTTTGATAAGTAAAACTGCAATTATCTAAAGTTTTATATTCCTTCTAGTGTTTCATGAAGTAAACACTAAAAACATTCACAGAATATTTCTTACAGATCATGTCATATTAGCATGTATTGAAACACGCTATATGTTTTGAAATAGATATTTAACAAAACAAAGTGCAAAATCATTCATATCAAGATCAAGACATCTGTAACTGCAGTGGACACGGACATTATTACAACAAACACAAGGTTAATGTTGGTGGTAATGGTTGTCTCTACCTGTAAACAAGTCAATTATCTTATTGTAGGGATTTGCATTTTGAGCCAGTTAGTTACTTACGGATGATGTCATTATCATTTGAATAAGTGACTTACTTAAGATGATTGTACATGTAATTACATAAATGTATCTTATAAGAATACATATATCACGTTACGTTTTCATTTAGTTTTCTATCACTTATAAGTCTACTGTGAGTAGACTACTATGAGTCTACTCCGCCACAAAACTCCCCGCAGAGTCAAAACTATCAACAGTCTGTGGAACACCAAAAGCATCCTCAAAATAATAACCCCAATCTCTGATTCCATATCTCTCATTTGGACGTTCATGTATGGATAGTCCCAAGTACCAGAGAATGGCGGCTACGTGTGAGCATACACCAACTATCCTTGCTCTGTATATAGCTCGAACTCAACTTCAGTTGATATGTCTCAAGAGTTATTGAGCGTAGTTCGGTTTCATCAAGTTTAGGAAAGTTGACACTACAATTCTCAACTGACACCCACAGATCTTCTATCCATGTTACATGATTCAACAAAATTCTGTAATGAATTGCTTCCGTTTGACAGATCTGATGCAACACCTTTGCTGTAAGAGCTTTATCATCTTTACTATATTTCACTATCTGAAATATTTATTTGATATTGCAAACACAATACGCACAGTCTCCGATAAAAGGGACTAAATGGTTGGTTGATAGAATATGATCCAAATATTTCCATCTTTTGATCCTAGAATTGGCTGCTTCTACTACCCATCGTACCTATAAATAAATGTGGACAATCATAAACTTTAAGTATTTATGTATAATGATATATATCCATTGGTAGAACATTGGTATATAACGCCGTCAGACGTAGTTGTTATTTAACCCTTTACTTCATATAGACACCTTTGGACACCTCTAATATAGAAAGCATATATACACCACATATCAACTATGGGTGAATTATGTTTATATTAACTGACAGAGTGGAAAACAGTGCAGAAAGTGTTCAGATTGCTTGTCACAAGCAATCTGAACTCTTCCTGCACTGTTTTCAAAGGCCTTCGGTGATTGGTGCAGGAAAGCGCGTATCTATGAAGTAAAGGGTTAAATAATATACATGTAGAATGCTTACCTTCGTAACCAGTCTGCTAGTATTACGTCTCACACCACTATTACATTTTCCATAGGGCTCCAGTGTAACATTTATGTCAAAAACAGAGCGAAAAACTAAATTCTGCAGCATGTGTCTGGGCTCAAATTCTTCACTGGTTCAAGATATGCAATTATAAAGAAAAAAAAGTATACCTTGACCAAGTTGTTTTTTTTTAAATTCAATGCTTTTGTGAGACCTATCAATTTTCCAGAGTAATAATATGTCAACTATTCGCCCTAGATGCGGTTCGAACCGACAATTCTGAAATGACACAGAATTGTCCAGAAAGCTGGTATCAGCATCAAATTTTCAGTGGTGATTTCTAAAATACTGACCATTTAACTCATGCTAGCAAAAAACAAAACATTGCAGTACAAAGCCCTAAAAAAGAAGAAAAAGAGGCGATAATAGTGGTGTGATTCCATTAGCATCCGCGGTCAACATCCGACGTTGACCACGTACCATAAATGCCGGCATTTCGGTCTATATACCGGTCTTTTAAGAGTTGGATTGAATCCCTAAAACCTCTGTCAACAATGAATATATCGCTTGGCTTAACCCAACCTTTGATTTCTTCTGCATTGTTGTTCATTATATGCTTTAAATTGGAAGCATCATTTTTGGTATCAGCAAAATATGGTCCTAAAACAGTTAGAAAATAGCCAGTAGTAGTGACTATCACTATTGGTTTGACATGTTGTTGTCCTTTATGTACATTAGGACCGCCTTTGAAAGTGGAAGATGTTACTTTTATTAATGTAGATATAAGTACCATCTAGAACTAATATTACTTGATTCTCACTTTCACAAAACAAAGATTTTGCCAGGGTTCATGTGTGATTTGTGATGACATCTTGTGTGAATCCCAAATAAGTAGGAACAAAGTCATGCGTCAGTGCTTTTCTTGTTGTATGTTCTGCCCTCCTGATACTTGACTTGGACGTTAAGAAAAATTGTCGAAAGTAATTTATTTGACATGCCAGATTTCATTTTAAGCAGAAAGATTTCTAGTGTTGTCAATGAACTACAAGAAGGTGTATTCCGAATGTTGGATTTCACTTGTTGAAAAATGTCTAGAAACTGGTCCCTGGTCAGTCCTGTGAGATTTACAAGATCAGTGTCACTGTACGACTCCTGGTTATCAAAGGATATTCGCTTGATTGACATACGTTGAATCATTCCACGCATATATACTGAATAAGGTCCAAAATATTTTGCTTCAAAAATACATCTAAACGAATGGTTTGCGAAACAACCATTAACTTGGGTCCAGGCCCTTTGCAGATAAAACAGTAGGTGTGGGTTTTGGGAGCACCTTTAATCTTAAAATTGACTGACGGTGGACTAAAACATTGTGATTTAGCTTCATCATTAGATACTTGTACTTTGTCATGATGCTTTTCTCCAGGCGTGTCTGCTCTGTAAGCGGGTCAGCTGCATTTACCACATATTAAGTCTTTGCCTGTTTTTTCTAGCAGAAAATTTTTCCTCAAGCATTTAGTTAAATGTTTATTGACTGGGCGCGATTGATGTATTTTCAGTCACTTCGCACACAAGACACAGCTAGCAGGCATTCTAAAAAAAATGTCAATGATATAGATTACTAATTTCGGTGTGTAGAATTGACAAATAGTATAATATATTAATGGTAAATCTACTCTTTAAAGAAACTTGTGTAAACTGACCCCCTCCCTCCGCCACTAAACTAAAACCCTTGATCCGCCCCTGTATACTAGAATATTAATCATTCTCTAAAATATGAATAATGTACAGTGATCATCTCATTAGAGCGGACCTGAAAATGCTATAATTATATTTCAAACAGAATTGTAATTTGTTTATTGCTATTTTATTAAGAATTACATGCATTTTTCATATTAGAATACACAGCAAAAGAAATTAAAAAAAAGAAGAAAAAAAAGGGTGGGGGGGTTCTAGGTGGGACCGAACTCATGTCCTCTCACTTTAAATGCCAACGCTCTAACCACTATACCACAAAGGAAGTGGAATATACTTGATATAAGTTAATACTTCAATGTAACAGTTTAAAATTAATGTATTTGATGTGCACTTGTCGTTTGGTATTTTCATTTTTTAAAGCTTACAATTCTCCGCTTCCCCAATTAATCTGAACATTTACCATGGTTGACTGATAAACAACTTGTTCAATGTATTTCTATATGTCTATTCAACGTATTAATAGCCTACTGTTTACAGAAAGCAATAGTCCTACCGCTATTTCCGGTCGTTCTGCTGAAAGGCTTTGCATATTATATAAATATCTAGATCTAAAATGTTATTCAGTCCACACTTTCATACATAATGGTTAAACCATGCCATCTCTAAATATAACATGTCTTCAGATAAATCTTCACACTCGTAATACACCCATAAAGCTACACTTTGACTTTGACAGTTCAGTTCAGATCGTGACAGATGTAAACAGATGTAAACAACGACATGGTCACTGTTCTTTTAAATATTCTCCAACGATCAGAGTCAAATAATTCCAAACAAATCAAATAACATCAGAGAGATTTAGTAATCATACCTTTCATTTAGCCTGTAAATACATCTCGGTTATGGTTCGTCTTCGTTTTCGCCCCACATCGTCATTAGATACAGCATTTATTTTGGATAGGTCTCGTACGCGGATACGCACGAGTGGTATGTCGAATATCTGTATCTTTGGTGTGTTTAACGATCGTAGGGCGAAATAAATATATTTAAGAATAAAAAATAACCAGATTACAAACAAAACCTATTTTAAGTTGTTGTATGACACAGCAAGACGTGTCTTTTGCAGGTCATCAACTAGTATCTACTTCTAGCGTATTTGGGACTGAAATATTTATGTTTTAAAACTTTTTGTAATAGTGAAGGTATGCAAGCGACACCTCAAAATTACCAGTGTGACTCATTTCAACATATAAAAACATGTGTTTCAATGTGTCGCGTAAGTGCCTTCATATAAAACTATTAAATTTATTTCCTCAAATATGATGAAAAATGCAAATTTCACTCGATCATACCCTCTTTAGAGATGCTTTATTCATAGAGCGACGGTTATTTAGATTACAAAACATATACAGTATTAAATATGAATGCTAATAACAATCAATATAACGAAAGTTGAAAAAGAAATAATGATTTTAATTTTTTGAAAAAGCAGGGCCAATTTTGGCCATTCGTGAACCTAGTCCTTTATCAAAATCCACATGGATAATTAATGATTCACTATATATTAAGTTTTCCGAAATTTTCATATTATCATATATTCATTGTTTGTCTGCTTGTCCGTCCCTTCAGTCGCCCCTTTATTTTTTTCTTGACACCTTTTGCAGGTTAATTGGATTTGTTCTAAATGTCACCAATGCATCTAATCCAATGCCCATCATCCTCACTGTTGAATACTCATTTTCTATATTCAGTTAAAAGGTTATGGGCGCTAGAATGATTACATAATGCTATATTCTGTAATTAAGGAGGGTGACCTGCTTATCTGCCCAATTCATTCAGCAAATTTATCCATGCATTTGAACTTTCTACCAAACTTTGTCTATGAGTAACCCTTGCTTGATTTATTCAGTAGTTTTATACCTCCCAAAATGTTCTAGCAGGCATGTAGTCACTGCTGTGTTCATTGTTGACATCCAGTCAGAGAATCTCGTGGAATAATAGCACAATGCCAAATATTGTACTAAAGGAGACACTTTATCTGCTTTATTCATTCAGTGTTCCCCTTGTTTTTGTCTGAATGTTCAAAAGATAAATGCTTTCAAATAATGTAAAATACTTCATCCCAATCTCTGTCGAGTGAGGCCTTCATTTGCACTATAAATGACACTATCTTCCAAGAAAGTATTTTATGAATGTGACGCGTAAAATGTCATTTATGTAATGTGTATTTGACATTCATGACATGTGTATGTGATATTTATAATTGTTATGTGACATGTAACTGTATGTGACATTTGTGATGATATGGTGACATCAATGTGTAGGTGACATTAATGTAATGTTTTTTTGACATTTATGCATATGTGATATTTGTGTAATGATTATCTGACATGTTATGTGTATGTAACATTTATTTAATGGTTATGTGCCATGTAATATATATGTGACCTTTATGTCACGGTTATGTGATATGTTACGTGTATGTGACATTTATTTAATGGTTATGTGCCATGTAATATATATGTGACATTTATGTAATGGTAATGTGACATGTTATGTGTATGTGACATTTATTTAATGAGTATCTGATATGTAATGTGTATGTGACATTTATTTAATGGTTATGTTACATGTAATGTGCATGTGACATTTATGTAATGATTATGTGATATGTTATGTGACATTTAATGTAATGATTATGTGCATATACTATCTATGTGACATTTATGTAATGCTTATGTGACATATAATGTGTAAGTGACATTTATGTAATGGTTATGTGCCATATACTATTTATGTGATATTTATGTAATGATTATGTGACATTAATCTGTATGTGACATTTATGTTATGGGTATGTGACATATACTGTGTATCTACAAGTTATGTTGTGAGTATGTGACATAAAATGTGTATGTGAATTGATGTAATGATTATATGACATGTAATTATGCATGTGAAATTTTGTGTAACGGGTGTGTGATTGGACAAAATTATATTCACAATATAGCTCAAAGAGTATTACGCAAATCACTAATATGGTCCGTCACGGAACGATTGAATTTCGCATTCAGGTTAATGCTCTGATGATTATAATGGAGTTTTCAATCAAATATTAAAAATTAGTTACTTTATTTACATTTAAAGCAATCTTGTATAGTTTTCTTATTAAGGATAGGGGAAATAAACTGTAACTTTCAAAATTGCATTATTATTAACAAATTTACTTCAAAAGGAATGGGAAAATGAGCTGTACATACTCGTGCAAGATTTAAAAAACCGGGACGGCGAAATAGGGAATTGTTCAACAGACACAGGAGAGGTGTCTCGTGCTAAGATACAAGCAGTTTATGGATGCGATAAACAGATAACCAGTGCTGAAGATCTGCAACAGTTGACGAGTGAAATCACAGAAAGCCTGGGGGAAGTTAAGACGATCAAGTGTGCAAGTGTAAGAATAATTCCAATATTTGTAATAGCTGAATTGCCAAATGCTGTGTCAAAACTGTTATTCAGGTCTTTGTTATGTGTAGTGTTTGGTAATTAATGTTCCTGTACCACTCTAGCGGGGCACACAGTAATATTTATAGTCAATGTCTTTATTGACAAAAAGTTAATTACTATGAAATAAATTGAATTTTTCAGTTTCCCATACCATTCCTCTATATAAAAAGAGACCCGTAAAGGAACCCTATATATCACTTCATTCACCCACTCGTGGGGATTTACAAATTGAAGATTGCTTTGTTCATACATTGTATGGATGCGTAAATATAGATTGTATGTTTTCCCCGAGAATAATTTTGTATCAAAATAAAAATCAGGTTACCTGGCCCCTATACTGATGATCGCAACCAGTTAGTTGGGATAATGTTCAATTTCTTGCTGATGTTAGGATAATTCATATTAAATATGAATAAGTTTGACAGTCTGGTTCTTAAGAGGAATATTTCTGAAATTTCACAATAACAACCCTTTTAGTGCCCCTTCTGGCCCCTTACTGAAAATCACTCCTGTTTATTGAACCAAACATATTTTGCTACATTTAAGATCTCAAACTAAAAAACATTAATTATTGAACAAATGGACGAGATAATTGGATATTCTTTGTTTTTTCGTAGTATTCCTATATAAAACTCAGTCCTCTTATAGTGCCTCTGTATACCCCAGCCACTTCAAACCCTCAGTCCTCTTATAGTGCCTCTGTATACCCTAGCCACTTCAAACCCTCAGTCCTCTTATAGTGCCTCTGTACACCTTAGCCACTTCAAACCCTCAGTCCTCTTATAGTGCCTCTGTATACCCTAGCCACTTCAATACCTCAGTCCTCTTATAGTGCCTCTGTATACCCTAGCCACTTCAAACCCTCAGTCCTCTTATAGTGCCTCTGTATACCATAGCCACTTCAAACCCTCAGTCCTCTTATAGTGCCTCTGTATACCCTAGCCACTTCAAACCCTCAGTCCTCTTATAGTGCCTCTGTTTACCATAGCCACTTCAAACCCTCAGTCCTCTAATAGTGCCTCTGTACATAGCCACTTCAAACCCTCAGTCCTCTTATAGTGCATCTTTATACCCCAGCCACTTCAAACCCTCAGTCCTCTTATAGTGCCTCTGTATACCCCAGCCACTTCAAACCCTCAGTCCTCTTATAGTGCCTCTATATACCCCAAACCACTTCAAACCATCAGTCCTCTTATAGTGCCTCTGTATACCCTAGCCACTTCAAACCATCAGTCCTATAATAGTGCCTCTGTATACCATAGCCACTTCAAACTCTCAGTCCTCTTATAGTGCCTCTTTATACCCGAGCCACTTCAAACCCTCAGTCCTCTTATAGTGCCTCTGTATACCCTAGCCACTTCAAACCCTCAGTCCGCTTATAGTGCATCTGTATACCCCAGCCACTTCAAACACTCACTCATAGGAATAATTTATGAAGATATTTGACTTTCTGGTTGTTGAATTTTGTTTATTAAAAGTCTCAATCTTAACCCTTTTGAGACCCTTTATGAAAATTCAATCACACATTTGTTTAGTCACATTGAATGCATGCAGTTAAGCCCCAGTTAGACCAGGCCTACTACCAGGTTACTATCTAGCTGCAATCGAAAAATGTTGGAATCATGGGCAAATCGTAAAAAGAGCACGTGACAAGTTGCAGAGGTCGTGGGTAATCGTTTGAGCAAAATCAGAAAAGTCGATGTAAATGTTCAAAACTTATGACCTGCGATTCCAAATAGTACGAGGTTGCAGACAGGTCTTACAAGGTCATACCAACAGTCGCGCATGGACGCACCTCCAGTCGTACATGATCACGGATCAAGAAGTCGCACGATTTTATTTCTTACACGTGAATATTGTTCATGTATATTGTTACATGCATTTCTGTTTGAAGCACTAGGTTCAGTAAGCTTAATTGTTTAAGCACCTGACTATCAATTCAGGGTCCATACATTTTACAGCTGTGAATCTAGTTGCCATTATAAAACGGAAATACAGTTAAAAAAAGCACAAACCCCCATACAAACAAAGAATTTGTTTGAAGCATTACCAATTTCTTTATATTGTCAGCATGTTACAGCAACTATGTAAGACTTATTTAACCAGTAAGAGGTTTTTTGCTTTGCTTCCTGGTGATGTTATGTATATTTCACACTGTGGATTTTGGGTGTAGCATATTTTGTTTGTTTTTTTTAATGTATTTTGCAATACCAACGTTATATAATTATTGTGCTCTATTTATTTTGCCAATTCAAAATTGTATATTAAAATTGCTGTTTGTTTAAGGCTGAAGACCTAAGTGAGAAAATAACCATCTATATAGAAGCAGATGAATTTAACACATCTGGACAGTATTGGCCCATTGTGAAGCAGGTTGTCCTGAAATTGCCAAACTGTGATGTGTGTAGCAGTGGAGCCATCCTGGTAGATCTTCCTTGTATAGGTGATACCAATGTTGCCAGAAATGAGAAATCAGAAGAGGTTTGTATAGAATAGTGTGTTTGCCTTGTATCTAGTGATACTACATCATTAACTATCGACTATGGTAATACATTGTTCTAGTGAGTATCGACACTGCAATCCAAGATTTTATTATCTCTCTTCAATGGGTCTGACGTGAGAACGAATATCACTGCGCCCACTGGCCACGTGGTATTGTTTGACCTGGTAAATACAATGTAGTGTTTACTTACACATTATTTGCATGTCTAAGGAAAATGGCAGTTAGTAAACAACATCAATTACTGATTGGATTATGGACAGGTTTTTGACTGACAGCCCTCATCAATAACTTAGGATTATAGGACTTGTAACACTTCAGTCCATGGTTTATAATCTAGCTTAAATTGATTGAGTATAGGATCAAATTGATGGTTTGATTATCTACCTTCAATTAAATGGGAATATTGTCAAATTTCAATATGATTTATTTTTAGCTCAACCTTTTTTTATAAAAAAAAGGATGGTATTGTATCACTCTGGTGAAAGGGGTTGACTACCCCAGCTATCACTAACATTGACTCGTCAGAATTGCATCTTTAATGGTTTAAGGAAAACTTTCACTGTTATCAAAGTTAACCTTTTAAGGAAAATTTTCACTGTTCTCATAGTTAACCTTGAAAAATTAGTGTATAACTGTCCAGTTTAAGAAAAACTTTCACTGTTCTCATAGTTAACCTTGAAGGATTAGTGTATGGCTGTCCAGTTTAAAGAAAACGTTCACTGTTCTCATAGTTAACTTTGAAGCATTAGTGTATGACTGTCCAGTTTAAGGAAAACTTTCACTGTTCTCATAGTTAACCTTGAAGCATTAGTGTATGACTTCAGTTTAAGGAAAACTTTCACTGTTCTCATAGTTAACCTTGAAGCATTAGTGTATGACTGTCCAGTTTAACGAAAACTTTCACTGTTCTTGCAGGTAACCTTGAAGCATTAGTGTATGACTGTCCAGTTTAAGGAAAACTTTCACTGTTCTCAAAAACTTCTGTGGATTGATGTGAAATAAATGACACACAGTAGCTGGTCCCATGGAGTTAGTTTTGGTTTCTCTACATTGTTTTAAATGTTCTTGATTACAATGTTTTGTAGTATATGAAAAACTGTACAGCCTTGTGGATTGTGTCAGGAATATGGAGAGCCAAGGATGACCAGGTTGCGAAGAACTTACTTGGGGATACTTACCGATATCTGCTACTCCTGGATGGAAAGTATGGGACATCTGATACCCTGGCATTCATCTGTACAATGACTGATGTTGTTTATCCGTCAGAGATTATTAGGTGAGATAATAAATACACACAAACAACAAGTTGATAACATTCAGCTAGTGATTCCACTACTGCTCATTCCATGCTAGTAACCGCTGTTGAAAGCTGGGCGATAGTGTAATTGATAGAGTGTTGGCCACTCACGCCAGAGGTTGCGGCTTCGTTTCCCCTTTTGACCCATTGCCTCTCATAAAACAACATTCAGTACTGGTTCTACCTAGCAGGAAGCGGACTCAAGAGTGGTTCAAATAAGCTCTGAGCTTTCATTGCAGTCAAGCTAACATAAAGTAGTACAAACTAATCTAAGTAATGACTGTTGTCACTTTGTCTGTATATATTTATTGTATTTTTACCTCAACCGCCCTAATTTTATGTCTGGTGTATATCCATTGAATTGTCAATACACTGCTGTGATATTTGATCTTTGTTTGCACTCTAGCTCTTGCATTTTTCTTGAATTTTGAAACTTCAGGGATACTTTAGCTCTACTAGCTAAAGATCAGAAGAGCATAATATGTTATGGTAACTTTCTATTGTTTGTCTTTATATCATCTGTTTACAATTGTTGAAAGATACTAATTTTTGCCATGTAAACACTGGAACACCATTAGCTCCTAGTTCATCCATACCAAATTTCTTGAATTTACCATATTGAACTAATATGATATAAATACTTGTAAGCATTTTAGTCCACATTTTCATCCCCTCCATACCAAACTTGGTTAGACTTTTAGTATGCCGCCCTAAGACTTGGATGAATTTTAGAATCAACCATAGCAGAACAGAAATGACAGGGTTAGATGCCTCAATTTTTGTGAAACTGATGATTGTTGGCTGGGTAATACTGTAGCACCTTAAGTTAAGTTCGAATTGTGACCAAACTTGGTTGAAATGTTATTGGACATAGAGCTCTGGCGAGTGTTTGTGGTGGCCATATCTGACCAGAATGGCAAATATTATGGGCATTGATTGTTTAAAAAAATCAGAAAATTGCAAGGTATATAAATAAGAACATTCATTTTGATATATTTTCCGAACTAAAATAGTCAAAATAGTTTTAAATACTAAAGCTCAGCTGACGTTGATACGACCAGATTTATTGCTCTTGAATGACTGGTAAATGTTGAGTTTTGCATTGTCAACAACACAAACTGTTAAACTTTCATCCTATCCAAACCAAATCTGTCAATCAATTGTATATGGCAATAAAATCTTAGATAAATTCTTGAACCGGCAATGTACAGCGGTAATGGTCAAACAGGACATTGAACCTATGTTATTTTGTTAATATTATTTATATAACTAAAATAAGAATTGGCTTAAAGGTCATAGTAAAAGAGGCTTTTTTCTGATAATAAAGACACAATAAATGGATCATACCTGTGATGGAGATTGTAACCAGAGAGACCATGATGGTGTACCCATTAAACATCGTCTAAAACAAAACAAAAATCAAAACTCGGGTCTTTTTAAGTAAAATTTCATATTGATTTTTGCTAATAATAACTGGCATTACAGTCAAACCTGTGCAAGCGGTCACCTCTATTGAGCAATCACATTTGCTATTTCCCATTTTTAAGCCTTCAGAGCAATTTAACCTGTATTGAGCAACAGCCTGTCTTAAAATGCCACTTTTACTCGTTCCTTTGATTGACTGCTTAAGACGGGTTTGGCTGTATTTAGAAAAAATCGTATATAGATTGGCAAATGTGCTACCAGCCACACACATTAATCCTGCATAAATATTCTTATTGACAGAAATTTGAAACTTCAAAATCAAACAAGGGAGTTACAGGAAAAGATGGGAAAGACTCGTGACCGCATAAAAGGCAACGACAGAAAATTTTAAGCTGACAGTGCGCAACAGAACAGAGAGCTGAGAGAGAAGATGAAAGAGAAGCAGAAATTGATGGATGATAGAGCAGAATATTTAAATCTGCACCCTGATCCAGACAGTTCCAATCAAAAGGTAAAACAAAAATGTTTGTATTAGTAAGTTCAAATATAATTTACAATATGGTCATTTGAGTTACAAATGTAGTTAATTTATATACGCATTCATAATTTTCTTAGCTGTAATCAATTAAGTAATTTTGTTATTTTTATCACAGACTTAAGTGTTTATCATTCCATAATCAACTTTTGGATTTAAACCATGCATTTTAAAGTTCAGTTTGAACTAATAGGTCGTAGATTGAATTATTGTAATCCATAAGGGATATAATAAATTTATACCACAAATCTATGTTCTTAACAAGATGGTTTGTCAATAACAATTTTAAACGGGGTGTTGATGAAATGGATATGGTGTTGGCTTTTCACGAAAGGGGTTTGGGTTCGATTTAAAACCGGCTGGAAAAAAAACAATAACCAGTACTGGTCCAAACCAGGCAATACACTTAGGAGAGATTCACTAAAGCTCTGAGATTCCTCTCTCTGATCAAGCTAAAATTAATTAGCATAAATCATCAATTCTGGGGTCAATAGTTTGGTGCATGGTTACACTGGCAGATGTCAAAGGTCAAAATAATTTGATTTGGAGATAGAACAGTCCTGTTTAAATATATACAGAACTTAGCTGAAATCTGTCATTTTGTTGTTGCTAAGAATTCCCTTAACCCTAAAGTTTAATAAAGATCAGAACGTTACGTCAAGAACAAATTAAAAGCTGCCTTATATTCTACAGTTAAATACAGATTTTAATAAAAAAATACATGTTGGTTTTATATTCAAGGATTATGATGATGATCTAAAGTCAAAAGAAGAACACATTTACAAATTGGTGAAAGAGATTATGGACTTAGAGGCTGAAAAGGAAAAGCAGGTATGATGTTTTTTGTTTGTCTACAAGCAATACTTTGGTGATACACTACAGATATAAAAACAAATTTTCAGGAGTACCCATCTCAATGTCATCTACATTCTTTAAGCTGGAATATTCCAGGGATATGAAGGGCTAATCTATGAACTTAAAATAGGGCTATTCCGAGATTAAGGAGGGCTATTGGGTAAGCCCTAAAGTAAGCTATTCCAAGAATAAGATGGACAATTGGGAAAACCTCAATGTGGGCTATTCCAAGAATAAGATGGACTATTGGGTAAACCTCAATGTGGGCTATTCCAAGAATTGGGTGGACTATTGGGTGAACCCAATGTGGGCTATTTCAAGAATAAGGTGGACTATTGGGTAAGCCTCAATGTGGGCTGTTCCAAGAATTTGGTGGACTATTGGGTGAACCCAATGTGGGCTATTCCAAGAATAAGGTGGACTATTGGGAAGCCCCAAAGTGGGCTATTCCAAGAATAAGATGGACTATTGGGAAAACCTCAATGTGGGCTGTTCCAAGAATAAGATGGACTATTTGGTAAACCTCAATGTGGGCTATTCCAAGAATTGGGTGGACTATTGGGTGAACCCATTGTCGGCTATTCCAAGAATAAGGTGGACTATTGGGTAAACCCTAATGTGGGCTGTTCCAAGAATAAGGTAGACTATTGGGTAAATCTCAATGTGGGCTATTCCAAGAATAAGATGGACTATTGGGTAAGTTCCAAAGTGGGCCATTCCAAGAATAAAATGGACTATTGGGTAAGTCCCAAAGTGGGCTTTTCCAAGAATAAGATCGACTATTGGGTAAACCCCAATGTGGGCTGTTCCAAGAATAAGATGGACTATTGGGTATGCCCCAATGTGGGCTATTCCAAGAATAAGACGAACTATTGTGCTACCCCTAATGTGGGCTGTTCCAAGAATAAGGTGGACTATTGGGTAAACCCCAATGTGTGCTATTTAAAGAATACTATGGACTATTGGGTTAACCTCAATGTGGGCTATTCCAAGAATTGGGTGGACTATTGGGTGAACCCAATGTGGGCTATTCCAAGAATCGGGTGGACTATTTGGTAAGCCCCAAAGTGAGCTTTTTCAAGAATTGGGTGGACTATTGGGTGAATTTCAATGTGGGCTATTCCAAAAATTGGGTGGACTGTTTGGTAAGTTCCAAAGTGGGCAATTCCAAGAATAAAATGGACTATTTGGTAAGTCCCAAAGTGGGATATTCCAAGAATAAGATGGCGTTTTGGGTAAACCCCAATGTGGGCTGTTCCAAGAATAAGATGGACTATTGGGTATGCCCCAATGTGGGCTATTCCAAGAATAAGACGAACTATTGTGATACCCCTAATGTGGGCTGTTCCAAGAATAAGGTGGACTATTGGGTGAACCCAAAGTGGGCTATTCCAAGAATTGGGTGGACTTTTTGGTAAGCCCCAAAGTGAGCTTTTTCAAGAATAAGATGGACTATTGGGAAAACCTCAATGTGGGCTGTTCCAAGAATAAGATGGACTAGTGGGTAAACCTCAATGTGGGCTATTCCAAGAATTGGGTGGACTATTGGGTGAACCCAATGTGGGCTATTCCAAGAATAAGGTGGACTATTGGATAAACCCTATTGTGGGCTGTTCCAAGAATAAGGTGGTCTATTGGGTAAACCCTAATGTGGGCTGTTCCAAGAATAAGGTGGACTATTGGGTAAATCTCAATGTGGGCTATTCCAAGAATAAGATGGACTATTGGGTAAGTCCCAAAGTGGGCTATTCCAAGAATAAAATGGATTATTGGGTAAGTCCCAAAGTGGGCTATTCCAACAATAAGATGGACTATTTGGTAAACCCCAATGTGGGCTGTTCCAAGAATAAGATAGACTATTGGGTATGCCCCAATGTGGGTTATTCCAAGAATAAGACGAACTATTGTGCTACCCGTAATGTGGGCTGTTCCAAGAATAAGGTGGACCAAAGGTAAACCCCAATGTGTGCTATTTGAAGAATAATATGGACTATTGGGTTAACCTTAATGTGGGCTATTCCAAGAATTGGGTGGACTATTTGGTGAACCCAATGTGGGCTATTCCAAGAATAAGGTGGACTATTTGGTAAGCCCGAAAGTGAGCTATTTCAAGAATAAGATGGACTATTGGGAAAACCTCAATGTGGGCTGTTCCAAGAATAAGATGGACTATTGGGTAAACCTCAATATCGGCTATTCCAAGCATTGGGTGGACTATTGGGTGAACCCAATGTGTGCTATTCCAAGAATAGGGTGGACTATTGGGTGAATCCTAATGTGGGCTGTTCCTAGAATAAGGTGGTCTATTGGGTAAACCCTAATATGGGCTGTTCCAAGAATGAGATGGACTGTAGGATAAATCTCAATGTGGGCTATTCCAAGAATAAGATAGACTATTGGGTAAGTCCCAAAGTGGGCTATTCCAAGAATAAGATGGACTATTGGGTAAACCAAAATGTGGGCTGTTCTAAGAATAAGATGGGCTATTGGGTAAGCCCCAATGTGGGCTATTCCAAGAATAAGACGAACTATTGTGCTACCCCTAATGTGGGCTGTTCCAAGAATATGGTGGACTATTGGGTAAACCCCAAAGTGGGCTATTTCAAGAATAAGATGGACTATTGGGTAAACCTCAATGTGGGCTATTCCAAGAATTGGGTGGACTATTGGGTGAACCCAATGTGGGCTATTCCAAGAATAATGTGGACTATTGGGTGAGCTTGGTATTGGGAGAACCCCAATGTGGAATATTCCAAGAATGAGGGGTGGACTATTGTATGGCGTCCAGTGGACTAATACAAAAAAGTTTTGCAGTTGAATGAACTCCAATGAGGGCTATTCCAAGAATGAGGTTGGCTATTGTATTAATCACAATGAGCGATTTGCATAGAATAAAGTATGCTGTTTTAGGAATCCCATAGTGGGCTATTCCAAGAATGGGAATGGCTATTATATAAATCATCGTGAAGTGAGCTGTTCCAAGAATGTTCTGCAAGTTTGTTAGTTGAGTGCATTGTTAGTTTATCTAAGTGAAGTTCAGCTGAGCTATTTCTATAGTAGGTTCTCCAACATCTTCTTTCGTCAGTGTGCAATAAGTTTTAGGTCACCTGTGACTTTGTCTGATTTGGCCCTGGTGGTTGGGCCTCGGTGGCCTACTTTACTAAATCTAGTATATAAGAGAAATTAAACAAAAATGTTATTTCTTATGACTGAAAAGACTTATTTGAATGTTTTTTCGGATAGTCAGGTGACATTTAAGGCCTATGGGCCTCTTGTTAATTGATTTCTTTGAAAACTTATTTTATTGTTACGTAAAACTATTTCTTTGGTATTGCACTTTCAGATTGTATTTTTTGTGGCCACTGCAAATCTAGTTTATATAATTTACGGTGCATGAGTGTAATAAACCCATGACATATTCTTGATAGTAACCTAGTGGTATATCACTTCCAATTCATCGCTCAGTTTTTTCTGTAAAACTAATATGCTCTCGTACCTAAATTGCTGTAGTACATTATGACATGACCAAATATGTAAATGATGTTGATGCGTCATGATTATGTTATTTTGAGACGTTGCGTCATACAATGACTCATGGAATTTAATATGCCCGATTTTTTCTCATTCCTTATAGTGTTAAACTGTTAAATAAATGGTAAATGTAAACTTTTCCTGAGTTATGTGATAAAATGAATCTTACATTCATGATCATTTGTTATTAAATTTATTAAACTTGTTTGGAGAAATGTAAAATAAACTGCATTTTACCTTTACCTGATCACGTGGTATGCAATGTCTAGTGTACGTTGTTGCCCGGTGAGTTATGATAGGAAATACAGATTGATTGATTGATTGATTTATTTGTTGATTATTTAATTGATTGATTGATTGATTGATTGATTGATTGATTTATTCATTTATATTTATTTATTTATGAATTGTTTGATTGATTGAATGACAAGAAAACCTCAATCATATTGTTTATAACATTAACAACAGGATGCCAGGTTTGACAAGGATATAGCTGATTATGAAAAAAAATTGACGGCCATTTGTGCTCTGGAAAGGAATCGAGTTTCTAAAAGAGTAATCCAGCATCATTTCAAGGAAGGATTGATGGTATGTAAATATTATGTAATATTTTGATAGCTCGTGTGAAATAATAATAAAATTTTAAAAGGAACGGCTTGCCTTTTTGAGTAACTTAGCGTAATTATATGTATTTTGTAGGTAAACGATACTTTAATGGGCGTAAGAGCGCTTCAGTTATTGGGTGGAGTGGCAGGAGGCAACCTGGGGGTAGTGTGTGGGAAGAGTGTCCCTCTCCTGCTGCTGGTGGTCATTCTACTTTACTCCCGCTACCGCCATTGGGATCAGGGAAACCGCTGTGAAAAATATTTGATATCTTAAATACTAACTGCTGAATTCTGCTCATTTCTTAGAAAATATAGTTGTTTAATATTTATGCCAATGTTTTTTGTTTACTTTTATGCGTTATTATATAAATACACACACACACTCACATTCTTAGATTAAAAGTTATTCTGCAACGAGTATGTAGCTTGATCAAAGTAAACCTGCAGGCCTAGAAATTTTAATGGGTGCTTTGGGGTACTCCGCCATATATTGTTTTGTGTGTATTATTTCTATGTAAAATATATATCAATTACTAAGGGACTCGTATTTGCAGATCCTTGCCTGCATTGCTTACGTGTAGCTATGCCGGTGTGTCACTGCCATAAAGGAAAACTAGCACTGGCTTTGCTGCCGCCAGGAATAATTAGTGTGCCATGTACAGTGTTTTATGTATCTTGCAGCTATACATGTTGGGACAACATATATGCTGACCTCGCTCACCTCACCCAACCTGATCATTGTAGTAGGGGATAATCCCACCCCGACTGCTACGCCTTTGCTTTCATGTTTTTTTTTATTTTATTAATATGATTTTGTTAACTGTGTGACCCACTTTTACTGGAGGTAAATCATCATGATAATGTCTCATTCTAATATCATTTCGACGATACTATATACCGGTACTAAATATCAGAGTATATTTTTAACGTTTTACCCCAAAATAATTAAATAATACCCTAAGATCAACAATTCCGTTACCAAGTTAATAAAATTGAAGTAACTGTATCCAGCCTATATAAAATGGACTCACCTCATTAATATTTATTAGTTAAATTGGCAGTTTGGCGGGAAACTAGCAAGACGCGTCCATAAAGAAAGGGGAGTGATTTCCACCAGTCATGTCATATCAAATTGTGTTTTGAAATAAACAACAAAAGTAGTGTTGGCACCTACAAATCAAACAAAGAGAAAAACCCAGGTTATACCAGGGTTCCCAATATATATTTACATTGAAGATGCTTATACTCGCACGTTGATAACATGTGTATTACAATAGACTAGTCCACATATCTTTCGTAGTCTTGATCATCTCCGACATTAGCACCAACTGATATCGCTGTAATGTTTAGAGACAGTATAATGGTCTATTTATAAAAACGAGTTTAATGATTGGATAAACTGAGACAAGCAGACCTTAAGAAAGGAAATCTGAGAAGGTGGTGAAGACTATACTGCATTGTAAAATAAAGCATAGAATACAGAATGTTTCCGATTTTGATGGTACCTTGTGCCATATTGCATTGTGTTGACTTGTTTCATTTTGAACAGAGTACCTAACAGGAAATCAAAACCTAGAGGCAAGCCAAAAAAGAGTCATTTAAATGAATTGATGGCTGTCTGTCTTGTGAAAGTTCTATTTCAAACTATAACCTTGGTAAATTTTATGATATTAAGGTCTGCTTTGCCCAAAACACAAATAAAGAAATAGATACTTTATATTTCCTGCGACAGTGACTCCAGTGACTTACATAAAGTATTTATGATTATGTCTTTTTATCAAAAGGTGTTTAAAGCAATGTATCGGAGCATTTTAAATTAGTAGCCAAACTGCATGTTTAATTTTTATGTTTATGTCTGTTTATCCAAAGGTGTTTTAAGGAATGTATTGGAGCAGCATCTTTAATTAGTATATAAACTGCATGTTTAGTTTTCAAGTTTATATCTGTTTAGTAAAAGGTGTTTAAAGGAATGTATCGGAGCAGCATTTTAATTAGTAGTCAAACTGTATGTTTAGTTTTTATGTTTATGTCTGTTTATCAAAAGGTGTTTAAAGCAATGTATCGGAACAGCATTTTAATTAGTAGTCAAACTGTATGTTTAGTTTTTATGTTTATGTCTGTTTATCAAAAGGTGTTTAAAGGAATGTATCGGAGCAGCATTTTTAATTCGTGTCCAAGCTGCATGTTTAGTTTTTAAGTTTATGTCTTTTTATCAAAAGGTGCTTAAAGGAATGTATCGGAGCAGCTTTTTTATATAGTATCCAAACTGCATGTTTAGTTTTTATGTTTATGTCTGTTTATCAAAAGGTTTTTAAAGGAATGTATCGGAACAGCATTTTTAATTTGTGTCCAAGTTACATGTTTAGTTTTTAAGTTTATGTCTGTTTATCAAAAGGTGTTTAAGGAATGAATCGGAGCAGCATTTTTAATTCGTGTCCAAGCTGCATGTTTAATTTTTAAGTTTATGTCTTTTTATCAAAAGGTGCTTAAAGGACTGTATCGGAGCAGCTTTTTTATTTAGTATCCAAACTGCATGTTTAGTTTTTATGTTTATGTCTGTTTATCAAAAGGTTTTTAAAGGAATGTATCGGAACAGCATTTTTAATTTGTGTCCAAGTTACATGTTTAGTTTTTAAGTTTATGTCTGTTTATCAAAAGGTGTTTAAAGGAATGTATCCGAGCAGCATTTTTAATTCGTGTCCAAGCTGCATGTTTAGTTTTTAAGTTTATGTCTTTTTATCAAAAGGTGTTTAAAGGAATGTATCGGAACAGCATTTTTAATTTGTGTCCAAGTTACATGTTTAGTTTTTAAGTTTATGTCTGTTTATCAAAAGGTGTTTAAAGGAATGTATTGGAGCAGCATTTTTATTTGGTCGCCAAACTACATGTTTAGTTTTTATGTTTATGTCCGTTTATCAAAAGGTGTTTAAAGGAAAGTACCGGAGCAGTATCTTGAATTAGTGTACAAGCTGCATGTTTAGTTTTTATGTTTATATTTGTTTGTCAAAAGGTGTTTAAAGGAAAGTGTCAGAGCAGCATTTTATAAGTATCGTACTGCATGAATTGTTTAGTTTTTATGTTTCTGTCCGTTTATCAAAATGTGTTTAAAGGAATGTATTGGAGCAGCATTTTTATTTGGTAGCCAAACTACATTTTTAGTTTTTATGTTTATGTCTGTTTATCAAAAGGTGTTTAAAGGAATGTACCGGAGCAGCATCTTGAATTAGTGTACAAGCTGCATGTTTAGTTTTTATGTTTATATATGTTTGTCAAAAGGTGTTTAAAGGAAAGTATCAGAGCAGCATCTTTAATAAGTATCGTACTGCATGAATTGTTTAGTTTTTATGTTTATGTCTGTTTATCAAAAGGTGTTTAAAGGAAAGTACCGGAGCAACATTTATAATTAGTGTACAAGCTGCATGTTTAGTTTTTATGTTTATGTCCGATTATCAAAAGCTGTTGAATGGAATGTGTCCGAGCAGCCTTATAATTTAAATAGTATCCAAGCCATTTGTTTAGTTTTAATGTTTATTCAGTTTGATACTGTGTTGCATATACAATAGGACAATGACAATGACAAATAGTTTATTTGCTTTAAGGCCACCAGCCCATACAACATGTTTTATACAAATAAAAGTACAAAACAGTACCTGAGTTTTCGAGATTACACGAAGTATTACATCATTTATACACAGTTATATATGCATAAAACAGAAATATTATAGCATAATACATTAATGTATAGCTTAACTAGTAACACATAGAACTTCTTTTCGTATTTTTGAGGGCATATTGGTATATTTTAACTAGTAACACATAGAACTTCTTTTCGTCTCTTAAAGACATAATGGAGATAAGTTGCTATAGATTTTATCAAACTGTCATTTTTTCTTAATTCAATTAACACATTCGTTTTATAATCGAAAGATCACATATTTTTTAATCAAAGGACAAGGTTCACAACACTCCCAACATAATTTCTATGTTATTTTGATTAACAGCACAGACACTTGCTATGTTATTCTGATTGACAGCGCATAGACAATTGCTATGTTATTCTGATTTAAGGCACATAGATAATTGCTATGTTATTTTGATTTACAGCACAGCCAATTGCTATGTCATTCTGATTGACAGCACATAGATAATTGCTATGTTATTCTGATATAAAGCACATAGATAATTGCTATTGCTATGTCATTCTGATTTACAGCACATAGATAATTGCTATGTATTTCGGATTTAAAGCACATAGACATGTTATGTTATTCTGATTTAAAACACTTAGATAATTGCTATGTATTTCGGATTTAAAGCACAGACAATTGCAATGTTATTCTTATTTAAAGCACACATATAACTGCTATGTTATTCTGCTTTAAAGCATATAGATAATTGCTATTTATTCTGATTTACAGCACAGACAATTGCTATGTTATTCTGATGTAAAGCTCATAGATAATTGCTATATTATTCTGATTTACAGCACATAGAAAATTGCTTTGTTATTCTGATATAAAGCACATAAATAATTGCTATGTTATTCTGATTTAAAGCACAGACAATTGCTATGTTATTCTGATGTAAAGCACATAGATAATTGCTATATTATTCTGATTTACAGCACATATATCATTGCTATGTTATTCTGATTTACAGCACATAGACAATTACTATGTTAATCTGATTTACAGCACATAGATAATTGCTATGTTATTCTGATTTAAAGCACTTAAATAATTGCTATGTTAGTCTGATTTAGAGCACATAGATAATTGCTATGTTATTCTGATTTAAAGCAGATAGATAATTTCTATGTTATTCTGATTTACAGCACAGACACTTGCTATGTTATTCTGATTGACAGCGCATAGACAATTGCTATGTTATTCTGATTTAAGGCACATAGATAATTGCTATGTAATTCTGATTTACAGCACAGCCAATTGCTTTGTCATTCTGATTTACAGCACATAGATAATTGCTATGTTATTCTGATATAAAGCACATAGATAATTGCTATTGCTATGTCATTCTGATTTACAGCACATAGATAATTGCTATGTTATTCTGATTTAAAGCACATAGATTATTGCTATGTTTGTTTTTCTGATTTAAAGCACATAGATAATTGCTGTTATTTTGATTGAAAGCACTTAGATAATTGCTATGTATTTCGGATTTAAAGCACATAGACATGTTATGTTATTCTGATTTAAAGCACTTAGATAATTGCTATGTATTTCGGATTGAAAGCACAGACAATTGCAATGCTATTCTGATTTAAAGCACACAGATAATTGCTATGTTATTCTGCTTTAAAGCATATAGATAATTGCTATGTTATTCTGATTTACAGCACAGACAATTGCTATGTTATTCTGATGTAAAGCTCATAGATAATTGCTATATTATTCTGATTTACAGCACATAGATAATTGCTTTGTTATTCTGATATAAAGCACATAGATAATTGCTATGTTATTCTGATTTAAAGCACATAGACAATTGCTATGTTATTCTGATGTAAGGCACATAGATAATTGCTATATTATTCTGATTTACAGCACATATATCATTGCTATGTTATTCTGATTTACAGCACATAGACAATTACTATGTTAATCTGATTTACAGCACATAGATAATTGCTATGTTATTCTGATTTAAAGCACTTAAATAATTACTATGTTATTCTGATTTAGAGCACATAGATAATTGCTATGTTATTCTGATTTAAAGCAGATAGATAATTTCTATGTTATTCTGATTTACAGCACAGACAATTGCTATGTTAATCTGATTTACAGCACATAGATAATTGCTATGTTATTCTGATTTAAAGCACTTAAATAATTGCTATGTTATTCTGATTTAGAGCACATAGATAATTGCTATGTTATTCTGATTTAAAGCACATAGATAATTTCTATGTTATTCTGATTTACAGCACAGACACTTGCTATGTTATTCTGATTGACAGCGCATAGACAATTGCTATGTTATTCTGATTTAAGGCACATAGATAATTGCTATGTTATTCTGATTTACAGCACAGCCAATTGCTATGTCATTCTGATTTACAGCACATAGATAATTGCTATGTTATTCTGATATAAAGCACATAGATAATTGCTATTGCTATGTTATTCTAATTTACAGCACATAGATAATTGCTATGTTATTCTGATTTAAAGCACATAGATTATTGCTATGTTATTCTGATTTAAAACACTTAGGTAATTGCTATGTTTTTCTGATTGAAAGCACATAGATAATTGCTGTTATTTTGATTACAAGCACTTAGATAATTGCTATGCATTTCGGATTTAAAGCACATAGACATGTTATGTTATTCTGATTTAAAGCACTTAGATAATTGCTATGTATTTCGGAATTAAAGCACAGACAATTGCAATGTTATTCTGATTTAAAGCACACAGATAATTGCTATATTATTCTACTTTAAAGCATATAGACAATTGCTATGTTATTCTGATTTACAGCACAGACAATTGCTATGTTATTCTGATGTAAAACTCATAGATAATTGCTATATTATTCTGATTTACAGCACATAGACAATTGCTATGTTATTCTGATTTACAGCACAGACAATTGCTATGTTATTCTGATTTACAGCACATAGATAATTGCTTTGTTATTCTGATATAAAGCACATAGATAATTGCTATGTTATTCTGATTTAAAGCACATAGATAATTGCTATGTTATTCTGATTTTATTTGGTTAGATTGTATAACACATTACTGTTATTGTATAGGGCGGCCCAAATTGGCACTTAGTGAGATTCATGCTTGGAAATTTAATCAAAGTCATTTGTCATCTTGATGACAGAAGTTTCAGTTTTTATTTGTTTTTTTCTAGGAGCTGAAAAGAAATAGGCCTGTTGAAAATGAAGAAACTGGCGATGGTGACAATCTGCCTGTGTTTTGTTGTAGTTCTGTTGAGTACCAGAAAATCAAAGATCCGTTTACAATTGATGGTAAACCAAAGGTATAAATTCAGTTGTTCCATCTACAATGGATGGTAAACCAAAGGTATAAATTCAGTTGATCCATTTAGAATGGATGGTAAACAAAACAACTGGATTGACAAACCTCTTGGTCTTTATCTTTTTTGAAAAAAGAGGCCAGTCGTTTGAGTTGGAGCTGTTTTTGTGATTTGTTTCATCTAATTTGTAACAAATAAAGATAGTTATTGATTAAAATTCACATGAATGATGGATTATGAATTATAAATTCCTTGCCAGGTCTGTGTTGTCAAAACTGATACTGATTACCTGTAGCATGTCTTACTATTAATCAGAGTTTGAATCCCATCCTGGTCATAATGATACATATACACAATTGATCTCATTGTCATTCTTCTTTTACATTTAATTCATGTATAAGCTATCAGTTACATGAGAAGTTGTGTGTATGAGAGTACAATTTTGACTTGCTTTTCTAACCGTTTGGGTCAAGATATGTTGTTTCTTTTTCAGTATTTACAGTTTTCACACACCATGTCTTCATATATAACTTACACAGTTTTCACACACCAGGTATTCATATATAACTTACACAGTTTTACACACCAGTTGTTGATATATGACTAACACAGTTTTAACACACGATGTGTTCATATAAAACTTACACAGTTTTCACACACACCAGGTGTTCATATATAACTTACACAGTTTTCACACACCATGTGTTCATATATAACTTACACAGTTTTCAACACACCATGTGTTCATTTATAACTTACACAGTTTTCAACACACCATGTGTTCATATATAACTTACACAGTTTTAACACACACCAGGTGTTCATATATAACTTACACAGTTTTCAACACACCATGTGTTCATATATAACTAACATAATTTCAACACACCAGGTGTTCATATAAAAAGTACACAGTTTTCAACACACCTTGTGTTCATATATAACTTACACAGTTTTCAGCACACCATGTGTTCATATATAATTTACACAGTTTTCACACACCATGTGTTCATATATATATTCACAGTTTTCAATACACCAGATGTTCATATATAACTTACACAGTTTTCACACACACCAGGTGTTCATATATAACTTACACAGTTTTCAACACACCATGTGTTCATATATAACTTACACAGATTTCAACACACCAGGTGTTCATTATAACTTACACAGTTTTCAACACACCTTGTTTGCATAAATAATTTACACAGTTTTCAACACACCTTGTGTTCATATGTAACTTACACAGTTTTCACACACCATGTGTTCATATATAACTTACACAGTTTTCACACACAGGTGTTCATTTATAATTTACACAGTTTTCACACACCATGTGTTCATATAAAATTTACACAGTTTTCAACAAACCAGGTGTTCATTTATAACTTACATAGTTTTCACACATCAGGTGTTCATATGTTACTTACACAGTTTTCACACACCAGGTGTTCATATATAACTTACACAGTTTTCAACACACCATGTGTTTATATATAACTTCACAGTTTTCAACACACCATGTGTTCATATATAACTTACATAGTTTTCACACACACATGGTGTACATATATAACTTACATATTTTTCAACACACATGGTGTACATATATAACTTACATAGTTTTCAACACACCAGGTGTTCATAATAACTTACACAGTTTTCAACACACCTTGTGTTCATATATAACTTACACAGTTTTCAACACACCATTTGTTCATATATAACTTACATAGTTTTCACACACCAGATGTTCATATATAACTTACACAGTTTTCAATAAACCAGGCGTTCATTTATAATTTATACAGTTTTCACACACCATGTGTTCATATAAAACTTACATAGTTTTCAACAAACCAGGTGTTCATTTATAACCTACACAGTTTTCACACACCAGGTGTCATATATTACTAACACAGTTTACACACACCAGGTTTTATATATATCTTACACAATTTTCAACAGATCAGGTGTTCATATATGACTACACAGTTTCCACACACCAGGTGTTCATATAGAGCTTCAGGTGTTCATATATAACTTACACAGTTTTCACACACCATGTGTTCATATATAACTTACACAGTTTTCACACACCAGATGTTCATATATAACAGCAATGATTGTAACCTTTGACCTCTACTGACAACCATCAAGTTACTGACCTGATGATTAGTATAAAAATGTTTGCAGTTAACTGAAGTATATGTTATGTTTTCCATACACCAGGTGTTTATATTCAATTTAATGTGTTTTTCCTTATACCATGTGTAAACATAGAACTTGCTGTGTTTTCCACCCACCAAGTGTTTATATTTAAGTTAAAAGGTTTTCCATGCACCAGGTTTTTATATATAAAATACAGTGTTTTCCACACACCCAATGTGTGTATACAAAACACAATATTTTCCACACATCAGGTGTGTATATAAAATTACAGTGTTATCCACACACCAGGTATTTATATATGAAATACAGTTTTTTTCCATACGCCGGGTATTTATATATAAAATACAGTGTTTTATACACACCAGGTGTGTATATACAAAATACAATGATTTCCAAGCACCAGATATTTATATATAAATTACAGTGTTTTCCACACACTAGTTGTTTATATACAAAATACAGTGTTTTCCACACACCTGGTGTGTATATACAAAATACAGTGTTTTCCACACGCCAGGATTTTATATATAAAATACAGTGTTTTCCACACACTAAGTGTTTATATTCAAGTACAGGGCTTTCCATGCACCAAGTATTTATATATGAAATACAGTGTTTTCCACACACCAGGTGTGTATATACAAAATACAGTGTTTTTTTCACACACCATGTGTGTACATACAAAATACAGTGTTTTCCACACACCAGGATTTTATATATAAAACACAGTGTTTTCCACACACCAAGTGTTTATAAGTACAGGGTTTTCCATCCACCAAATATTTATATATGGAATACAGTGTTTTCCACACACCATGTATGTATATACAAAATACAGTGTTTTCCACACACCAGGTGTGTATATACAAAATACATTGATTTCCACAGACCAGGTGTGTATATACAAAATACAGTGTCTTCCACACACCAGGTATTTATATATGAAATACAGTTTTTTTCCATACGCCGGGTATTTATATATAAAATACAGTGTTTTATACACACCAGGTGTGTATATACAAAATACAATGATTTCCAAGCACCAGATATTTATATATAAATTACAGTGTTTTCCACACACTAGTTGTTTATATACAAAATACAGTGTTTTCCACACACCTGGTGTGTATATACAAAATACAGTGTTTTCCACACGCCAGGATTTTATATATAAAATACGATGTTTTCCACACACTAAGTGTTTATATTCAAGTACAGGGTTTTCCATGCACCAAGTATTTATATATGAAATACAGTGTTTTCCACACACCAGGTGTGTATATACAAAATACAGTGTTTTTTTCACACACCATGTGTGTACATACAAAATACAGTGTTTTCCACACACCAGGATTTTATATATAAAACACAGTGTTTTCCACACACCAAGTGTTTATAAGTACAGGGTTTTCCATCCACCAAATATTTATATATGGAATACAGTGTTTTCCACACACCATGTATGTATATACAAAATACAGTGTTTTCCACACACCAGGTGTGTATATACAAAATACATTGATTTCCACAGACCAGGTGTGTATATACAAAATACAGTGTCTTCCACACACCAGGTATTTATATATAAAAAACAGTGTTTTTCACACACCAAGTGTTTATTCATGTTACAGGGTTTTCCAAGCATCAGGTTTTCAAATATCATAACTTGCAGTGTAATCCTTACACCAAATGTTTATATTTAAAGCGCAGGGTTTTCCACACACCAGGTATTTATATATAAAATACAGTGTTTTCCACACACCCAAGTGTGTATATACAAAATACAGTGTTATCCACACACCCGATGTGTATATACAAAATACAGTACTTTCCACACACCAGGTATTTATATATAAAATACAGTGTTTTCTGCACACCGATTGTTTATATTCAAGTTACAGGGTTTTCCACGCACCAGGTATTTATATATCATAACTTACAGTGTTCTCCTTACACCACATGTTAATATTTATGTTACGGGGGTTTCCACACACCAGGTGTGTATATACAAAATACAGTGTTTTACACACTAGGTGTGTATATATAAAATACAGTGTTTTCCACTTACCAGGTGTGTATATACAAAATACAGAGTTTTCCACACACAAGGTATTTATATATAAAATACAGTGTTTTCCACACAATAAGTGTTTATATTAAAGTACAGGGTTTTCCATCCATTAAATATTTATATATAAAATACAGTGTTTTCCACACACCATGTGTGTATATACAAAATACAGTGTTTTCCACACACCAGGTGTGTATATACAAAATACAGTGATTTCCACAGACCAGGTGTGTATATACAAAATACAGTGTTTTCCACACACCAGGTATTTATATGTAAAAAAACAGTGTTTTCTACACACCAAGTGTTTATATTCAAGTTACAGGGTTTTCCACACATCAGGTATTCATATATCATAACTTGCAGTGTTATCCTTACACCAAATGTTTATATTTAAAGTGAAGGGTTTTCCACACACCAGATATTTATATATAAAATACAGTGTTTTCCAAACACCAGGTATTTATATATAAAAAACAGTGTTTTCCACACACCAAGTGTTTATATTCAAGTTACAGGGTTTTCCACGCATCAGGTATTCATATATCATAACTTGCAGTGTTATCCTTACACCAAATGTTTATATTTAAAGTGCATGGTTTTCCACACACCAGATATTTATATATAAAATACAGTGTTTTCCACACACCCAAGTGTGTATATACAAAATACAGTTTTTCCACACACCAGGGATGTATATACAAAATTTAGTACTTTCCACACACCAGGTATTTATATATAAAATACAATGTTTTCTGCACACCGATTGTTTGTATTCAAGTTACAGGGTTTTCCACGCACAAGTTATTTATATATCATAACTTACAGTGTTATCCTTACACCACATGTTTATATTTATGTTACGGGGTTTTCCACACACCAGGTGTGTATATACAAAATACAGTGTTTTCCACACACAAGGTGTGTATATACAAAATACAGTGATTTCCACAGACCAGGTGTGTATATACAAAATACAGTGTTTTCCACACACCAGGTATTTATATGTAAAAAAACAGTGTTTTCTACACACCAAGTGTTTATATTCAAGTTACAGGGTTTTCCACACATCAGGTATTCATATATCATAACTTGCAGTGTTATCCTTACACCAAATGTTTATATTTAAAGTGAAGGGTTTTCCACACACCAGATATTTATATATAAAATACAGTGTTTTCCAAACACCAGGTATTTATATATAAAAAACAGTGTTTTCCACACACCAAGTGTTTATATTCAAGTTACAGGGTTTTCCACGCATCAGGTATTCATATATCATAACTTGCAGTGTTATCCTTACACCAAATGTTTATATTTAAAGTGCATGGTTTTCCACACACCAGATATTTATATATAAAATACAGTGTTTTCCACACACCCAAGTGTGTATATACAAAATACAGTTTTTCCACACACCAGGGATGTATATACAAAATTTAGTACTTTCCACACACCAGGTATTTATATATAAAATACAATGTTTTCTGCACACCGATTGTTTGTATTCAAGTTACAGGGTTTTCCACGCACAAGTTATTTATATATCATAACTTACAGTGTTATCCTTACACCACATGTTTATATTTATGTTACGGGGTTTTCCACACACCAGGTGTGTATATACAAAATACAGTGTTTTCCACACACAAGGTGTGTATATACAAAATACAATATTTTCCACACACCAGGTATTTATATATAAAATACAGTGTTTTCTGCGCACCAATTATTTATATTCAAGTTACAGGGTTTTCCATGCACCAGGTATTTATATATCATAACTTTACAGTGTTATCGTTACACCACATGTTTATATTTAAGTTACTGGGTTTTCCACACACCAGGTGTTTATATACAAAATACAGTGATTTCCACACACCAGGTGTGTATATACAAAATACAGTGTTTTCCACACACAAGGTATTGACAGACTGTAATCTGTTCAATCACACCAAACATGTATTTCAAACGCGTTTGTTTTGCGTTTTAAATGCATTTTAGTTTCGTTCATGGTTTGCATTTTGTTATGATAGACGTTAGAGAAAATACGAAAAATGCAGTTCAAAACCATACTGAACGCATTTTAGCCTGCATTTGTGTTCGAATCGTTTACTGTCTATCTTTTACCATGTATTGTTAACCATTTATCGTTTACACAGCGTGTTCATCAATCGCATCATCTCTGGTTGTCCAATTGTAACACTGCAGTAGAATAAAAAGTAAGAACAACGCCAACCTATTTAGATATGGTCTACCATATAGGTGATGATTTGTAGTGTGACAGCAGATTAATATGTTACATAAAACTCAATCATTGAAATTTAATACACACGGTAAGCGCTTCATGAACAGATTTTCTAAAATAGCGTGAAAACGTTTCCTTATTGTCAATCATATAACAGAACAGCAACATAAATCGGTGTTCAGATAATTAGATCAGTTAATTGGGGGAGTTGTGTAAGCAGGCCATGCGTCACCTGGTTGTTTTATCACACTTTTACCAGCAAAGAAACGTTGCACGAGGCAATTTTTTTTCAAGGAAAATTTGGAATTAAAACTTATAACAGCGAAATTAAAGTAAAGTTACGTGTATAGCAATTTAACTGACAAAGAGAGCAATCATTTCTTTTAATTATTTATTTAATTGTCAATATAACTACGATAATATTAGAGGATATCCGAATCTTTAATCTTTGTTGTGTTTGACGTTTGCATTATCGTTTTTATTTGTTCGTCCTGTTGCGTCCGTGTATCATTTCGTTTATCGTTTCGTTTTGTTAATCGTTTCGTTTATTGTTTCATTCGCATATTTAGTCCCTTTGTATAACATTTAAAAGGCGTTTAATATTCGTTTCGTTTGGTGTACTAAAACGGATTAAGGTCTGTATATATAAAATACAGTGTTTTCCACAGACAAGGTATTTATATGTAAAATACAGTGTTTTCTGCACACCAGGTATGTATATATAAAATACAGTGTTTCCTGCACACCGATTGTTTATATTCAAGTTACAGGGTTTTCTACACACCAGGTATTTATAAATCATAACTTTACAGTGTTATCCTCACCACATGTTTATATTTAAGTATCGGTTTTTTTTCACACACCAGGTGTGTATATACAAACTACAGTATTTTCCACACACCAGGTATTTATACATAAAATACAGTGTTTTCTGCACACCGACTGTTTATATTCAAATTACAGGGTTTTTCACACACCATGTATTTATATATCATACTTTACAGTGTTATCCTTACACCACATGTTTATATTTAAGTTACGGGGTATTCCACACACAAGGTGTGTTTATACAAAATACAGTGTTTTCCACACACCAGGTGTGTATATATAAAATACAGTGTTTTCAACACACCAGGTGTGTATATACAAAATACAGTGATTTCCACACACTAGATGTGTATATACAAAATACAGTGTTTTCCACACACCAGGTATTTATATACAAAATACAGTGTTTTCCACACACCAGGTATTTATATATCATAACTTACAGTGTTATCCTTACATCACATGTTTATATTTAAGTTTCAGAGTTTTCCACATACCAGGTGTGTATATACAAAATACAGTGATTTTCAAACACCAAGTGTGTATATACAAAATACAGTGTTTTCAACACACCAGGTGTGTGTGTACACAAAATACAGTGATATCCACACACCAGATGTGTTTATACAAAATACAGTGTTTTCCACACACCAGGTATTAATATATATAATACAGTGTTTTCCACACACCGATTGTTTATATTCAAGTTACGTGGTTTTCCACATACCAGGTATTTATATATAGAATACAGTGTTTTCCACACACAAGGTGTGTATTTACAAAATAGAGTGATTTCCATACACCAGGTGTGTATATATAAAACATAGTGTTTTCCACACACCAGGTGTGTATATATAAAATACCTATTTTCCACACATGAGGTATTTATATATAAAATACAGTGTTTTCCACACACCAGGTATTTATATATAAAATACAGTGTTTTCAACACACCGATTGTTTATATTCAAGTTACGGGGTTTTCCACACACCAATTATTTATATATCATAACTTACAGTGTTATCCTTACATCACATGTTTATATTTAAGTTACAGAGTTTTCCACACACCAGGTGTGTATATACAAAATACAGTCATTTCCAAACACCAAGTGTGTAAATACAAAATACAGTGTTTTCCACACACCAGGTGTGTGTGTGTACACAAAATACAGTGATATCCACACACCAGATGTGTATATACAAAATACAGTGTTTTCCACACACCAGGTATAAATATATATAATACAGTGTTTTCCACACACCGATTGATTATATTCAAGTTACGTGGTTTTCCACATACCAGGTATTTATATATAGAATACAGTGTTTTCCACACACAAGGTGTGTATATACAAAATAGAGTGATTTCCACACACCAGGTGTGTATATATAAAACATAGTGTTTTCCAAACACCAGGTGTGTATATATAAAATACATATTTTCCACACATGAGGTATTTATATAAAAAATTCAATGTTTTCCACACACCAGGTATTTATATATAAAATACATTGTTTTTCTCTAACCAATTGTTTATATTCAAGTTACAGGGTTTTTCATGCACCAGGTATTTATATATAAAATACAGTGTTTTCCACTCACCCGATGTGTACATACAAAATACAGTGTTTTCCACACACCCGATCTGTATGTACAAAATACAGTGTTTTACACACACCAGGTATTTATATATAAAATACAGTGTTTTCCATACACCGATTGTTTTTATTCAAGTTACAGGGTTTTTCATGCACCAGGTATTTATATATAAAATACAGTGTTTTCCACACACCCGATGTGTATATACAAAATACAGTGTTTTCCACACACCTGATGTGTATGTACAAAATACAGTGTTTTCCACACACCAGGTATTTATTTAAAAAATACAGTGTTTTCCGCACGCCAATTGTTTATATTCAATTTATGGGGTTTTCCACACACCAGGTATTCATATATAGAATACAGTGTTTTCAACGCACCAGGTGTTTATATACGAAATATGGTGATTTCCACACACCAGGTGTGTATATACAAAATACAGTGTTTTCCACACACCAGGTGTGTATATATAAAATACAATGTTTTCCACACACCAGGTATTTATACATAAAATACAGTGTTTTCCACACAACCGATGTGTATATACAAAATACAGTGTTTTTCACATACCAGGTATTTAAATATAAAATTCAGTGTTTTCAATACACCGATTGTTTATATTCAAGTTACGGGGTTTTCCACACACCAGGTATTTATATATAGAATACAGTGTTTTCCACACACCAGGTGTGTATATACAAAATACAGTGTTTTCCACGCACCAGGTATTTATATATAAAATACAGTGTTTTCTCACACCGATTGTTTATATTCAAGTTACAGGGTTTTCCACGCACCAGGTATCTATATATAAAATACAGTGTTTTCCACACACCCGATGTGTATATGCAAAATACAGTGTTTTCCACACACCAGGTATTTATATATAAAATACAGTTTTTCCACACACCGATTGTTTATATTCAAATTACAAGGTTTTCCACACATCAGGTATTTATATATAGATAACAGTGTTTTCCACACACCAGGTGTGTATATACAAAATACAGTGATTTCCACACACCAGATGTGTATATACAGAATACATTGTTTTCCACACACCAGGTATTCAATATAAAATACAGTGTTTTCTCACACCGATTGTTTATATTTAAGTTACAAGGTTTTTCACGCACCAGGTATTTATACATAAAATACAGTGTTTTCAACACACCCGATGTGTATATACAAAATAATGTGTTTTCCACACACCAGGTATTCAATATAAAATACAGTGTTTTCTCACACCGATTGTTTATATTCAAGTTACAGGGTTTTTCACGCACCAGGTATTTATACATAAAATACAGTGTTTTCAACACACCCGATGTGTATATACAAAATACAGTGTTTTCCATACACCCGATCATGCGTATATACACAATAGAGTGTTTACCACACACCAGGTATTTATAAATACAGTGTTTTCTGCACACCGATTGTTTATATTCAAGTTACTGGGTTTTTCACGCACCAGGTTTTTATATATCATAACTAAAAGTGTTATCTTTACACCACATGTTCATATTTAAGTTACATGGTTTTCCACACACCAGGTGTGTATATTCAAAATACAGTGTTTTCCACACACCAAGTATGTATATACAAAATACAGTGTTTTCCTCACATACCAGGTGTGTATACACAAAATACAATGATTTCCACACACCAGATGTGTATACAAAATATAGTGTTTTCCACACACCAGGTATTTATATATAAAATACAGTGATTTCCACACACCGATTGTTTATATTCAATTTACGAGGTTTTCCACACACCAGATATTTCTATATAGAATACAGTGTTTTCCACACACCAGGTGTGTATATACGCAATACAGTAATTTCCACACACCAGGTGTGTTTATGCAAAATACAGTGTTTTCCACACATTAGTTGTTTATATACAAAATACAGTGTTTTCTCACACCGATTGTTTATATTCAATATACAGGGTTTTCCACGCACCAGGTATTTATATATAAAATACAGTGTTTTCCACACACCCGATGTGTATATACAAAATACAGTGTTTTCCACATACCAAGTATTTATATATCGAATACAGTGTGTTCCACACACTAGTTGTGTATATACAAAATACAGTGATTTCCACACACCAGGTGTGTATATACAAAATACAGTGTTTTCCACACACCAGGTGTGTATATATATAAAATACAGTGTTTTCCACACACCAGATATTTATATATAAAATACAGTGTTTTCCACACACAGGGTATTTATATATAAAAAACAGTGTTTTCCACACACCAAGTGTGTATATACAAAATACAGTATTTTCCACACACCAGGTATTTATATATATAAAATACAGTGTTTTCTGCATACCGATTGTTTATATTCAAGTTACAGAGTTTTCCACACACCAGGTGTGTAACTGTGTATATACAAAATACGTGGTTTCCACACACCAGGTGTGTATATACAAAAAAAAGTGATTTCCACTCACAAGATGTATATATACAAAATATAGTTTTTTCCACACACCAGGTATTTATATATAAAATACAGTATTTTCTGCACACCGATTGTTTATATATAAGTTACTGGGTTTTCCACGCACCAGGTATTTATATATCATGACTTACAGTGTTATCCTTACACCACATGTATATATTTAAGTTACGGTGTTTTCCACACACCAGGTGTGTATATACAAAATACAGTGTTTTCCACACACCAGATGTGTATATACAAAAGACAGTGTTTTCCACACACTGATTGTTTATATTAAAGTTACAGGGTTTTCCACACACCAGGTATTTATATATAGAATACAGTGTTGTCCACACACAAGGTGTGTATATACAAAATACAGTGTTTTCCACACACCAGATGTGTATATATAAAAGCCAGTGTTTTCCACACACTGATTGTTTATATTAAAGTTACAGGGTGGTCCACACACCAGGTATTTATATATAGAATACAGTGTTGTCCACACATCAGGTGTGTATATACAAAATACAGTGTTTTCTACACACCAGGTGTGTATATACAAAATACAATGTTTTCCACACACCAGGGGTCATATTCATCAACCATTCTTTAGAATATTCTCAGACTTAAGCTTGAAAATTAATATAAATATTTAGTTTACCATGATACACGGTATAATTGTGAGAGTTTATTTATATTAATTGTCCATACATGCTTGCAAACTAAGTCTAAAAAATGGTCTCTAAGTGTGTTTTTCAGAATTTCATTTTTGAGTTCAAGTCTAAGAATATTCATAAGAATAGTTGGTGAATACTACCTCGGGTATGTATATACAAAATACAGTGTTTTCCGCACCAGGTGTGTATATACAAACTATAGTGTTTTCCGCACACCAGGTGTATATATACAAAATACAGTGTTTTCCACACATCAGGTATTAATACAAATTTGACAATGTTATCCACACACCAAGTATCTAAATATAACTTGCAATGCTTCAGTTGTTTATATATATCTTACAGTATATTTACTACACCAGGTGTACATATTCAACTTAAAACATTTTCCACACACCAGGTTTTTGTATATAACTTACAGTGTTTTCAACACACCAGGTTAGTGTATATAGCTTACATTTTTTTCCATATACCATGTTTATATATAACTTAGAGTGTTTCCCAAACACCAGGTTTTTGTATATTACTTACAGTGTTTCCCAAAACACCAGGGTTTTGTATATAAGGTACAGTATTTCTCACACACCAGGTTTTTGTATATAACTTACAGTGTTTCCCACACACCAGGTTTTAATATATAACTTACAGTGTTTTCAACGCACCAGATTTGTGTATATAACTTACAGTGTTTCCCAAACACCAGGTTTTTGTATATAACTTACAGTGTTTCTTACACACCAGGTATTTGTTTCCCACACACTAGGTTTTTGTATATAACTTACAGTGTTTTCAACACCCCAGATTTTTGTATATAACTTACAGTGTTTCCCACACACCAGGTTTTTGTATATAACTTACAGTGTTTCCAACACACTACGTTTTTGTATACATGTATAACTTAAAGTGTTTCCCACACACCAGGTTTTTGTATATAGCTTACAGTGTTTCCCACACAACAGGTATTTGTATATAACTTAAAGTGTTTCCCACACACCAGGTTTTTGTATATAACTTACAGTGTTTACCACACAACAGGTATTTGTATATAACTTACAGTGTTTTTCACACATCAGGTTATTATATATTACTTAGAATTTTCCGCACACCAGGTTTTGATATATATTAAACTTATAATGTTTTCAACACACCAGTTCTTTGTATATATCATACAGTGTTTCCGACACACCCGGTTTTTGTTTATAACTTACAGTGTTTCCCACACACCAGGTTTTTGTATATAGCTTACCCTGTTTCCCACACACCAGGCTTTTGTATATAACTTAAAGTGTTTCCAACACACCAGGTTTTTGTATATAGCTTACAGTGTTTTAAACACACCAGGTTTTGTATATAGCTTACAGTTTTTTTCAAAACATCAGGTATTTGTATATATATAACTTACAGTGTTTCCCACACACCAGGGTTTTGTTTATAATTTACAGTGTTTGTCACACACCAGGTATTTGTATATAACTTACAGTGTTTTCCACACACCAAGTTTTTGTATACAACTTAGTGTTTTCCACACACCAGGTTTTGATATATATTAAACTTTTAATGTTTTCAACACAACAGGTTTTTGTATATAACTTACAGTGTTTCCATCACACCATGTTTTTGTATATAACTTACAGTGTTTTCAACACTCCAGGTTTTTGTATATAACTTACAGTGTTTCCTACACATCAGGTTTTTGTGTATAACTTACAGTGTTTTCAACACTCCAGGTTTTGTATATAACTTACAGTGTTTCCCACACACCAGGTTTTTGTATACAACTTACAGTGTTTCCCACACACCAGGTTTTTGTATATAACTTACAGTGTTTCCTACACACCAGGATTTTGTATACAACTTACAGTGTTTCCCACACACCAGGTTTTTGTATATAACTTACAGTGTTTTCAACAAACCAGGTATTTGTATATAACTTATAATGTTTTCCACACATCAGGTTTTTGTATGCAACTTATTTTCCTCACAACAGGTATTTAGTGTGCAAGAAGACACCCAGATTCCCGATCTACGTGAATATGTGCATACGGTGATGAGCAGACGTAAACAGTATTTTGCAAAGAGATTAATGGAAAGCTTCAAAGCCATCACGTTACGTTTAAAGAACTCCATTTTCGATGAAAATACTACAGTATGTATTACTTAATTATTTACTATAATAAATGCACTTTATAGATTTGTTCATTTTATTGTCGAGTGCTCTTACTTGACGGTACAATGACTGTTCAGTGAGCTTGTGTTTGTCTGTCTGTTCATCCGATGTTGTCTGGGCTGTAACCTACTTATTTGCAGAGGGATTTTATAGTTAAGCTAAAACCATGGTTCATATCTCCAAGGTCAAGCTCACACTTAGAGATGCAAGGTCACAAATAGGTACAATATGTCACGTTCGCTTCATATTTCCAAAACAATCGACATTATTTTAAATAACTTAATGGGATGATGTATGACATGCCAAACCAAGATTAGTAACCCAAAGGTAAATGTCATACTTAGTTCTAGGTTAAAAAATAGATACACTCTATATCTTGTAAACCACTCGACATATTTTGAAATAATGTGCCATAAATATTCACCATAATGGGACAACATTCGCTCTCAGGTCCGTGCTCAGGTCCGTGCTAGCGAGCTCAGTGCTGTGACCCTTGTGTATATATTTACTAAAGTGATAATAGTCCGCCTCGCATGCAGAAGGTTGTGGGTTTGATCCCTGACTAAGTCATACCAAAGACTTTAAAAATGGTACTGGAAGCTTCTGCGCTTGACGCTCAGCATTTAGAAGTGAGTTCTAGGTCTGGGCGGCACGGTGTCGGTATAATGTGACTGGGTGGGATATCATACCATGTGTCTGTGGCATGATACTCCAGTGTGACAGTGCTCAGAATACTGTCTCGAGCAGACACTGTCGTGATATGACTGAAAAATTGTTGAAAGCGACGATAAGCACCATACAACAACTTAAGTGATAACAGGTATTATAATCTAGACGTATCATGACGTGATTTAGCTGAGTTTAGCAGAGATATTACATTATAATAATTATTGTCATCAAATTCTTTGAACAAGTTATTTTAAACATTCAATCTCACTTTAGTAAAGCATTTATAAATGGGTTGTGGGGGTCAATATGTGTTATTAACTCTTATGTTGTGTACACAATGTTCCTTGCATTTTTAATGGATTTGAAAAAAAACAACACTTTTACATTTCAGGTTAGAAGCTTTCATTCTGAAACTTTAAAGAAAATGTCTACATTAACATTATGATTGGCGTTGGTGTTTTTATGCTGTTGTTTAAGATCAGAACAGGGTCCTTCGTGACGGAGTGGTCTAAGGCGCTGTTAAAAAAATCATTGACCTTTCACAGCTAAAGTTGTGGGTTTGAGTCTGCTCACTCCAAAAACTTTATGTGAGAAAGTTTGCCAGTTATTTGCTGAAGGACAGTGGTTCTACTCAGATTCATTCTGGGGTCTTCCTCCACCAATAAAACTAAACTGGATTTGCCATATATAGCCTGAAATGTGTTGAAAATGGTGTTAAACCGCATTTAAAAAATCCGAACATATGGAGCTAGCTTCCTGTCCATTACAACATGCTTTAGGCGAGCCTTTTTCCTACAGTTTTAATTAGAATTAACCTAATCTTGAACTGTTCCTTTTGGGACAGAATATTGCCTGAATTTAACTTTGGCTGAATAACTCCTCTTTATTAATTTTTTTATTAAGTGCAAAAGTGTCTCAATTGTACATTTGACTTTCAGACAGTTAATTAAAATGTCTCAACACCCACAAAAACAAAGCTTTACACAAATGTTTCCTACCATAATATGGTGAAGATTGTTATTGTTTTTTTATACCCACTCCCAAAGTTTGTGTATCCATTCATTTGTTTATTCATGTGCTGTTACATGTACGTCGGAAATTTTGTTTCACGTCATCACCGTTGCTCCCGTGTGATAGCGTGATGCCAGACACAACAATACCAACAAAGAACACATATTGAAATACAATAAAGCATTATTCATACTACTAATAAAACTTAATAAATACATTTACAATATACAGATAATCAGATACATAATTACCTACAGTCATGTAAACGTAAAAAATATCTCGCATTAATTGATACTTTATTGTTTCTTTTTTTTTTTTTTGAATGGGGTTTAACGCCATTTTCAACACATTTCAGGTTATATATGGCATATCCAGTTTTACTGGTGGAGGAAGACCTCAGACTGAGTCAGACTGAGTTATTGTTTCTAATTTGTAACTCAAGACGAATTTTAAAACTTTACAAGACAACAGTTTGGCACAGGATGAAATCTTCAAAAGTTGTGAGTTTTATTATAATAAGTCAGAAGTCAAAGTCATTGTGACCATAAAAACTCACTTGAGTCGAAAGCTGACAGATGAACTTTCGTGGTTGTGCTTTATCAATCGTCTGTCGTTAAAATCAGAAGCATTGTTAAGTCACTACAGTTCCTTTCAAGTGGATTTAATACCATAAAGGGTCGGCAAGGGGTCCAAACATTTATAAACTTGTGAACTTTCAAAAATCTTCTTACCAAGAACTGATCAGCCATATTTGTTTATTTGTAGCTTGACTTTTTAAAAAAAAGGGAAGCTGTTGTACTTGCTTCGGCATAGTTTTTTAATAAAGTTTTAAGGCATGCTCATATCTCACTACCAACTACCAATACATCAATCAAATTTGATGAACGTGTTAACGACCATATGGAGAACTTGTAGGGCGAAGTGGGATAACTCCATTGGAATTAAGACAGTATTATGGTTCTTTTATACTAAGAAAATTTAATTACAGATTTTAGGAATGGTCATATATTTCAGTAACCACTGCATATGCATCAATGCAACTTCACATGAACATAACAGGTACTCAAGTGGTCAAATGCAATAACTCTGTTTTGATTTTAGGCAGAATTATGCCCCTTTTATACTTGAAAAATCCAGTTCAAGTTTTTGGGCCAAAACTCATTTCTCTGTAACTACTAGACTTAAATCTATGAATCTTCACATGTGTTTTCACTACCATCAAAGGGACTCAAAGAGATAAGTGAAATTCAATTTTTTAACTCGACTATTCTATGAATAGTGGAGTTTTTATACTCGCCCCAGCATCGGGGTTGGCGATTGTGTATGCGTAAGTGTGCGTGGCTGGCAGTTATATGCATGGAACTTGGTATAATTGTTCATGCTTGTATTCTGAGGCAGTATACAATATGTCAGGCCCCTAAATTTAAAGTCAAGGTCATTGTATGATGAAAACGTAACATTTTGCTTAATCTTTGTGTTGAAATTTTAGTGCAAGTTGTTCATGACTATGCATTGCTTGCAGTTAATTGACTGAAACCTGTTGTAAGTATATGTGCTTATACATTGAGTTGGTATGTAACATATTTGGCCCCTAGCTTGAAATTGAAGGTCATTTTGCATGATGAAAATGTCGTATTTTGTCTTTAAACTGTGTGTTTGGGTGTAAATTGTGATTTACTGTACATAATTACAGTCATGAGAAGGTTACTGGGCACAAGGGCGCAATATCGGATTGAAAAGGAGAAATTGAGTTATATCTCTATGGTAAAGTTTAGGTGCACATTGTGTAATTAAAATGACATTGTTTTCACTTTTGTATTATGAATCTTATTTTCTTATGATGGCTCTCTTGGTTTTGCTATTGAGTATCTTATAGAACGTTACAACTTTTGGGTTGAGTATCTTATTCACTTTGGAGCACAAATCTGTTATTCTGTATTTATTTTTTGAACTGACAGTTGTAAACTATATCCTAGCATAGAACACAGTACGCTAGTTGTTTGTTTATGGGGAATATCTTGTATTATAATTAGAACATGCCTGACCCCATTGTCCTATACTTACTTGGGCACCTACCCGCGCATCAAATATAAAAATCTGTCCCTTTTCCATTTATTACATGTACCATCCCCCGACCCTGAACCCATTCACTTCCAAGTTTGTTCAAATAAGGGTTATTGAGGCCCAGTTAGGGGTCTTTGAGGCGAATGCTATGGGAAAAGAAATAGGCAAAAGACAACACTTTTATTTCACCTCAATATGGTTGTGTTGTTGGTTCTTATAATTTATATTACCATTTACTTAAAATCAAAATATATTGGGTAGTAATAAGACAAACTGATTTTACAAGACAGTAAAAAAGCACAACATAAATAATATTTCTTTTTCAGAGTTGTGAATCCTTTCTAACAGTCACTGATGATTTTGACGAAAAACTGAAGAAAGGTATCCTGAAAAATCTATCACCACAAATTGACAAACTTTTTAACAACATTATATATAAGAAAATGATGGATGGGGCAAAGGAAGCAGAAAGACAAGCCCCTGAAACATGTACTAGATGGAGCAATCCGGTATGCATGAATTATTTTTGTATTAAAATGTTATGCTTGTCTCATTCATAATGGCTTGTTTGGTGGCTTGGCTACTCAGCGAAAAGGTGGAGATTTTGCAGTCATTCATTTGACAGGCATCAGCCATATTATGTCCACTCAAAAGTTCAAACAAACATTAGTTCATACCAATTTATTTAAGCTTGATTATATGTAAGCTCAGAGCTTATATGAATCTCTGTCATGTTCGTCTCCTTTGGGATGTTTTCTAGATGCAATGTGGTTGTGCGAGCGATAGAGCCAGCAACATCTGGCATGAGTGAGGGATAGAGCCAGCAGCATCTGGCATGAGCTAGGGAAAGAGCCAGCAACATCTGGCATAAGTGGGAGATAGAGTCAGCATTATCTGGCATGAGCGAGGGATAGAGTCAGCATTATCTGGCATGAGCTAGGGATAGAGCCAGCGACATCTAGCATGAGCGAGGGATAGAGCCAGCAGCATCTGGCATGAGCTAGGGATAGAACCAGCGACATCTGGCATGAGCGAGGGATAGAGTCAGCATTATCTGGCATGAGCGAGGGATAGAGCCAGCAACATCTGGCATGAGCGAAAGATGGAGCAAGCAACATCTGGCATGAGCGAGGGATAGAGTCAGCAACATCAGGAATGAGTGAGGGATAGAGACAGCTACTTTTGGCACGAGCGAGAGATAGAGCCAGCAACATCTGGCATGCGCTAGGGATAGAGCCAGCGGCATCTGGCATGAGCGAGGGATAGAGTCAGCATTATCTGGCATGAACTAGGGATAGAGCCAGCAGCATCAGGCATGAGCGAGGGATAGAGCCAGCAACATTTGGCATGAGCGAAGAATAGAACCAGCAACATCTGGCATGAGCTAGGGATAGAGCCAGCGACATCTGGCATGAGCGAGGAATAGAGTCAGCATTATCTGGCATGAGCTAGGGATAGAGCCAGCGATATCTGGCATGAGCCAGGGATAGAGTCAGCAACATCTGGCATGAGCGAAGGATAGAGCCAGCAACATCTAGCATGAGCTAGGGATAGAGCCAGCAACATCTGGCATGAGCGAGGGATAGAGCCAGCAACATCTGGCATGAGCGAAGGATAGAGCCAGATACATCTGGCATGAGCGAGGGATAGAGTCAGCAACATCAAGCATGAGCGAGCGATAGAGCCAGCTACTTCTGGCATGAGCGAGGGATAGAGCCAGTCACATCTGGCATTAGCGAGGGATAGAACCAGCGGCATCTGGCATTAGCTAGGGATAGAGCCAGCGACATCTGGCATGAGTGAGGGATAGAGTCAGCAACATCAAGCATAAGCGAGCGATAGAGCCAGCTACTTCTGGCATGAGCGAGGGATAGAGCCAGCAACATCTGGCATTAGCGAGGGATAGAGCCAGCAACATCTGGCATGAGCAAGAGATAGAGCCAGCTACTTCTGGCATGAAGGAAGGATAGAGCCAGCAACATCTGGCATGAGTGAGGGATAGAGCGAGCAACATCTGGCATGAGTGAGGGATAGAGCAAGCAACATCTGGCATGAGTGAGGGATAGAGCCAGCTACTTCTGGCATGAGCGAGGGATAGATGCAAATCTTTTGAAATATTAATACAATATTAATTTATTATGACAAAACACAGTCTAAGTTTGATTTTAGTAGTTGTGGCATTAAAATTTTGTCATTCTACAGTTATCTATAAATTATCGGTGCAAAAATTTAAGAATGCCGGAATCAAATCTTTTGAAAAATGCGGGGGACATAAATTCACTGAATTAGCTTGTTAACATCAATGATGTCTTATTGCAGTATATGCTATGCCAGCATTTGCTCTACTCAGCTGAAGCAAAAAAGTCACAACCACTATGTACCATTTTGAAAATATGTCGAGCCAATTTACATAGGTTTTTTTTTAATCGCAAGGATCATGTTACCGAAGCCAAAAAGCGGCGCAATTGTATTGAGACCTCAAACTTAGTAATATAGTAAGTTACAGTCTATCAATTGTTTGAAATTAAAAGACATATTGATATCCCTCCCTCTAACTCAGAGTAATTCAATAAAATCTTTACCAAACCTGGAAGCTATGTAAATAGGCAAAATGTCTAGTTTTTAATTTACTAAATTGGCTTTACACATTTTTATGCCACCAAAAATTTTTTTAGGGGTGGCATATAGTAATTGCAGCGTCTATCCGTCTGTCCATCCTTCCGTGCAGTATTTCGTTTCCAGCCTGTATCTTTGTCATGCATAGATGGTTTTTGTTGATACTTGGTACAAATGATCAACATAACATGACGATGTGTCGCAAGTAAGACCCACACCCGTACCTCAAAGGTCAAGGTCACAATTCGAGTTTGTTTGAATATATTTTGAGTCTGTGTGAGAATTCGTGTCCGGCCTGTAACTTTGTCATGCATAGATGGATTTTAATGATACTTGCTACAAGTAATCAACATAACATGATGACATGTCGCAAGTAAGACCCACACCAGTAACTCAAAGGTCAAGGTCACTATTTGAGTTTGTTTGACAACATTTCAAGTTTGTGTGAGTTTTCGTGTCCGGCCTATAACTTTGTCATGCATAGATGGATTTTAATGATACTTGCTACTTTTATCAACATAACATGACGACATGTCGCGAGTAAGACCCACACCCATAACTCAAAGGTCAAGGTCACTATTTGAGCTTGTTTGACAACACTTTGAGTTTGTGTGAGATTTCGTGTCCGGCCTGTAACTTTGATATGCATAGATGGATTTTATAAATACTTGCTACAAATGATCAACAGAACATGAAGACGTGTCGCGAGTAATACCCACACCTGTACCTCAAAGGTCAAAGTCACAATTTAAGTTTGTTTAACAACACTTTGAGATTTTGTGTCCGGCCTGTAACTTTGTCATGCATAGATGGATTTTAATGATACTTGCTACAGTTGATAATGATGATTTCTTGTCCGGTCTGTCATCTATGGGTGAATTTTAAAAAAACACTTGGTTCAGTTGATCAACATGACATAATTAAGTGCCGCATGTAAGACCTAGAACCTTTCCTCAAAGATCAAGGTCACACTTTCAATTTGTTTGATATTGTGTGTCTGGTCTGTGACTTTGCCTTTAACTTGGCTCAATTTATCAAGATGACATGACGACGTGTCAGAAGTAAGACAAAGACCCATACCTCAAAGGTCAGAGTCACACTTTTAGTTTGTATGACAATATTTTGAATATGTTTGAGATTTCAAGTCCATCCTTTAACTTTGTCCTACATGGATGGATTTCAAAAACACTTGGCTCAATTTATCAACAATTGATTTGTAACTTTGTCTTACATTTAGGGATTTTAAAATAACTTGACACAAGTGATCAGCATGCCATGATGATTTTTCACCAGCATTTAACTGTTGAAATACCCAGACCATTTAATCAGATGTCAAGGTCAAAGTTACACAAAGGTCAAGGTCACGCTTTAATGTAAAAAAAACATGAAATTACATGTCTAGTCTGAAACATCAGTCCATTACTCTTGATATTTATGGATACATCGCCACCTATTATAACATAATTATATTGTTATTTTTCAACAACCATTTGGGGGGCATGCGACACTTACCAGTGACATTTCTTGTTTGCAATATCAATTAACAAGAAGTCTAGTGTAAATGAAAGTTGGAAATGTATAAAATGATTTCTCGTCCAACTAGCTACAATTATTCCAATACAAAACTCCTTTTGTTTATTGCCATAATAAATTAATTGCTAGATTATCATCCTCGACCGCCCCTAATTTTCATGACACCCCGACCCTTTATAAATATATATATATTAAAAAAACATCAACAAATTTTGAAATAAAAAAAAAATCCTGCTGATCTACCCATTTTAAGAAAAAATTGGATGATAATCTAGCAATCAATTGATAATGGCCTATAATAATTTATTAGACTCTATATGAATCTCTCTTGAGTTTGTTTCCTGGGTAGAATCAGTACTCAGTTGTTAATGAGAAGACACTGGATCGAGCATTTGTTCAAACCCGTGGTTGGTGTGGCGGGAGGCCAACATTCTATCAACTGTTATACCACACCACTTTATACTTTTTTGACGGTACTTTTATCAGATTATTGATATCTTATTGTTATGTAATTCAAACTGATGACTTGTTATTAAAGGACTAACAGAATGATTATGGCTCAGATGAGCGTCTTGTAGTACTACTTATTCTATTTCTGTACTCGCATCATTCTTAAATTTATTTTCATGTTGTTTTTATTTTTTTATTTGATATATATAAATTTTCAGTTGAATAAGCGCAAAACAACTGATCGTTCTTCCAGTGGTTTAGACTGGCGAACATACAAGTCTACAGTAGATAGAAATGGAGAGTACAATTCCAAAACTTTCAATAAGGTAGACTTCAACTGGGAGCTCTCTCGGCCAATGGTATTGAGTTTTTATCGTGATTGGGTAAAGATTTTCAGTGACTCTAGGTAAGTTTTTTTAATCACCCTGTTTTTGTTGTCCACCTGTTTGTTAGACCACCAAACCACTGCTTCAATCATACAGCATTGACTTTCCATTTTAAAAATTTGTGGTAATACGGGTTTATTATGCTCCAAAAACACATTTTGGGAACATATTATAGTCCTTCTTTTATCCGTCTGCCCACTATTTTTTCTGGAGCATAACATGAAATGTATGGTAGATTGATGATAGTTCTTCCCTTTTTAGCTCATCTGTCCCATAAGGGGACTGATTTTTACATAGGAATACTATGGGAAAACAGATAATTCTGTTTTTATCACCTATTTTATGTATTATTTCAATTATCTTGAGGTCTGGAACATTGTTTAGTCATAACAGTTGATACTGGCGCCCTTTACAGGGGATTTAATATCCATAAGGGGTCTGAAGGGGCCAAAAGAGAGGTTAAATTGTGCATTTTTAAAAAATCTTCTCAAGAACTGTCGAGCCAAATTCGTTCATATTTGGTATAAATAATCCCTATGAGTTGGAGTTCCATGTTTGTTTTATATGAAGGTGCTAGTGTTTATTGGGATCCATTAAGGGGACTTTGATGTTTACATAGGAATACTATGGAAAAAACAGTGAATTCTATTTTTATCGGTTATTTTAGGAATTATTTTAATCATTTGAGGTCTGGAGTATTGTTTAGTCAGAACAGTTGAACCCAAGACCTTTAAAGAATTCATGTATTTAATACCCATAAAGGGCAAGCAGTAACCCAAAAAGGGATAAAATGGTGAAAAGTAAAAACTTTCTTTTACCTCCCTTTATTTTTTTGTTTGTTAATGTTTATATAAGTTAATATGTATAGTTTGAAAAAAAATCATAGAAAACAAAGTAAATAATAGTTTTAAAGTAAATATTTAAATTAAATTAATGGACAACATTTCCAAGAGTTAAATGACTCCAACTAAACCAGTCATATTAGAACATAAATTCATATACATAAATTACTTTAGCTTGCATATAAACTACATTTTATTAGAAATGATAACCAAATATAGATCTATCAGAATTGTAAAAAATGTTGTTCCTGAGATTAAAAAAGACCGTACCCTAGGGCTCATTTAACGCACGTGAATTTAATAGAGATGAATTTATTTTATTTTAGATGTTGCCTAAATTTTCACTGAAACATTTTTGGGTCAAAGGGATTCAGATTTGATGAAATGGATTGGTTTCATTGTCCATCATCCTAAAGAGATGCCCCAAAAAGTGTAAAAATTTAGGTTTTTTTATAAAAAGAAGATTTCTCATGAATCGGCCAGTCAAATGTGTTAGAAGTTGGTGTAAAGTATCCTTATATGTGTTGGATTGAGCTTTGTATAAATCATGGAGCCATTTTTTTAAGGTTATTGAAAGGGATTTGAGTTGCACTCAGGGATATTATGGGGAAATGGAAAATTCTCATTTTCTCATCAAGTTATTATTCAGTTTGAGATCTGAAGCATCATCCAGACATAGCATAAAATATTTTTTTCAATAAATTGAAGATTTAAACATTGTCTAGTAAAAGTAAATATGATTTGGTTCAATTACACGGTTTTAATTTCCTTTAGAAGCCAGTAAGAGCTCCAGAAGGTTTAGGTCACCTAAGTCTTTGTCTCAAATGACCTTTTGCCATCACCTTATGTTTGTCGTCAGGTGTTATCCGCCGTGCGTCTGTAAACAATTGACATTTTCGACTTTTTCTAAAAAAATGTAAGCTCAGTAGTAATGAAATGTTGTATGGAGTTTTGGTACCTAAGGGTGAATCAATACATGAGACATTAGATTGAAACTTGGATCATAGGATGCTTATATCCAGGCATTTGAAAAGATGGGATTGTTTATGGGGTCACTGGTATCAAGTTTATTGATACTAAAAACACCAAAACAAAGCTTTGCAAATCTTTGTGGTGCTATCTTCTAAAAATATATTGCTAGCTGGGAAACCTTGTTTTCATGAAATTTTAATATCTCTTGTTTAATCAAAAACTGTACCCTGAAGAAGAAGAAGATGACCCAGTTTTATTGGTATAGGCAAACCTCAGAATGAAATTGAGTGGAACCACCATCCTTCTGCAAGTAATACATCAATGGTTTGGACCAAGTTGGTAAAGGGTACTGAATCAATATTTTGAATTGCATGGTCCCCACCGCCCTGTGGTCTAGGGGATGGGGCTTGCAAAACAGTCAAATTCAAGGTAAACTTTGAAAATCTTCTTATAACAGGTGTCACTCAGAAACTAATTGTGAACATGATTATTAATGCCTATGCGGCCTTTATAAAATATGAGTTATTTGACCAGGGGTCACATAGTTTTGTCCTGGGGGTGGGGTCTATTTTACTAAATCTATAGTTATAAGAGAAAATGACAAAAAACGCTATTTCTTATGACTGAATAGACTTGTGAATGTTTGTTTGGTGTGATTTGTTGTTGCTAACATGACAGTTAATGCTTATGTGAATTTCATGGTCCCCGCTCCCATGACGTCTTAGGGTGGGTCATAGATTCATATAGCTTTATGTCATCAAGGATAATCCGGTGACCGTTAAGGCTCATGGGCTTCTCTTTTTATAACAACATGTCCGTCAATTTTTTTTCATATTTTATTTACATTATTCCTGTTGGTTGGTGTTTGAAGTTTGTCGAATCAAGAGGGTGTGATTTATAGAGGACCCTGTGGGGGGGACGTTGGAAAATTGTGGGTTAAAGGCTTCAAATGCAGATTTAATGCCTTTTAATAGCAAATTAGATTTGGTTCAATAAGGAGGATTTGGGCAATAAGGGTCATTGAGGGACCTAAAGGGTAAAACATGTGACATTCTCTCTCAATAGCTAGTCGGTCAGATTTCAGTAGAAGTGAAAATACATGTCAATGGACTTGGGTATGTAGGAGCCCTGTGAGGGGATTTCTGTAGGAGTACACTATGAAAAAGTGGAAATTCTCATTTTCTCATCTATTTGTGTAATAGTCATATTTATTTGGAAATCTGAAGCAAGTTTTGTCAGGACAGGGTAAATTAGACTTGGCAGTGAACAAGTGGCAGAAGTGGGGATGAAATTGTAAAATTTCTTTTTTTTTTCTCAAGAACCAAATATTTTCAGATTTGTTCATTTACGATAATTATTGTATATTATCCTGATGTGAATAAGGGATTAAAGTCTCTACAAAGCAAGTGGCTGGGATATTTAGGGATACCGTTACGGAACTTTTACAAATGAATACTATTTTTACAACAAAAGTTATTTTGAGATCTATATCATCATCAGGTCATAGTTAATCCCTATCAGTATGGTATTGATGTTTGGACAAATCAAGGAATTGTGGCCTGTAAGGGACTCTATTTTTTTTACATATGAACTGTATGGGAAAGCGTTTACTTTTTCATAGCAAATAACAATATTTATTTGAGTGTCTTTTTTATGTCTCTTAGAATATTAAATACCAAAGCGAGGTAGTGTAACGGATAGAATATTGGCCGCTCATGCCAGAGGTTGTGGGTTCGATCCCCAGCTCGACCTGATGCCTCTCCCAAAACAACACTCAGTACTGGTTCTACCCAGGAAGCAGACTCGAGAGTGATTCATTTAAGCTTTGAGCTTTCATCGCAACTGAGCTTAAATAAATTCGTATAAACTAACCATAAGATCTCAAACAAGTGTTAGGACTGGCCATGTTAAGACTTATATTATCAAATAATGCATAATCTCATACTTTCTCGAAAACACCCATGAACAACTATAATAATATTCATTGCAATATTATATGCCTTTGAATTTTTTTAACATGTCTTATTTGATATAACATGATCTGTGTTTTGGACCGTGAATCATTAAATGTTGGTCTTATATGCTACAGGTAAGTGATTTCAGGACATTCTGGCTGTCTTATTTTAGCTCGACTATTCTGAGAATAAAGAGAGCTATCTACTCACCCAGGCGTCAGCGTCGTTGTCTCACATTGGTTAAAGTTTTGCATACAAGTCCCTATCTCAGTAATCATTGCATGTATTGACTGGAAACTTTACACAAACCTTCCGTGTCATCAACTCTACAATAATAACTTAGCTAGATAACTCTTGCTTGAAAATAATGCAAATTATTGCCCTTGTTTGACTTAGAAAATCTGGTTAAAGATTTGCGTGCAAGTACCATCAAGTCCATATCTCAGTAACCATTGCATGTATTGACTTGGAACTTTATACAAGCCTTCCTAGTCATCAACCCTACTACAATAACTAAGTTATATAACTCTTGCGTGATTATAATGCTAATTAATGCCCTTGTCTTTTTAAAGTTTTGCGTGCAAGTACCATCAAGTCCATATCTCACCAACCAGTCAATGAATTTGATTGAAACTTTACACAAGCCTTCCCAGTCACCAACCCTACTACAATAACTAAGTAACATAACTCTTGCATGAATATAATGCAAATTATTGCCCTTGTTTGACCTAGACAATCTGGTTAAAGATTTGCGTGCAAGTACCATCAAGTCCATATCTCAGTAACCATTGCATGTATTGACTTGAAACTTTACACAAGCCTTCCTAGTCATCAACCCTACTACAATAACTAAGTTAGATAACTCTTGCATGATTATAATGCTAATTAATGCCCTTGTCTTTTTAAAGTTTTGCGTGCAAGTACCATCAAGTCCATATCTCACCAACCAGTCAATGTATTTGATTGAAACTTTACACAAGCCTTCCCAGTCACCAACCCTACTACAATAACTAATTAACATAACGCTTGCGTGAATATAATGCAAATAATTGTCATCGTTTGACTTAGAAAGTCTGGTTAAAGTTTTGCGTGCAAGTACCATCAAGTCCATATCTCACCAACACTTGATGTATTTGATTGAAACTTTAAACAAGCCTTCTGAGTCATCACCTCTACTACAATCACTAATTTAGATAACTCTTGCATGAATATAATGCAAATTATTGCCCTTGTTTGACTTAGAATATTTGGTTAAAGTTTTGTGTGCAAGTACTGTCAAGTCCATATTACACCAACCACTCAATGTATTTGATTGATACTTTACACAAGCCATCCCAGACATTAACTTTACTACAATAACTAAGTTAGATAACTCTTGCATGAATATAATGCAAATTATTGCCCTTGTTTGACTTAGAATTTTGGTTAAAGTTTTGCATGCAAGTACTGTCAAGTCCATATTACACTAACCACTCAATGTATTTGATTGAAACTTTACATATGGCTTTGTAGTCATGAAACCAACTAAATTAATCAAGTCGGATAACTTTTGCCAGATTTTTTTGCAAATAAGGACCTTTGTTTTTCTTAGAAATTTTATAACTAAGCAGTCACTGCATGTATTTGATTGAAACTTCATACAAGATATTGCAGTTATAAGACCTACTCATTATTTTGTCAATTTTGTAAGCAAGATAACTCTAATTTGCTTGGATTTGTCATCAATCTCAATCAAATTTGTACTTCTGTGACAAATATTTGAATAATTGTCATCGTTTGACTTAGAAAGTCTGGTTAAAGTTTTGCGTGCAAGTACCATCAAGTCCATATCTCACCAACACTTGATGTATTTGATTGAAACTTTAAACAAGCCTTCTGAGTCATCACCTCTACTACAATCACTAATTTAGATAACTCTTGCATGAATATAATGCAAATTATTGCCCTTGTTTGACTTAGAATATTTGGTTAAAGTTTTGTGTGCAAGTACTGTCAAGTCCATATTACACCAACCACTCAATGTATTTGATTGATACTTTACACAAGCCATCCCAGACATTAACTTTACTACAATAACTAAGTTAGATAACTCTTGCATGAATATAATGCAAATTATTGCCCTTGTTTGACTTAGAATTTTGGTTAAAGTTTTGCATGCAAGTACTGTCAAGTCCATATTACACTAACCACTCAATGTATTTGATTGAAACTTTACATATGGCTTTGTAGTCATGAAACAACTAAATTAATCAAGTCGGATAACTTTTGCCAGATTTTTTTGCAAATAAGGACCTTTGTTTTTCTTAGAAATTTTATAACTAAGCAGTCACTGCATGTATTTGATTGAAACTTCATACAAGATATTGCAGTTATAAGACCTACTCATTATTTTGTCAATTTTGTAAGCAAGATAACTCTAATTTGCTTGGATTTGTCATCAATCTCAATCAAATTTGTACTTCTGTGACAAATATTTGAATAGTTGAGCACGCTGTCCCTTGTTCATTAAAAGCTGTTCGCTTCTATAAATCATCACATAGAATGTTTATTTATTGAAAATTTCAGTAATAGTAACCTTTTAGAGATTTTGACAAATATGCAAAAGGACTTCCTAACGTTGTTGGATGAAACAATGCAGAAGCCTTTTACTGATGCGGAGGAGGATCACAATAAACAGTTTATGGATGCATATTCTCGTTTTGTTGATGGCCTGAAAGAACGGGCTTCATGGAAGGTGATAATTTTATATAAATTGTTTAAAGATGCATAAACAAAAACTTTCTATTCAGTAAATGATAACAGTGACATAATTTCAATGTTTATATGACTGATGATAAAAAGTTTATCAAATCGTGAAAAAAAGGTCCCATTCACAGACAACGGTTGATTCTGTCCATTAAGTTTATCTTTTTCGTGAAGACACAGGTTGGCATTTTTTCCGTTATATTCGTCAATGTTTTAACATAACCTGATACTGGCCCAAAAGCCTATAATACCAATGCTGGATTTCTGACAATATCCACTTTCGGCTGCCAACCCAAAAGTGCAAAGTTCTCCTTTATAAGGATGAATGCGCGGTGAAAAGTAGTTCAAGTCTTGGATTCAACTGAACTGCATTTAAAACTTAAAATCCTGAACATTTTGCAGCAACAACCAGTCATGATAATATTTAAAAGATTTTGAAAGACTTTAGACCTTAATAAACCACTATAAATTGAACAAAATTTAGAAATTGATGCGTGACTATAATGCGCTATCTGCATACAGTACTGTAACCGTTATATTATGGTAGTTAAGAATTTTATAATGTATAAATATGAAATTGTATGCAGAGTCCTTATCATCAAATGTAACTGTATGTCAATGATGACAGGCAGCTGGAGAAGATATGTCAGAAAAGATACAGTCTTAGGCTTATCACCCTGTAAAGATGACATGTCAGTTTTGTGATAAGATACGGGCATGTTTAAATTAATGTGGACTTGGTAATAAATGTTATGAGTTGACCGATCAGGGAAAAGCGCTCGAGGCCTTTTTGGGAGTGGGAAAAACAGAAAGATATAGATAGTTAGAGACAAGCCTTGCTTAGGGTCACATGCTGGTTTTAGATAGACTTTCGTTGTGAGGTTAAGATGTTAGTTTGTGTATTAGATTTTATATAGAGATAGAAACAATTATTGAGAGTTATATAAATATGTGAATGAAATGACTTTAAATGAAACCACCCTGTTTGAGTGTCTGTTATGCCACACTATGTTTTTCACAGTGACCAGATAGTAGCAGACTAAACTAGTCCAGTGGAGTTTGTACACATTTAATGGTTCACTCTACTTCCTGCTTGGAAAAACAGTAGGCTGGCTACTGTATGCAGGTTATTGTGTAACACGTTAAAGTGATGCAGAGTAAGAGAAAGGTGTAAAACATTAAAAAAGGTACTGCACCCGCTTATTAATTCGTTCATTCGAAGAATAGGGTTGATAAGGTCATATATTGTCTTTAAACTCTGCGTTTAAGTTTTGGGTGGAAGCTGTGACTTACCATGCATGTTTTCAGTTATGTGAATGTAACTTGGCACAAGAGTGTATATAATGAGGCATTTTGTAACATAAAAGGTCTGATCTTTTTAACTTCTAGGCGAAATATCAGTTTTAAGAGGAGAAATTGGGTTCATAACTCTATGTTAAAGTTTTGGTGTAAGTTGTATATAATTTTTTTATAGACATTAGTTTCACTTTTGATTTATGATACTTATTCTTATGACTTATATTATTTTTCAACGGAATGTTGGCTCTAACTTCTTTTTAATATGCATCTATTATTATATAGAATATTATTTATTACAACTTTTGGGTTCAGTATCCTATTCACTCTGGAGCCCAAAACTGTTATTGGGTATTTATATGCATTGTTGTACATGTAAATACTATCCAGATTAACATATAGATCACAGATGGGAAATACTTTGTATCATTGTTCGAATATGTCAGTCCATTGTCCTATATTTACTAGGCTACCCCCACCCCCTTTTTTTTAAATATTTGTTTTGCATTACATCAAATACTCTGCCCAATTTCAACTTTGTTACTGACCTTAAATTCAATATAAGCAACTGAACAATATGGAAATGGAGATAAATGGATATTAAGTAAGTGGTTGAGTGTGCAAGTGTGAAAAGGATTGCAAGAGTGATTAAATTTCATTCAACCTTAAGGCAAACCTATATTACGCCTGTTTTAAATTGACAAACGGAAAGTCCTGTGTATGTATTATTTCACATCTTTGATTTTCCTCCTGTGACATAACCCGTCTTCTTGCTAACAATTCCACCCTTCACTTCACCGTCTCTGGTGGTAGTTCATGAGTAACACTGTACCCCAAACCCACCTTCAGATTCTTCTCAACCAATATTGACAAAACTTGAGGTCTAGTTGCGCATATTTCCTTTGTATTCCCTGCATTTATGGTTGGAGGGGCCTTTGTAGTTACCTTTGTCTGTTCATCGATTCGTATGTCACATTCTCTTGTCAGCTCTACTACTCCTAACCTTCTTTACTGATTTTCTACAAACTTGTGAGGAAATATCAGTCTGGAGTTTAGTTGCGTAAATCATCATTGCATTCCGGTCCATTTACTTTTGGTGGAGTTACAGTCCTAGTAAATCTTGTCAGCACATCCTTTAAACTTTGCAACCAATATTGCTTGAACATGCAAAGGAGTTTCTATATGCAGCCCTCAGTTCAGCTAAACGTTTGCTAAAGTTAACTAACATTTTCATGGACACTGGCTCAACCTCATATTAGCACACAGTATGCGATAATTTTAGGGAACTAAGACGTAAATGTGCTTGCTGTTTAATAAAGCTAAATGCAGCCCAGTTGTATAGTGTTGGTGTGCTAGTTTATTTTTGGATTAAAACAATCGCATGATAGCAATTCAGGAAATTTTGGCCCTATTGTGTGACAAATTGACATTTTGGTTTAATTATCACTAAATGTATATTCCTTAGCTGAAAGATATGGTTGCACAGGTGAGAGACACACGGATGAATAGGCATCAGGACATTTTCCGGTTAATCAAACCACACATACAGTCAAATCTGATGGAGGCATACGAGAAATGTTCTGTAGAGTCTGGAACTCAAATTTTCGATCGTATGAAGAAGCATATGTCCTTGGCTGTTGAGACAAAATGTCACACAATGTTCGATCATGCTGCTCGGAGGGTTATGGAAGAACTAAATGAATTAAAGGTAAATTAAAAAAACGTTTTTAATAATTTCCTGCAATAGACTTGTCTGTCAAATTAAACAATAGTCATATGTAGGTTCAAACCTATTTTACAGTTAACGTTTTAACACTGTCATTTTGAAAATATATGTGATCCACCATATTTGTACTCATATGGATTGACTGGGTCCGCCAAGTTCTGGTGTGTTCTATTTAATCATTCATCAAATTGACGATAGCCAGAAATTGGCGAACCTGGTCAATCCATATGGCTAAATTATTTACCATTTATGAATGATTGACTGTCAACTAAAATAAAAAAATCATCCAGTGCTTGCATTATTTGAATAGCTCGCTCAATTGCTAATCTTACTAGACTGACACTGTAGTATAGTTGGGAGGAGGTCTTCAATGTTCACATAATCACTGTGTGCAAACAGTCGTCACTGCGATGCCGTCATAGCTTTTTTTGGTAAAAGTTTTTAGGCAATCTAACGTCCAATAACCATAACCCATATATCAACGAAACTTCATGTGAGTGTTTGCTACCACAGAGGCTACTCGAAGGACCAATAAGATTAATCCAATTTTAGGCAGAACTATCGTCCCTTGTTATACGGTTGAAGGTCTTAGGCATGATCATTTATCCATATATAAATTAAACTTTGTATGTGTCTTCATTAACATCAGAGGGACTCAAGAGGATAATGATTCTGTTTTTTTAGGCATAATTATGGTATTTTTATACTAAGACAATTTGGCTAAAGTTTGTTGGCAAACTCATTCAAGTTCGCAATAACAATTAGACTTGCATCAATGAAAATTCACACATGTTTTTGTTACTATCAGAGAGACTCAAGAGGTCAAGGGGGCAGACCCTCCTGTTCTTCAGTAATCTTACTATCCCCAGCTTTTCTAAGAAAATTATTGGCATCTCCTCCCACAGTTTTATCCTGATTCCTATGAAACTTGATGTACAGCAAGTACATGGTGGTCTGAATGTGTCTGTGGTATTGGCGTTTCGATTCAATTTGTTTTGATTGAGTTATGGCTCTTTGCCCTTTTAACTTAGATTTTATGTCATACTTTGGACCAAAAACCTTGCGGATCCAACTCCTCCCACAGTTTTAATTAGATTCAAATGGGTTGAATGTGATTGCGATAATAACATTCCAAATCCATCAATCATTTTAATGGTGTTACAACCCTTTGCTCTTTGTGGCATTTCTACATTCTGAATAAAGGTGTATTATGTGTGACAGTTCTATATTCTGAATGATGGTGTATTATGTGTGACATTTCTACAATATGAATGATGGTGTATTATGTGTGGCATTTCTACATTATGAATGATGGTGTATTATGTGTGACATTTCTGTATTCTGAAAGAAGGTGTATTAGGTGTGGCATTTCTATATTCTAAATGAAGGTGTATTATGTGTTGCATTTCTGTATTCTGAAAGAAGGTGTATTATGTGTGGCTTTTCTGTATTCTGAATGAAGGTGTATTATGTTTGGCATTTCTGTATTCTGAAATAGTGTGTATTATGTGTGGCATTTCTATATTCTGACTAAAGTGTATTACGTGTGGCATTTCTGTATTCTGAATGAAGGTGTATTATATGAGGAATTACTACATTCTGAATGAAGGTGTACTAAGTGTGGCGTTTCTGGTTTATGAATAAAAGTGTATTATGTGAGGCATTTCTACATTCTGAATGAAGGTATATTAGTATTATGTGTAACATTTCTATATTCTGAATGAAGGTGTTTTATGTGTGGCATCTCTACATTCTGAATGAAAGTGTTTTATGTGTGGAATTTCTGTATTCTGAATGAAAGTGTATTATGTATGGCATCTCTACATTCTGAATGAAAGTATAAATGTATGACATTACTGAATTCTGAATGAAGGTGTATTTTGTGTGGCATTTTTATATTCTGAATGAAGGTGTATTATGTGTGGCATTTCTTTATTCTGAATGACGGTATAAATGTATGACATTTTTGTATTCTGAATAAAGGTGTATTTTGTGTGGCATTTTTATATTCTGAATGAAGGTGTATTATGTGTGTTTTTTCTTTATTCTGAATGAAGGTATAAATGTATGACATTTCTGTATTCTGAATGGAGGTGTATTATGTGTCGCATTTCTACATTCTGAATGAAAGTGTATTATGTGTTGCATTTCTATGTTCTGAATGAAGGTGTATTATGTGTGGCATCTTGTATTTTGAATGAAAGTGTATTATGTGTGGCATTTCTGTATTCTGAATGAAGGTGTATTATGTATTGCATTTCTACATTCTGAATGAAGGTGTATTATGTATGGTATTTCTGAATGAAGGTGTATTATGTGTGGCATCTTGTATTTTGAATGAAAGTGTATTATGTGTGGCATTTCTGTATTCTGAATGAAGGTGTATTATGTATTGCATTTCTACATTCTGAATGAAGGTGTACTTTGTGTGGCATTTCTTCATTCTGAATGAAGGTGAATTATGTGTGACATTTCTGTATGAAGGTGTATTATGTGTGTATTATGTGACATTTCTATATTCTGAATGAAGATGTATTATGTTTGACATTGCTATATTCTGAATGAAGGTGTATTATTTGTGTATTATGTGTGACATTTCTATATTCTGAATGAAGGTGTATTATGTGTTGGATTTCTATATTCTGAATGAAGGTGTTTTAAGTGTGACATTTCTGTGTTCTGAATGAAGGTTTATTATGTATGGCATTTCTATATTCTGAATGAAGGTGTATTATGTGTGGCATTTCTATTCTGAATGAAGGTGAATTATGTGCTGCATTTCTATATTCTGAATGAAGGTGTATTATGTTTGGCATCTTGTATTCTGAATGAATGTGTATTATGTATGGCATTTCTGAATGAAGGTGTATTATGTGTGGCATCTTGTATTCTGAATGAAGGTGTATTATGTGTGGCATTTCTGTATTCTGAATGAAGGTGTATTATGTGTGGCATTTCTGTATTCTGAATGAAGGTGTATTATGTATTGCATTTCTATATTCTGATTGAAGGTGTTTTATGTGTGGCATTTCTACATTCTTAATGAAGGTGAATAATGTGTGGCATTTCGGTATTCTGAATGAAAGTGTATTATGTCTGCCATTTCTGTATTCTGAATGAAGGTGTATTTTGTGTTGCATTTTTATATTCTGAAAGAAGGTGTATTATCTGTGGCATTTCTATATTCTATATGAAGGTGTATTATGCGTGACATTTCTATATTCTGAATGATGTATTATGTGTGGCATGTCTGTATTCTGAATGAAGTTGTACTGTATGTGACATTTCTGTATTCTGAATGAAGGTTTATCATGTATGGCATTTCTACAGTCTGAATGAATGTGTACTATGTGTGGTATCTTTACAATCTGAATGAAGGTGTATTTTGTATGTCATTTCTGTATTCTGAATGAATGTGTTTTATATGTGGCATTTCTACATTCTCAATGAAGGTGTACCATGTGTGGCATTTATTCATTCTGAATGAAGGTGTATTATGTGTGACATTTCTGTATTCTGAATGAAGGTGTATTACGTGTGGCATTTCTATATTCTGAATAAAGGTGTATTATGTTTGACATTGCTATATTCTGAATGAAGGTGTATTATGTGTGAGATTTCTTTATCTGAATGAAGGTGTACTATGTGTGGCATTTCTTCATTCTGAATGAAGGTCTATTATGTATGACATTTCTGTATTCTGAATGAAGGTGTATTATGTGTGACATTTCTATATTCTGAATGAAGGTTTATTATGTGTGGCATCTTGTATTCTGAATGAAGGTGTATTATGTATTGCATTTCTGAATAAAGGTGTATTATGTGTGTCATCTTGTATTCTGAATGAAGGTGTATTATCTGTGGCATTTCTGTATTCTGAATGAAGGTGTATTATGTGTGGCATTTCTGTATTCTGAATGAAAGTGTATTATGTGTGGCATGTCTGTATTCTGAATGAAGGTATATTATGTGTAACATTTCTACATTCTGAATGAAGGTGCATTATGTGTGGCATTCTATATTTTGAATGAAGGTGTATTATGTGTGGCATATCTGAATTGCGAATGAAGGTGTATTATGTGTTGCATTTCTATACTCTTAATGAAGGTGTATTATGTGTGGCATTTCTGTGTTCTGAATAAAGGTTTATTATGTGTGGCATTTCTATATTCTGAATGAAGGTGTATTATGTGTAGCATTTCTATTCTGAATGAAGTTGTATTATGTGATGCATTTCTGTATTCTGAATGAAGGTGTATTATGTTTTGCATTTCTATATTCTGAATGAAGTTGTATTATGTGTTGCATTTATATATTCTGAATGAAAGTGTATTATGTGTGGCATTTCTTTATTCTGAATGAAGGTGTATTTGTGTGGCATTTCTGTATTCTGAATGAAGGTGTATTATGTGTGGAATGTCTATATACTGATTGAATGTGCATTATGTGTGGCATTTCTTTTTTCTGAATGAAGGTGTATTATGTGTGGCATTTCTATTCTGAATGAAGGTGTATTATGTGTGGCATTTCTCTTCTGAATTAAGGTGTATTATATGTTGCATTTCTATATTCTGAATGAAGGTGTTTTATGTGTTGCATTTATATATTCTGAATGAAAGTGTATTATGTGTGGCATTTCTTTATTCTGAATGAAGGTGTATTTGTGTGGCATTTCTGTATTGTGAATGAAGGTGTATTATGTGTGGCATGTCTATATACTGATTGAATGTGCATTATGTGTGGCATTTCTTTTTTCTGAATGAAGGTGTATTATGTGTGGCATTTCTATTCTGAATGAAGGTGTATTATGTGTGGCATTTCTGTATACTGAATGAAAGGTGTAATATGTGTGGCATTTCTGTATTCTGAATGAAGGTGTAATTTGTGTGAAATTTCTCTATTCTGAATGAAGTTGTTTTATGTGTGGCATTTCTGTGTTCTGAATGAAGGTGTATTTTATGTGGCATTTCTTTATTCTGAATGAAGGTGTATTGTGTGTGGCATTTCTGCATTCTGAATGAAGGTGTATTATGTGTGGCATTTCTGTTTTCGGAATGAAAGTGTATTTTGTGTGCCATTTTTGTATTCTGAATGAAGGTGTCTGTGTTCTGAATGAAGGTGTATTATGTGTGGCATATCTATATTGCGAATGAAGGTGTATTATGTGTGTCATTTCTATATTCTGAATGAAGGTGTATTTTGTGTGGCATTTCTGTGTTCTGAATGAAAGTGTATTTTGTGTGACAGTTTTGTATTCTGAATGAAGGTGTATTATGTGTGGCATTTCTGTGTTCTGAATGAAGGTGTATTTTGTGTGACATTTCTGTATTCTGAATGAAGGTGTATTTTGTTTGACACTTCTATTTTCTTAGCAAAGGTGTATTATTTGTGGCATTTCCGTACTCTAAATGAAGGTGCGTTTTGTTTGATATTTTTGTATTCTGAATGAAGGTGTATTATGTGTGACATTTCTATATTCTGAATGAAGGTGTTTTTTTTGTGTGACATTTCTACATTCTGAATGAAGGTATATTATGTGTGACATTTCTATATTCTGAATAAAGGTGTATTATGTGTGACATTTCTGTGTTCTGAATGAAGGTTTATTATGTATGGCATTTCTATATTCTGAATGAAGGTGTATTATGTTTGGCATTTCTATATTCTGGATGAATGTGTATTATATGTGTCATTTCTATTCTGAATGAAGGTGTATTATGTGTGGCATTTCCGTATTCTAAATGAAGATGTATTTTGTGTGACATTTTTGTATTCTGAATGAATGTGTATTATGTGTGGTATTTCTGTATTCTATATGAAGACGTATTGTGTGTGGTATTTCTGTATTTTAAATGAAGGTGTATTATGTGAATCAACTAGACACTGTCACGATATACATGTAGCTGAAGAATTGTTGAAACCAACACTAAACGTCATACAAAAATACAAAACAAAATAATATTATATATGAATGAAAGTTTGCATGTGTCCGTTCTTTGATATTCTGTATAAAGGTGAATAATTGTGGCCATTCAACATTTTGAAGCAATGGTTTTGTATGATATTTTAATGCTGAATGAAATATTGATATTTTTCAGAAATCGATCGTGGAACTTGTTGAAAGTACATGTACCAGCCTTGTTCGGGAATTCAGGAACAACTTCAAACAACTACTTGAGAATGAATCACAGTTCACAGCAGAATTTGTACATAGTAAGTTATGATAGAATGTCATGCTGATTGCCTATTTTGCCATTTAGAATTGTACAAAAGTATAAAATAAGACAAATCATGGAAAGTTTTTTATTCATATTTTAACTATAAATTATTTCTGTTTGGCATTAATAATAATTTTCTCATTTTTATGTCCCCCCAAAGTTTTGGTAGGCATACGGTAATCATAGTGTCCGTCCGGCCTGTAACTTTTTCATGCATAGATGGATTTTATAAACACTTGCTACAAATGATCAACATAACATGACCATGTGCCGCGCGTAACACCCAGACTCCTATTCAAAGGTCAAGGTCACACTTTAACTTTGTTTGACAACATTTTCAGTCTGTTTAAGATTTCTCATCCGGTCTGTAACTTTGTCATCTATAGATAAATTTCAAAAACACTTTGGCTCAATTCATCAGCATGACATGACGTGTCTGTAACTTTGTCTTATATGGAGGAATTTATCTTGGCTCAATTCATTAACATGACATGACCAGGTGTTGCATGTTAGATCCAGACCCGTACCTCAAAGGCCAAGGTCACACTTGAGTTTGTTTGACAGCATTTGAGTGTTTGAGATTTCAAGTCCGTAACTGTCATACTTGAATGGATTTCAAAAACACTTGACTCAATTGATCATTATGACTTGATGACGTGTTGTATTTAGACCCAGAACCTTACTTTGAGGTCAAGGTCACACTTTCAGTTTGTTTGATATTTCATGTCTGGTCTGTAACTTTGTCTAACATGGAGTGATTTTAAAATATCTTGTCATGATGATGTGTCACCTGCATTTACCTGTACATCAGATGTCAAGGTCACACAAAGGTTAAGGTCACACTTTAATGTAAAAACAACCCATTAAATATGTGTCTTGTCTAAAATGTCAATCCATAACTCTTGATATTCATTGATACTTTTAAACCCTACCTATTATAGAATATGTCATTATTTTCACAGACCATTTGGGGGGGCATGTGACACTTATCAGAGATATTTCTTGTCTTACCATCCGAAAAATTGTGAAGGGCCAGTTGGTTTTAAAATGTTCTACATTATAATATGTAATTAATATTTGGTAGGCCACAGTATAATATGATATTATTAAGTTCCATATTTGTCAGTGGCGGACAAATTTTACAGAAGGTATGACTCCTTTTCTACTTATTAACTCTACTGGCCAAAGGCCAGCAGGGCATATGTCATGGTACATTGTCCGTCGTCCATTGTCTGTCTGTTAAACTTTTTCTTCTAGACGCGATAGCAACTTCATTTTGCAACTTCATTTTTCTTAACCAAACTTCCACAGCAGTTATATAACCACAAGATATTGGACGAGTTCTTGAACCGCCGTGATTCAACCACAAATGCTCCCGCCACTGGGCTTATAAGCACATTTTAAGCGAAACTTTTAATAACATTTTCTCTAAAAGTTCAAGGCCTAGACCTTAGATATTTTACATGTATCATTGCATGGAGGTCCCCTTAGAGATTTGTTGATGACAGGACCCTAGGGGGTTAATTTTGGGCCATTACAGGGGTCACTGTTTTACATAGAGTTACATAGGAAAAATGTTGTAGACGTGGTAGCACCTTCACTTGTTATTGAATCTTAACCAAACTTGCACAGCAGTTATATAACCACAAAATTTCAGATGAAGTCTTGAACCAGGGTGATTCAACTGCCAATGCTTCCGCCACAGGGCTTATAAGCATGTTTTAAGCGAAACTTAAAATATTTTCTCTGAAAGATTAAGGCCCAGACCTTAGATATTTTACATGTAACATTGCAGGGAGTTCCTCTTAAAGATTTTGTGTAGTCGGGTCCCTGAGGTCAAATTTGGGTCACTGCTTTACATAGAGTTATATAGGGAAACTATTGTAGACGCAATAGCACCTCATTTTTTATTGAATCTTAACCAAATTTGCACAGCAGTTATATGACCGCAAAATCTCGGATAAGTTCTTGAACCAGCATGATTCAACCGCAAATGTCCCGCAACAGGGCTTATAATCACAATTTAAGCGAAACTTTGAAAAACATTTTCTCTGAAAATTTAAGGCCTAGACCTTAGATATTTTATGTGAAGCATTGCATGGTGGTCTCTCTCTTGTTTTTTTTTTTGGTTTCCGATAAATGACTTCAGAGTGAGTCTAAAAATTTATCAGAAATTGATCTGTCACTGTATAAATGTCTGTCAAATTTTACAGGAGTTATGGCCCCTTTTTTACATGATTTGGGTAAAATAATTGGTTTTCCATTAATAACTTCTGAAAGCGTACAATGTTTTTAATTTATATGTTGTGTGTTGCTTTATAATTGTGCAATACCAGTTACTGGTTAAGTTCCATATTTGTCAACATCACTCCTATTTTACAGGAGTTATGGCCCCTAACATATAGCGGGGACATCTGTGTCTTATGAACATATTTCTTGTAATATATTTCTTGTTTTTTTGTCCCCTGCTTTTCAACAAAAATTTGGTTATATTAAAATGGCACCGTCCGTCTGTCTGTATGTCTGTCCATCACGTTTTAGATCAACAACTCTTTCTACAGTTGTCACTTGATTCAAATGAAACTTGCTGTCAAGTTTGCTGTCAAAACTGGTGCCCGTGGTGATATAATTTTGATTAATTTTTTTTGGATGGAGAAGGGGCCCTTTGTTCTTTTAACTTAGATGTTACTTCATACTTTGGACCGACTACCTTGCGGACTCAACTCATCTCACATTTTTAACCTGATTCTTATGACACATACTGTTAACCTCTTTTGGAAAAGAGGGCATTTAACAGTTACCGATGATAGATAGAAGATAGTTACATGTACAAGTAAGGTTCGGATGAGCGGCTCTGAGTCTTGTAACATTCTTGTTTGCGCATTCGAACATCAACATCTCTTTTATTGCAACAAACTAAAGTGAACTTGTGAATTTCTTTTCTATTCAGCTATAAAGTGGGTCGATGAAGAGGTCAACAGCATATGTGTAGAGGCTGATATGGAAGAAAATATTCCAGCAGCATCTTCTGCACAGCTGTAAGGAGGGCTAGAAGCAGGTACTAATTTCTATTATGTATCTAATATAAATGTAATGTACTACAAGAATTACGCAGTATGATACAACGGTCTGTGTCACTTAGTGACATATTACGTATCATGCCTTTTCGTTAATATTCATGACGTCATGTTATGCTGATATTTCAAAAGGCTTATTTCGTCGGTCAACAATTTTTTTTTTGTAATTTGACATGGGACTATTATTGTGAACTATTTTGATCGTTCTGTGCCTGTCCGTGTCGTCTAACGGCCTTCGTTTGTCTGTGAACTTTTGACTGTGTACACTATGGTACTGATATTTTCCATTGGATCATAAGCAATATACCAAAACTTATATCTGTCTGAGATGCAGTCTTTGAATTGTTGTCATCAATTGCACTATTTAACTTTACATGCACCCTGTGTTTATCATTTAATCTTAAGAAACACATTAATTTTATCTCAGTAAGATCTCAGACAAGTTCTTCAACTAACTACTTGATATAATAAATGTCTAAGTAAAAATTTGGCCTTTACAATATTAAGGATATGATGTGATTGTGATCTACCTATGTCCGTCATCTGTTGTTTACAGTTAACTTTTGCTTCAAATGACTGCTCTGTTTGACAGATTTATAACAAATTTTGTGTGAAGCATTCTCACACAAAGCTCTCAAAAGTTTGTTCAAATGATGACCCTCGGATCAAATTTGACCCTGTCCGAGGGTTTTATCAGTATTTCTTTTCAAATTTCAATACATTCTTCTCCGAAAGTACAAGGCCTGGAGCTTTGATATTTTGTCTGTGGTATCATCTAATGAGTTTCTATCAAGTTTATTGAAGCCACGACCCAAGGGTCAAAATTGGCCCCACGCTAGGGACATGTCAGTTTAACATAGGGAAATTTACAATTAAATATCTTTTTCTCAAGAACCATCCAATTTAATTTGTTCATATTTTATATCAATGATCGCTATGACTAGGAGTTTCAAATTTGTTCCAATAAAGGGGCTAGGATCGTTTGGGGTCCAGTCAAGGGACTTTGATTTTTACATAGGAATACTACTTTTCTGATCTATTTTAGGTATTATTGCAACTATCTTCATGTCTGGAGCATTGCTTAGACATAGCAGTTGAGACACGGTCCTTTAAAGGGGATTTGATATAAATAAAGGACCAGAGCAGAAACAAAAAAAAGATAAAATTGTGAAATTTAGAAATTCCTCTCAAAAACTGATGAGCCAAAACTGGGACAGTATTTGGTTTAAACGTCCTAAATTAATAAGTTTTTCAAAGTTGTTAAAATAAAGGGGTTAGGGTATACTGGGATCCCGTAAGGAGGAATACTATGGGAAAACAGATAGTTCTGTTATTCTCACCTTTTTTACGTTTTATTTCAATTATTTTTAGGTTTGGAACATTGTTTAATCATAACAGTGGAGTCATTTAAAGGGGATTTAATGTCCATAAGGTGTCAGAAGGGGTCCAAAAAGTGGTTAAATTGTAAATTTTCAAAAAAATTTCTTCTCAAAAATAGTCCAGCCAAATTCATTCATAGTTGGTATAAATGATCCCTATGAGTAAGGGTTTCATGTTTGCTCAAATGAAGCTGCTAGGATCTATTGGGACCCAGTAAGGGGACTTTAATTTTTGTGTAGGAATACTATATGGAAAAACAGTAAATTCTATTTTATCAGTTATTTTAGGAATATAGGTCTGGATTTTTAGTCATAAAAACTGAGCCCGAGATTTTTAAATTGAATTTGATATCCATAAAGGGCCAGCAGGGAACCAAAAATAGATAAAATGATGAATAGTCTAAAATCTTCTTTAAGAGTTTATTACCTCCCTTTATACTTTAGTGTTGTTTCTGTTCAATAAGTTTTAAAGTAAATATTTAACAAAAAAATAGTAGTCAAATTTTCCAAGAGTTAAATGACCCACCCGCCATGCCACCAATTTCAAAGTAAATGTTTACCTATACAGACTTTCTGATACTGCTGTACAAGTTGTTTTTTTTCAAATACTTAAAATAGGTAATGAGTCTGCTTGAATTTAGGGGGCAAGGGTCCATTGGAGTCCAGTAGGGTGACTTTCACTTTACATGGAAATGCTATGAGAAAACAGATATTTCTCATTTTTTGCATCTATAAATTCTTCATAGGCTTAGTCCATACAAATGTTTTAAGGAAGTAAAATAAAATGAAACAAGAGACCCAAGTTGCTTATCTGGTTTCATCTCATGTGCAGTCTTACACAAATATTTATCACATATTCTTTATCAAACTTTTATATAAAAATATCTTGAATATTGTTTTGAACAGGCCTTATTTGATACTTAATATCCGAGTAATTTGTGCGCCTTGTATTAAAAACCTTTATTTACTTCATATTTAGGCCCATTGTGACCATCTGGTTTGGAATGCTATTTACGTATTTCAATTTCATTTAACATAATGAAAGTGTTTACTGCATGTGATTATTAAATTGGTACCACCATGTCCCATTTTATTTCTACTTACTTTTGGAAGTTGCTTTGTTGGGATAATTTCTTATGTTTTTCAATTTCTGTATTTTTTTCAGGGACCAGATGGGCTGTTTGATTTTGAGAAATTTGTTGAAGAAGACATTCAGATTTCATTATTTAGAAAATAGCTGACAATGGAGAATTTTCTTACCTAACCTTTGGTTGTTATAAGAATGTCCTATATGTTGTAGAGAGACACCTAAGTAATTGTAACCAGCACTTTAAATTACATGAAAATAAAAATCGTCGGGACGGCATGAAAAAATGTTGTTTGTTTTGTTAAAGTTTTTTAGAAATCTTCTATTTCATTTTAGGATTAAAACCCAAATTTTGAGTTTTCGTTGAGTAATGAAAAACATAAGGCCAGTTTAATGTTGGTGAAGCCTGAATGGCTTCTCTGCAACATTAAACTAGACTTGTGTTTTTCATCACCTGATGAAAACTCAAAACTCAGCTTTAAGTTCTTAGTATACTATATAGGAGTCTTTAATACAAAGTGTGTTTGAGAGCGCATACCTCAGAAAATACTATTGCGATTTAATTGAAAATGAATATGTGTGTTCAGTATCAAAGAAAAAAAGTGTGCAATTACATTTTATTAGAATTATATACCATGACATGAATTAATTTTGTGTTGCCTCAGTTACTGTTGGTCTTTCTTCTATTGCACTTTTGAGGCAGGTTTTTTATTATTGCCCAGTTTTTTTATCATTTTGTATCTATTGTTTTGAGACAAGATTTAAAAAGTTGAACCTGCGGCCCTCCAACAACTCTTATTAATCTCTATTATCATTTCTTTACCAATTTTTAATATGAACATGTACCATAATTTCATGATCAATTTTAGCTCAACTATTTGAAGAATAATTTAAGGAGGGCAATTCTAATCACCAGAGTGTATACATTAACGGCGTCACACATTGGTTAAAGTTTTGCAGTCTAGTCCTTATCTCAGTAACCATTGCACTTGCTTTATTGAAACCTAAGGCAAGACTTTCCAGTCATCAAACCTGCTACAATTACTATTATAAAGTGTGATAGCTTTTGCTCAAATATAATGCAAATTATTGTCCTTGTTTGCCTTAGAAATTCTGGTTAAAGTTTTGCGTGCAAGTATAATCAAGTCTATATTTCACCAATCACTCAGTGTATTTAATTGAAATTTCACATAATCCGTCCCAGTCATCAAGCCTACTACATAAGTTAGATAACTCTTACTTGAATATAATGCAAGTTATGGCCCTTTTTTACTTAGAAATTATGGTTAAAGTTTTGCATGCAAATACCATAAAGTCCATATCTTACCATTCACTTAATGATTTGATTGAAACTTCACACAAGACTTCCCAGTCATCAAACCTACTGCATTCACTAAGTAAGATAACTCTTGCTTGAATATAATACAAACAATGGCCTTTGTTGTACTTTAAAATTATGGTTAAAGTTTTACGTGTAAGTACCATCAGGTCCATATCTCACCAATGTATTTTATTAAACTTTATGTAAGGCTTATATTGTAGTTATGAGAGTAAAATAACTTTTGCCAGATTATGTCCCTTGTTTGACCTGGTTAAAGTTTATATCTCAGCAGCCACTGTATGTATTTGATTGAAGCTTCATAGACTTTTACAGAAGTTTTGCACTGTTAATATCTACTCAATTAATTGAGACTACTCTTGTTTATTTGGTTTGGTCATCAGTCTCAATCAAAGTTTGTATTCTTATAATAAATTATTCAAATAGTCGAGTACGCTGTCTTATGTCTCATTTCATAACAATTTTTTAAACTGTATCCTCATTTCTTGATAATTTTTAGCCAAAAGGGCTTATGCGATGGCGCATTGTCCGTCGTCTGACGTTTGTCGTTTGTTAGCAGCACTTTCTCTGAAACCACTAGGCCAATTAAACTGAAACTTCACATGGATGTTTCTATTGCATAGGAAACTATACAGAAGATTTTTTCGATTTGAAATTCAAGATGGCCACCATTACTAAAAATAGTCCAAAACTTAAAAAAATCTTCTTCTCATGAACAGCCCAACAGATTTTCAAAATGTTTATGTAGTAATGATAACCAACTATAGTTTTGTTTCATTTATTCAAATGGTGTCCCGAGGGTTCATTTAGGGGACACATGTCATTATAATTTCTTTTTATTTAAAATGGAAATTATTTTGCCTATATTTTCACAGAAGCATTGTTTGGTGAAGGAGGTTCATTTTTGTAAAAAATGACTGGGTTCCACTGTCTTAAGGGGTCAGGAGGGGCCCCTAAAGGGTAAAATTTGGAATTACAAAAATCGTTTTCTTAAAAATCTGTATGTCAGATTTGTTCATATTTGGCATAAATTATCCCTATGTGTAGGGGTAAATTGCAGATAAGAATTAAGGGGTTAAAATTTATAGGGGCCCTGTAAGGGGGCTTAGAATTTTACATAGGATTACTAGGGGACAACTGAAAATTCACTCTTTTTTTTTTATCTTTCTAGGCAAAATTATTATTCAGTTGGAGTTCTGAAGTATCATCTAGTCATAGGAAATAAGATTTGGCTCAATAAGGAGAACTGACGTTCCATAAGGGGCCAGGGTGGGTAAAACATGGGTTAGAATAGAAAAAAAATCAAATATCTTCTATTTAGGCAACAACCGGTCAGTCAAATTTGTTCATATTTGATATGAATTATCCCTATGAGTATGGGTTTAAAGTTTGTATAAATCAAAGATCTTGTAATTATAGGATCATGTGAGTTTTATATAGGAATATTATTGGAAAAAGAAAAAATATCTTTTTTATCATTCATTTATGACTTTTTTTTATTCAGTTCCAGTTTTAAAGCAACTTCTAGTCATAACAAATATGATTTGTTCGATACGAAGGATTGACTTTCTAAAAGGGGCCAGGTGGGGTCAAAAATGATTAAAATTAAACATTGTCATCAATCTTATTTTCAACAACTGGTCAGTAAAATTTGTTCATATTTGATATAAATTATCCCTATGATTAAGAAATCTAAGCTTGTACAAATCAAAGGACATTGGGACTTATAGAGGCCCTGTAAGGGTCTTTGAGTTTTACAAAGAATACTATGGGAAAACATAAAATTCTCATTTTTTTGTCCATTTGGGTAAATATGTTGTTCAATTTGAGATCTAAAGCATTGTCTAGTAACAATAAATTTAATTTTGCTCAATAAAGAGGATTCAGTTTCCATATGCGGCCAGGGGGCGGATGGGGCAATAAGGTTAAAATTGGTAATTTTCACAATTTCCTCTCAATAACCTTTCAGTCAAACTAGTTCATATTTGATATAAATTATCCTTACATCAGCAAGGATTGAAGATTCTGCATATCAAGTGGCTGGGATATATTGGGACCCTGTAATGTGAATATTACATAGGGATTCATTTTGCATACATGTGTACAAAAAAACTTCTTTTAAAAATTTGAATCGTTTCTGCTCATAACAAATAGCTAAGAGTGGGTGATTGAAGTTCTGACAAATTAAGGGGCTGGGTTGTATAAGGGTTCTGTACAGGGGACTATATTTTTTTTAAAGATGAATGGTATGGAAATTTAAAGTATTTCCTTTTCATTGCAATTAAATTTTTGTTCAGTATGGGTGTGGTTGGGATATTTATCCGTAAGTTGTTAAGACGACCCCACAAAGAAGATAAATATTGTGGAACTTCAAAAAGTGCTATAGCCACTATGAGTCAGAAGAGCGACCTCAGGCCCTCTTGGGCCTCTTGTTATTTCGTATAATCATTCCTTGATCAAGTTTTAATCTGTAGAATCATTCCTTGATCAAGTTTTTATCTGTATAATTAATTATTGATCAAGTTTTAATCTGTATAATCATTCCTTGATCAAGTTTTAATCTGTATAATCATTTCTTAACATTTTTTGGCTTGCCTCTATGGAGGCCTGCCTGTGTGTTTAGATAACTTTTCATATCCTATAAGACATGCTGTACAAAATGAAACAAATCAGTACAGTGCAATATGGCTCAGGATTCCATCAAAACAGAATACATTCTGTATTCTATGTTGTATTTTATGATACGGTATGTTATACTGTCTCTAAAAATTACAGTAGTATCAGTTTGCACTATGAAACAGTCGTGAGGAGATGTTTATCTTATAGGAAAGCAAGTGTTGATGATGATCGAGACTAAGAAAGATATGCAGAATTTTAATTCACAGGTTATCATTGTTCTGCGAGTGTAAGCATCTTCCATGTAACTAGATATCTAGGTAAACTTAGTATAAACTGTTGTTTTTTGTTTGTTTGATTTGTATGTGCAGATAGTACTTTTTACTTCATAATAAAATTCCATATGCCATGCTGGTTGAAATGAATCCCCTTCCTTTATGGACATGTCTTGCTATTTTCCCGCCAAATATCTAATAAATTATAATGAAGGACGAGTCCATTTTTGTATAGGTTTGATACTGTTACTCCAGTTTTATTTACTAAGTAAAGGAGTCTTTGGTCTTAGGGTATTATTAAATAATTTTTTGGTTAAATGTTTAACCCTTTACTCCATAGATACGCGTTTTCCCGCACCAATCACCGAAGGCCTTTGAAAACAGTGCAGGAAGAGTTCAGATTGCTCGTAACTAGCAATCTGAACACTTTCACTGTTTCCCAATATGTCAGTTAATATAAACATAATTCATCCAATAATTCAAAAGTCTTCTTTATTAGAGGTGTCCAAAGGCAAAGGGTTGAACAATACCCTGATATTTAGTATATAGGCTATAGTTGAAATGATATTAGAACAAGTCATTATAATGATGATTTACCTCTGATGAAATTGAATCATCCTGTTAATAAATATGATTTTCTGTGCACATGAAAGCAAAGGCGTAGCAGCTGGGGCGGGATGACCTCCTCGCTAAATATTCAGGATGGGCGAGGTGAGCAGAGTCAGTATATACATTGTCCCAAAATGTATTTTGATTTAAAACATGTAAAATAACGGTGTAGCTGCAAGATACATAATATACTGTACATGACACACTAATTATTCCCGACAGCAGTAAATCCAGTGCTTGTGATATTGCAGTCACCTATATCACTCTAAAATCCATAATATGATGAAAGCAATGGCTACCACTGGTTGATCTGAGGCTCATCTAAGCTGATAATGACCTCGGGTCCTGTTCGCTTGCTTAAATCCATTTTAATTCAAAACATTTCCTAACAAAATATTTTAATCAAATCACGAGTCTGTTTATTCTTATGACCCCAGAATTTATTCTTTGAGTTTCTGCAAACTTTTTTTTTTTGCAAGATGACGACTGTGTAACATAATAACCTCTGACCTCTGTAAAGATAATGACTTCAGCATACATCAGTTACTTACTGACGTTACTTTGTATATTGTAAAGCAGGATCATAACAAGGTGTTATTTCCAATTCATCAGGTGATCAAGAGATTAATGGTTACAACCAGATTATGTAAAATCAAGGAATTATATAGAGAAAGAAATTTAACTGACTGAGAGTTTGTAAATGTTCGCATATTCACGCAAAATTTCATTTTCAATTATCTTAACTTCCATTCACCTCATGATCCAACACAAATTAAGATTGTTTCATTGCAGAAGGAAATTCTCATCAAAACAATACCATTCCCAACAATTTGTGTTTAAAATTGTTGAAGTGAATCTGATTACAAAATTTGTATACTGCAGCTTAAATAACGACAAATTACGAACATTTTTCTTTCAAACCTCAATAATTTTAATTCAATCGAAACATGTTTAAACATCTAAGATTACATACAACTTACACCAGTTTATGTTAAGAAATCAGTTGCCTGTGAGTTGTGAATGATTGATTTGCCAAAGAATTAATCTTTCGTGTGCTGTTTTGTCAACATTTAGTCACGAGATGCAGGTTTCCTATCTTTCTATACAAGTCCATGGTAAAGTTAATTATCTCCGCATGGACTTAATTAGCAATTGTCCATTTATTGTATAAGCAGGTTGATAAACAAATGTTGATTACTTTGTTAACTAGTTAAAGAATGAGGTTAATTAAATTGTTTATGATGTATATTTCACAATATTTGTATCTTTTAGTCATCATTGACATAATACCATTATTCTAGGTTTCTCTGATAGACCAACTAAATATGTAAAATCAATTATTTCAGCATGGACTTAATTAGCAATTGTCCATTTATTGTATAAACAGATTGACGAACAAAAGTTGATTACTTTGTTTACTAGTTCCAGGTATCATAATTAGGTTGATAAGCTTATAACGATGTGCATTTCTCAATATTGATATGTTTTTAGCCTTGAATGCCGAGAGTCGAGGAAAGTTATAAAATCTGGAAGAACAGTTGGAGTGGTGAAAGCGAAAAAGGTCTAAGTGCATATAAATAAAGACTCACTTAAGACTTTTTTCATTTTCACCCCTCGATCGTATTTGTAACTTTAAAACTTCTATGTATATAAGAGCACTGATTATTAATAGTATATAGTACTGAATAAAATTGTATGCTAGTAAATTCGAGTTCTTATATCTATGCTACCACAGACAATAATGGTATTGTGTTACAACTGCAATTTGATGCCGTGTAGATCAGAATTCTCCGATACAAAACTAGATTTGACCTCAGACATTAATTATCTTATTTGGCAGGTTCCAGAACTTGTTCAAGATATCATGGATTTATAAAGTCTGCCTGATGATCATATGAAAAAATGCCAGTGCATTAATCAAAGCCAGATCTAATCGTACAAGGTCAATAACTCCAGCATCAGCTACCCATTTGTACTAGTTCAGTAATGGAACGGTCAGTCCATTAGGATTTGTGCTTTATCAGTTGTATTTGTTATGGGTATTGTATCAAATTTACCTGGTGGTAATATAACCTTAATATTTCAAGTTATTGTGTAATCTATATTCCCCATATTTTGTATTGGATTTGACCAATCTTGCCCAATATTTACATAACAATAAGATGTGTATTGCTCTGTAAGACTTGTTTTGTTAAAGTAATGGACTGCATCCGTCCGTCCGTCGGTGCTTCCCCTGTTATCTCCCTCAGTTTATATTGGAATTTTAAATAACTTGGCACAAATGTTCACTAAGACAAGAAGATTTGTCATGCGAATGACTTGGGTCTGTTCGTCAAAGGTCTAGGTCATAGCTCAAGGTCAAGTGTTTGGAAATCCAATGTATACACTGTGTTTCCTCCTGTCTGGCTCGTATCTTCTTTAGTTGTGATTGGAATTTTAAATAACGTGTTACAAATGTTCACTAGGACAAGACGATGTTTCATGCAAATGACTTGGGTCTATTCATCAAAAGTCAAGGTCATAGCACAAGGTCAAGTGTTTGAAAATCCAATGTATACACTGTTTCGTCCTGTCCGGACCGTGTATACTTTAGTTGTGATTGTATTTTTAAACAACTTGGCACAAATGTTCACTATGAAAATACGATGTGTCATGCGATTGACTTTGGACTGTTCGCCAAAGGTCAAGGTCACAGCTCCATCTGTCCGCTGCTGTCCGGACCTTATCTTCTTTAGTTGTTATTAGATTTTTAAATAACTCGGCAAGAATGTTTACTAGGACAAGATGATGTAATATGCGAATGACTTTGGTCTGTTCTTCAAAGGTCAAGGTCACAGCTCCGTCCGTCCACTGCTGTCCGGACCATATCTTCTTCAGTTGTAATTGCATTTTTAAATAAATTGGCACAAATGCTAACCAGCCCAAGATGATATGTCGTGTGAATAAGTTGAGGTCTGTTCGTCAAAGATAGTTTTTCTTTTGTTTTAGGGTTATAACTTACATATTTGTGGTTTGATTTAGAACATTACACCAGTGCTCACTGGGACAAGACAATGTGTCATATAACAGTTGGCTACTTATATCAGTTTGCGGCATTTACATGTGATTTCTGTGCTTGGCGACTTTTTCATTTTGCATATTTTAAGTCCACTTCTCAGGAAATGCCTCTTAGGGTTAACAAGGTGGTGGGGGATATGACCACGTTAGTGGCAACCTATCGTTTCCCATTAATAACCACAGCTGCCTTAAGTGTTGGCAACTAATTTGAACAAATACAATAACCTTCATGGGATGTAAGATAATGACATTCGACACTCAATATCTATATTGGAATACACTTTGTGTTATTTTGACATAATATTAACGACATATTAGGGACATTACAAATACAATCAGATAAAAAATGTCATTTTTATGTCTCCATAAAATTCAAATATATTTGATTACCTTTCTAATCAAAATTGTGCTGGACCATTGAAAACAAAGCACGTTTTGGAAACATGATCGAATGTCCAGTTAAAGTAGACATTGATACATCGGCAAGAGATTGCAAGTTCGATACCAGACTCAATGGCTTTATAAAAAAAAACACTAAGTACAGGTTCAACACTGGAAACAGAGTTAATATAGCTATAATAAATGAGTATAAACTAAAAATACATAAAATGACACTTATGACAAATCATGAATGTATGGACCATATCTATTTCAAATGAAACTTCATTGAAAATTATGTTTTAAGGCTAATGCTCTCTTACTAGATTAACTCTTGGTTTTCCTAGAAAAATACAAACTTGAAATAATCATAAACGGTAAAACAATGACAATTGTACGCATTGGTGTACGTGCGTATGCCTGGGTACTCAGCTGTCTATTTACCAAATATAGGATTACCAATTATTCTTGTGGAAAAATCTTTGTTTTTTAAAGAAATGTTAAGTGTACCATTAACACAATACATTCACTTAATTTGCAAGAATAATTCCCTTTTAATGTCAGTCTGACAAGACAATGTAACTACAATTATGTTCATAAAAGAATCCAGGGACATGAGTTTGAATCCTCATCTGGACACAGTCTGTAATTATTGGCCATACATAATTGCCAGTCTCTGTAATGGTTGGTCATCAGCTTTGTTCTGCAGCTATGAATCTCCTCTGAATATGTGTGGTGGTGAGGTGACTTGCAGAGATAAGGTAAGTCTAGAACTGGTTAACCACCTAGTGGATCCAAGGAACGACGAGTGGGCGCGCTGACAGCCCTTATACACATAAACTAGTTATATCACTTTCATACACGAGGTCGAATAAAGTTTCATTCCATCATTGTATTACTAGTTTGTATTACAATAAATCAGCAGAGCCTCACATATTATTGATTTGCCAACTTGTTGTATGAATTCAATAGTTAACTAAACATCGTTTTTAAAAAAAAACTTATGTCCCCATACTGTCTTCTTTTATCAAATTGTTACACATGACTCCCAAACCAACTTTCCATCAAACATTTTTATTCTATTCCTGTAAGTGTACTGTATAGCCAGTCACCTACACTAGATGTTACTATGTGACCGTACAATACATGTATATAGAAGTTTATTGGATCCAATAACTTTTATATTGTACAGTTCAGAATTTAAGATGGCCACTAAAAAAACAACAATAAAAACAATCAACTGACAAAATGTTTCGCATGACGTTGAGACCCGAATATCTGCAACTTCCTTCGTCTGTCGCTCTCACGGTTTATTCTTTTACAAGGATCTTGATTTTACTCTTTTGATACATTCTTTTAAAATGAGGTATAGAATAATAAGATCATTTTACTGTGTTTTGTACAATCTGGGAATATATTTTACTCGTACATATTGTGGTATAAATTTAGATGCCGTAGGCGCCGAGTCCAATTTGATTTTCACCACAATACGTACTCGTACAATATATTCCCATATTGTACAAAACATTGTAAAACAACCTTACAGTATTGATAAGGTCATGTTATTAAATAGTACAGTGACTTTAAGAGTGCATTATAAGATATCAGTCATAATTACAAGGTATAACTGTTTTTAATTTGGAAGGATCTTTTGATAAAAGCTGGTGCTAAAGTGCACACAAAGGCAAAATCTATAATGATTGAAGGAGAATATCTACAAAATGAATGGATTAAAAGAAAGTAACTTTTCTAAAAATGGTAAGACTATGATCGCTACGATAATGCACAACTTATACATCCTACGAAATCCCATCAAAATCCAATGAGTGGTTAAGGAGATGAACTGCGAAGAAGATATATTGCAAAACTCTCTTATAATACATTCAACAGAAAGCTTGCGACGATACCCACAACTGATACTTCCTACCAAGTTTTATCAAATCCCAATGATCTGTTAACACAATGAAGTGTAGGCATGAGTTGATGATTCAAAGGCCATTACAAGAGGACAAAACAATATTTCCACCCCCTTTAAAAGTGGGAGACATGCATGAAACTCAATGACGACTCTTTATATATATTACTGTACTGGATATTTCAAGTTTCATATGAAAAGCACAGAATCGAAAGCATTGTTGCTGCAGTTCAAATGACTGATAATGATTTTCCCTGCAGTAACCAAGACACATTGTCAATTTCTCTCTGACATTCTGTTTCCAACCAACATACGTGAAACAATTTTCTTGTATGGAGAATTCACGGTAACAATTAACATGTGTCTCTGCAACATCAGTCAGTCACATGGTCAGAATATTCTCCATGGCAACCATTTTCTTATTTCTTAATGGAATCTATAACATCTTCATCATATTTCCCAGCATTGAGTAGTCTGACCTCTGAAAAAGAAAAAGTGAAAATTAACAAAACCTCCCAACCTTGCAAATCTCAAAAGGAAGTAAAGACAAGATGGTTCAAATGAAATAATCACATGAAATAAACACTTCTGGTATGTTAAATGGAATTAAAATATGCAGACAGTATAAAACCATACAAAGGTAAAGGGATTTTTGACAGCACAACATAATAGAATTAGTTATTTTAAGCCGGACCCGATTAGCTCGGTCGTTAGCCCGTCTGACTACCAATTCAGGAGTTGTGAGTTCTATTCCCCAACCGGTCACAATTTCCATGATGGTTGATATATGGCGTTGCACTTAATTATCATTCGTCTCTCACCGGTGATTCAAGTGGCAAAGTTATCAGTTACTTTTGGAGATGGGGTGTACTCGAGTACTGGTTTACCTTTCAGGATCCCAGGAAACAGTGGTTAGGTTAACTGATCGTCTGTTAGCCCTCGATGGCATAAAAATGATGCTAAATGTTCAATCAATCAATCAATCAATATTTATTTTAAAATGAATCCTGTTGAAAAGATCTTATTGTAGAAGGTATCTCCGAGAAAAATTTGGCGAAGAGTCAACAACAGATTTACGCTAGAGTACAAACAAAATGAACTAAAGCAGTTTGATACTGCAAAAGCCATATCTTTATTCAGGCAACTGTTATGGGATTTTGGCCTGTTTCCAATATCTTAATATGGTCTCTATAACTATAGTGGTTTTAAGGTCAAAATGATGAGTACATGTATTGCTAAATATTGTAATGTATGATGATGCAATGATCGACAGACATAAACTATCCAATGTTGCCAGTTAAGGAACTTTGTGTCTGACCATACAGTTGTTCCCACCTTTTTTGCCGTGGTAACATAATTCTTGCACTAAAAAAAGTCCTATGTAATTTGGTTCGAAATACTTTCAAATTCGTTCATAGAGGCTGCAGATGAGTAAACCTCAACCTGGCATAAATATAAGTGGTAAGACACCACCGGTGTTAAAAAAGTGACTTGTATAGGACTTTAACAGATGCATGGAAACCCTAGACCTTATTTTATAATAGAACAAAGAACACAGTTGTAGTTTAGTAAGACCTTAAGGATATTCTGATTGCATGTGCAAGATTCCATGTAAAATGGTTTTATAACTACAATAGGGCGACCAAATGAATATGCAGGTGACTGAATGTCCACAACAGTAACTTGGCCAATCATCCTGCTGGAGCAAACGTACTGTCCACTTTCTTTCAATGCTCTCTATCATTGTATGCAGTTTCAAAGCATTCACTTCAAAACTTTTCAAGGTATGCTCCAAACAATGGAAATTAACATTGGGGAATAATTCTGTGAAGACAGAAGAGAGAGTTATGCTTCCTGCACATTGTACTTCCTCTCAATATCCTCTATAAATATGTGAAATATCAACTAAATTCCTTGAACACATTTTGAGTTATGTTCCGGACAAGCATAATAAAATGTAATAAAGAGAGATAATTAAAAAATGGGCATGGTAGAGTAGTATGTTGACAATACACTTCCTCTCAATATCCTCTATCATTGTGTGAAATATAAACCAAATCCTTTGAATAGTTCTTGAGTAATCTTTATGACAAGTATACTAAAAGGGATAAACGGAGATAATTGAAAAATAAGGCATGATAGAGTTATGGTTCTTAGATACTGCACTTCCCTTTAATGTCCTCTGTCTTTGTTTGTAGTTTGAATAAATTCCGTTCAGCACTTTAAGAGTTATGTCCACGACAATTAAATGTATGAAGGGAGATAAATGAAAAAGTAAGCAGTGTAGAGTTATGGTTTTGTAATCTGCACTTCCTCTCATTTTCTTCAGTCATTGTGTGAAAATTTAACAAAATCCCTTGAATAATTTTAGAATTATGCTCCGGACAGAAGGGTGAATCAATAAAGGGAGATAATTCAAAAAGTAAGCAAGGTAGAGTTATAGTTCTTATACACTGCACTTCCTTTCAATGTCCTCTGTCATTGTGTGAAGATTCAACAAAATCCCTTGAATAGTTTTGGAGTTTATATATGCTCTTGACAAGTAAATTCAATAAAGGGAGATAATTCAAAACATAAGCAAAGTAGAGTTATGGTTCTTGTACACTGCACTTCCTCTCAATGCCCTCTGTGATTGTGTCAAGATTCAACAAAATGGCCCAAATAGTTTTGTAGTTATGCTACGGACAAAAGTGTTACAGACAGATGAACGATTTTGTTGCTGTTGTTGTATGGTGTTTAGCGTCGCTTTCAACAATTTTCAGTCATATTGCGACTGCGTCTACTTGAGACAGTATTCTGAGCGGTATCACACTGGAGTATCATGCTGCAGACACATGGTATGATACTTCACCTAGTCACATTATACTGACACCGGGCCTACCAGACCTAGAACTCTCCTCTAAATGCTTGACAGAGGAACGAATGGATGCAGAGACGCATGGAAACTTTTACCATATACTCTTTCGCCTTCGGCGTTGGTATAATAAACAAACAGACACAATGCTATCAAAATATCTTGCCTTAAGCAAAATTTGAAAATGTTCTTGGTTAAACAATCAAAATTGTCAAATTTAGTAATCAAACTATTATTATTAAGATATAATTGAAAGATATAAAGGATATTTGTTTGTTTTGGTGTAAGATCGAATTATATTTCATCAAGTGATTATCAAAAGTCATATTCTCACAAGTGGCATGCCACGAGTGAGAATATCATTTTTGGTTATCACGAGATGAAATATCATTTGATCATACACCAAAAGAAACATATTTTCTTTTTGTTTTATGCATTTACATAAATTGTTGTATATTTGACCTCAATTTGCCATTAGATAGTATTGGATTAATAGAAAAAAATTAAAGTCCTTTTTTTTTCATTAATATTTTTTTCAAAAAATATGCATGTCCAAAAAAAATCGTCATAAATTCACTGTTTGAAACAGTGGATTACCATAAATAATCCACTGAGAAATCTCAATAACTCATCAAAAAGTATAAAATAAAAATAAATCTTAGTATTGTATATTACAAACTACTTTTGAAAGCAGTTATGGAGGAGAGCTTTAAATAGTGAAAATTGTCTAAGTTGACAAACAAGAGGACCAATCTCCCGACATTAAATATCAACTATTATTTTCAGGATTGTATAAAATCACTACTGTGTAGGTTTGGTGTACTGTCCAATATGTAAATACAAAACAAACCGTCAAACAAAAAAACAGAATTGGCCAGTTTATAAACTCTTATTTATCGTCTTATATGACTGTTTAACTACTGTGTAAGTTTGGTGAGGATCCAATGAGAACTGACAGTATGATACTAAATACCAATCGTTGAAGATTCAAGATCTATAACTATGACATTAATTATCAGACTTGGCCTGTTCAAGAACATGTCAGAAATATTATGATAGTGTACAAAAGTTCAATGTTTGACAATTTAAGGACCAACTCTCTGACAATGGTTATCAGATTTTGCCAGTTTAAGAACTTAGATTAAACTTATTTATTTCACTTAGATTGTGAAACATGTTATCATAACTTAGACAAATTACGCTCGAAGTCTTCCTGTGTAGTACCAGTACTAAGCATATGTGGAAAAAATGTCTTGCTCAATGACGCCACACATAAACATGGCAAAGGTTCGAACACACGACTCTCAGATCATGGATTCGATGCTTTACCATTGGAACACATGCTCTGCAGTTTAAGAACTTGTCTGAGATAGTATGGTTATACAAATGTATGTAAGTTTGGTGAAGATCCAATGAGAACTCCAATATAAATGATCAGATTTTGCCAGTTCAAATTACACCTGAAACATTATCATTATTTAAAATGTGTTAGTTTTGTGGAGCTCCAAGGACAAGTGATTGTGCTAGAATGCACACAAGGTGAAATAACACTATTTCTGATGATTCAAGAGCAATATAACCAACATTAATATCCAATTTTCAAGGTGTTTATACGTGTTTTAACTTTGTAAAAGTGCAATAAATGTTGTGTGTGATTCGGCAAAGTTTTTAAACATGCATAAACTCATGGAAAGCTAAATATATCATCTTTATTCTTCAATATTTCAAACAAAATGTTTTTTTTCCTCATCTATATTAGAAAATAATATGGCATTATCTGACACAAGATGTTGGGGGTTTTTTGCATTCAATGAAGTGAAAAATCAAATTTTGTGTGAAATGAATTAAAATAAAATCTTTAATGGATCACAGCTTTGTAAAAACAACTAAGCCCCAGGTTAACACATACTATTTCTAAACCAATCTTACTCAACAGGTGTATTGCAGAATTGTTATACACTGATGATTTGGTATAAAAGAGCAATTATTATAACTCAATAATCAACAGACTAGTTGGATTATTTAGAAATATACTTTGACCATGATAATGCTTAATGACAATCTCTGTAAGTACATGTATACAAGCAAGATCCAAACTTAATTAAAGAGACGCAGCAATGTTGGTGATCATTGTGTCATGTTATTTCAAAATTCCTGAATCAATGACAAAGTCACAAATCAGACATGAGAACCACTTTATATACATGTAAGGGCTTTTTCATGTTTGACCTCAAAGTGTGACCTTGGCCTACGAGCTTCGGACGTGGATGTTGTGCGTGCAACATTTAACCCTTTGCTCCATAGATATGCGTTTTCCCGCACCAATCACAGAAGCCCTTTGAAAACATAATGAGCAATCTGAACACTTCCTGCACTGTTTTCCACTCTGTAAGTTAATATAATCATAATTCACCCATTGCTGATACATGGTGAATTAATGCTTTCAATTTGGAAGAGTCCAAGAAAATGCTTATGGAGCAAAGGGTAAAATTCTGAGCTTTCAATGGATGATAAAAACTCAAATTATTTGAGTTGTAAAAAATGTAGGTTTTACAAAAAATTATCTCAGACAAATTAAATTTGTTTACATATAAAATCATACATGTTAAACGTAAATCATTTTGCCGTAAAGAAATACAATTTTTTAGATACTTTATAATACGGTATGGAGTAAATTTGCTTGGAATCTCTCATACTACTTCATTTGAAAAAATTAATATTAAATACACTTAACTGCATAGTTTAAACTATATTCGAAAACCAATGTTTTATTTCAAATTTCAAAAAAAGTGTTGCTCCTGGACATTTATTATGGTCTGTATGCATCCATACATTAGATTTAATAAAATGATATTTGTAATCAATATAAAATATATTAGGTATATTTCTTATATAAGCTATATTTTAGGCAAATTTCAAAAACAGTTTTGTTGCTGTTGAGGTACTAACAAAAAAACTGTATATCTAAGGTAACTTGTGGTTTTATTTAATCTTAAATGGGAAAACATACAAAAACTATAGAAAGTGTCTTTAATTTAACTTTTAAGCAAATTGTATATATTATAATCAAAATCACAAACGTTAATGTTCTTATGTCCAATAATTGCTTAAATACATTTAAACAAAACACTTCTGTCAATGAAAGAAATACGTAACTTGAAAACTCGGCATACAGTAAAATCATGAAAAATAACAACCAGGCAATGATACAGAAACAGAAAACACCAGCAGGTAATACACAACATTGTTTCTTTCATACCTGATAAGGATTTATGTGTATTTTTACTGGATATGGAATTTTCACCCTACATCCAGCAGAGCCCTCCAAAAAAAGTTATCCCTTGGGACGGAATTTTCTATATGAACCTCAAACCCATGTAAGATTATGTTGAAGAGAAATATCCCACCTGAGAAGGTCAAAATTACATGTAAGGACAAGGCTCTGCTAAGTGAAATTTTCCTCTATGGGGAAAACCCGTATCTTTTATGAGCAGAAATGGGAGAATCTTATATTCCCCATCGTTGTAACGTCCGTTGTATCACACTACTGTAGAAATTGTTTAAAAACATCATATTGTATTTATGTGAGATATATAGAATATGTAGTACCTCCTTCCAGTCTTCCTACCAAAGTTGTGCCAGCAGATTCTGATTGATTAGTTTCTTCCTTGTGCTGCATACCAGCCTCTTTACGTATGCTGTCTACCTCTCCATTGACCCACTTTATAGCTTAATAAAAAAGAAATCTTTACAATAGCTGTTCACTTTATCAAGTTCTTTGAACAAGCATTAAAGACAGACAAGAATATAACACTGGCTCAGAGCCGCTCACCTGAGTCCTACATGCTGCTCATGTTGTTCTAGAGTCACTATGTGAGTCAAAACAACAGTATATTTCTTTTCTAAAAACGATATGCTTTGAAAGACCTCCTAATAATAATAAGATAACTTGAATTGATGTCCCCCACTTTTTTCAAAATATTTGATTCAGGCATTTTTAAGTTATCAGTAGATCAGAATGAAGGTACATCAGTAGATCAGGATGAAGTTTCATCAGTGGATAAGAATGAAGGTACATCAGTGGATCAGAAAGAAGGTACATCAGTGGATCAGAAAGAAGGTACATCAGTGGATCAGAATGAAGGTACATCAGTGGATCAGAATGAAGTTACACCAATGGATCAGAATATTGGTACATCAGTAGATCAGAAAGAAGGTACATCAGTGGAACAAAATGGAGGTTCATCAGTAGAGCAGAATTAAGGCACATCAGTAGATCAGAATGAAGGCATGGGCTTATTATGTCATAGCAATGCTGATGAAAAAGAACTTAGCTAACATGTCATTCTTCGTAATTATTTGGATATAAGTTACTTGATAAACTTTGTTTGTAGAAAATAAAACAAATTGTTTATTATAAAGATGACAAAATATATTTTACATACATTTCTTTTTGATTACAGAAAGAAAACGAAGAAGACGTAACCAGATATGTGTGTATAGGACACTAAATGTAAGCTAGTCAGTTTTACCAAAATAAAGTTGAAATGAGCCATACATAACTCCTGTAAAATATGACTGTTATTGACCAATATCAAACTTGACACATATAATAGAGCTACACATCAAATATTAATGAAATGCGTAGACCTTTATAGAAGTTATTCATGGGGAACCAATAGTTTACCGAATTTAAGTTGAAAAGATGCCACAACTCCTTTACAATGTGTTCGATGTTTGACACACATCTACACCTACGTCAATGAGTTAGAATGAGATGTTTCTTTTTATCGTTAGTGTATGTAACGAAAATAATGCCAATTTTCGATAAGGAATTTTTTTATCTCGTCAGTGTGTATATATATATATATGGAAGGACATACTTATTATTCTTTTTTCAGTACGTATTGAAATACAATACATTTAGTTTATATACACATTAATACATCTTCATTAAATAATAAAATAAAAGTTACTGTTTAATACTTTTGTAAATAAGACATTGGCAATAAGACACTAATCTGACAGGGATCTATCTATAAAATCGAATAACCATTTACAGAAATAAAATGAAGGATGACATCTAGACCAAATGTAAACCTTGATCTTTGAAGTACATGCCCAACTTCCCATTGTACTTAACACTTATGTGAAGTTTCGTGAAGTTCTTTTTAAGTACTTTCGAAGTTATTTGAAGTATTTGAAGGTTAAAATAATTTATACATGAACATTTTGACTGAATGTGAATCTCAAATTTTACAATGTTGAGCAACCTTATCTGGACACTTATGGAAATTCAATCCTCTTTACTGAATCAAACCAAACCTGATTTGCTATGAAAAGACAATGCTTTAAATATCAAATTGAAAACCACTTATGCACAAATGAATAAAACTTTTCTGTTTTCCCCATAGTAAATTTACAAGTAACTCAGAAAAAAAAGAATTTTCCATTTCCCCAGAATATTCCATTGTAAAACCCAAATGCCACATACCTGACATGTAAACACAACAACCCCCTTATATTTTACAAACTTTAAATGCCTGCTACTCAATGGATATTAATATAAAGAATGATATGAACAATTTCACCGACCAGTTTTTGAAAATAAGATTTTGAAATTTTTCAATTTTAATCATTTAAACCCCACCCCCACTTCCAACCCTGACTAGTTCAGAAGATCTGATCCTAGATATACTGGTTGTATCATTACTAAACTGACACTAGTGACACGTCAGTAAGAACAACAACTTGGTGAGATGTTCAGATAAGGCAAACACTCGATATTTTCATTTTAGTTGACATTCATTCATAGGAGGTAAAAATCAGACAGACAATGTGCAAAACATGTGTTACATTGTTTTCTGAAAATTGTCATAGTTGACCTTGTCAAGTAAGTAACTGTAAAAGTTGTTTGTACATCTAATTATTGAGGTCCCGGTTTGACGGACAATCCAGATTAAGTATGTTTCAAGAAAGATTTAAAAAACATATTTTATCTACCTTTAATTCATTCAGATCTTCCATAACCTTTTCAGCAGCAACATCGAAAACATCGAATATTGTGTCACATTTCGTCTCAAAAGCCAAGGACAGATACCCAAACTCCGTAGCACGTGCATTGTACGGCTCCAGTAGGTTTGACTGTGTGTATGGTTTGATTTTTCTGCACATTTCTAGATGTTTCTTCATTATTTTGTCTCTCAACAATCTATTCATTTCTGTCAGCTAATAAATAAAATTTAATATTGCCACACATGATGACCAAAACTGCCTGTAAGTGCTCACCTGAGAAATAAGAGACTGTTTTAATGAAAACAAATCCAGAATACAACTTGATTACGCAATTCATGCAATAGCCTATTTCTTATCTAATTATGGTCAGACTTTTCTGAATCTAATATTATAATGTCCAATAATCGTTTCACAAACAATGACCCAGGTAAGGTCAACAGTGAAGGAGTGATTGTGATGACAGGACGGATTTATTCAATTTACTACAATTCAGGGGTAAAATAATAGGCAGGATCTGATGGAAAATATGGTGGCCACATATTACACATTTCATTGATTCAATAACAACAACTTTTCATTATAGAGCACATTTGGTTCAAGTAAAATGATACGAAACTGAAAGTAATGTAGTTATACAAAACTTGCACATGAACTTTAACTGAATATTAAAGGGAATATATCAATTTTATCAGGATTTTTCATAATTTTAAAATTGGCTAAAACTTTTTTTTACAAATATATCATGTTTATATATATACTCATTGATCCCGTATTGCCAAAATTATATCTATTTAAACATGCCAAAATAATATATTGTAAAGGGGCCACGTGCCTAGGTCAGATTTAAATAGATTTCCTGCTCAAAATTGAAACATTAAAGAAGTCACGTGATTTAATTTTGAATTTAATTTAATCCATCGTACAGGAGTAGAATTTGTTAAATTTGTTTAATCTTAGAAAGAGTCTGAATGACGATGTGAATGTGATCAAGCAGTATTTAAGTGTTGTCTATTTTTGGAATGGGAATTCCGTTTCAAGTTTACCACTCTGATTGAAACATAGATTTCATCACTTTCGATGGATTTGATATACAAATCCATTCGTTTTTTATCTATTTGTGATAATGAAATGCTTTTTATCTATTTTAAAAATAATTTCATTTTTTAAGATATTTATAGCGTTTATTCCTGATATATACTCCCTTTATAGCCCAATTATGACTTTTACACTGATATTTAATCTTGCAGTTGGATACAGCAGCCCTTGGTGCAAGGTTTAAGCATACATCCTTTTGCAAAGTTACAGTCTACTGTTAGCATACAAAGAAAATCAAAACTTGCATCAACACTTTAACAAAGAGTCTTAAGGCAAATGTGATTATTTCACCCTGCAATATGACATTGAGTAGGCTAAGAGTCTGATAAGTTACATACTGCTCCCGAGTACAAGCAATCACACTTATACCATGTTCCATCCTCATTAAAAGCAACAATGAACAGCCTGCGCTAAAACTTTAACGAAGGATGGTGGGTGCAAGCGCTGACCTCAATGTTGACACCAACGCTTGGGTGAGTTAGTCTATCCCAGAACCTGATATCTCCCGAATCAGGTCTATCAACATCATTCAAACCAATTATGTGCTCAAAGTGACTTTCCTAACATTGCTTTTTAACAAACCTAATTAGGAGAGCTGGTCTTGTTCCGCGGCTACAAGCCGAGTACAATAACTTTATTTTTCATAGACTAGTCGAGTTTTCAACCAGGCATCTTATAAGACCAATGATGAAATAATAGATTCTGAAAGGACACCAACCAAGGTATATCATGTCTTATTTACAGACACATGGAATCCAAATAGGTCACTTGAACCTTTGGCTCATGTCATCTCAAAATAAAACTGCTGATAGATAAACATGCTGAAAGGTGATATTTTTCGAAATGCAAGAAAATTAATTGCACCTATAACAGATGAAATGGATTTGTCTTTAAACTTGTCAAACCTATAATGGTTATATACAATAATAATATGCACACACATATATAAAATTGTCACCTTCCATGAAGCCAGTTTTTTTCAGCCCATCGGTAAAATGAAAATATGTATTTATAAATTTTTCGTTAAGACCCTCCGCATCAGTAATTGGCTTCTGCAGAGATTCGTCCAACATTGCCAGGAAGCGTAATCGCATCTTCATCAGCATCTCACTGAAATTGAAAGTATCATTTTATAATGTGATGTTTGTTAAATATACCTAAGGAAAAGAACAGCCATATTACCTATAAGTCTGCTGGGCTTATTTTTCTAATTGGTGATATTCTAAAAGAAAAACAGAAATTAGGCAGTTATTTTGCTACATGTATCTGTAACAAAGAAATCTTCAATGAATCTATTTAAAATACACAACAAAATACCGAAAAACAAACGGCCAAGATGGCCCTAAATGATTTACATGTGGCATAAAAGATTGTGTCAAACAAAGCATTATTTGCTAAAACAAAGTCCACAACTGGGACGTATACTACCAGTGGCAGACAGATTTTGTGCCAAAGCGCAGTGTGAATATTGAACGCTCAACGTTCAGTCAGCAGACACAGGATACTCCCAAGTCAGCGGACAATTTTCTCTACGAAGAGAAGCAAACTATTCAACTGATATGTTAGGAGAGTACAGAAACAGTTGTAGTGGGACCATAAATATTATGCCCCTGTGCTGTTTGCACTGCCTTATGTGCTATTTAAGTGTACCTGGTGTCAATGAATTATCCTCCATGCCATACTTTTCAAGCAAGGCTCCAGACACGTTGACCAAAAAAAACACCATTGAATTATGCCCTTGAGCACTGCATCATTATAAATTTTACGAGTGATTCCATATTGTTTTGGTGATGCACCGAACAAGCAAGGTTAAGAAAATTACAAAAAGAATAGTAATTTCAAGAAAACAAGAGCCATGTTGGACATGGCCAATCCCCCCGCCGAAGCAAAATTTTTGTGTGGAAAGTGGACTAAAAGATCCAGTTTTATGTAATAGTGAATCATATGCATATTAGTTAGAGGAACAGATCAATTCAATGTCATGAAGGAGTATTATACCAGTAGGTGTTTAGCGATTAAAAAAAACATGATTAAATGCGATTTTGTTACATGAAACTAAACAATACTTTAAAACTTTATACATGTACAGTAAAGTAAATACAGTTTTAAACGATCATGAAGATGATTTGTTTTCAATTAATAGGGATTCTGTTTTAAATGATCAACAAAAGCAAGGATGTGAAGGTATTTTAAATGAGGAAGAATGTACATTAACTCTAAAAGATATGAAAATAGGGAATTTAATTGGGTCATATGGACTTACAAATGAGTTTTATAAAATCTTCCGGAACACATTAAAGAGTATTACATGAACTCTATCAACTACTCATACGAAAATGGTAAATTAACAGAAATGCAAAAACAAAGCATAATAACTCTTATACCAAAATAAGACAAAGATTTGAAACAACTGTATAACTGGAAACCAATAAGTTTATTAAATATAGATAATAAGATCACAACAAAAGCAATAGCTAACAAAATTTAAAAGGTCTTAAACACAATTATAAATTTATGACAGTCAAACAGAGTTTCTAAAAGGACGCTATAGTGGTGAAAACATACGTACCATTTTTGAAGTGATTGAAATTTTACATGATGAAAACAAACCTGTTTAATATTTTTTTGCAGCTTTCGACAGTATTGACCACAAATATATCTTTAAAGTGCTTAATTATTTTAATTTTGGTAATTCTTTTGTTAGTTGGATTAAAATGTTTTATAATAAGACACAAAATTGCGAAATAAATAATGGACACATGTCAGAATTCTTAAAAGTAGATAAAGGATGCCCATTATCACCATATTTGTTTATTTTAGCTATTGAAGTTTTATATAATTCTGTTCAAAATGATGCTAATATCAAAGGTATTACCATATACAATAGAGAGATTAAAAACACTGCTTTTGCAGATGCCACCTTTATGCTGGACGGAACAAAAATAATTTTACAACCTTAATAAAGAAAATTGACAAATTCAGTAAAATATCGGGTCTTAAACTTAATTCGAATAAATTTTAGGCTCAGGGTCTTTTCAAAACTCAAATGAAACTTATAATACCAAAACATAATTCATAAGAACATCTGACAATGCAGCTACCCTGGGAATAACATTTACAAATGAAAAATAACTATATCATGAATTGAACCTTCTTCCAAAAATAAACCAGTTTTGTAATTGCCTTAATCGATTGAAGAAGTATAATTTATCTATAATCGGAAACATTGTAGTGATTAAAACATTTGCATTACAAAACCTGAAATATCTGCTAACCATATTAGAAAAGCAATCAATCGAATATTTTGATTTAATTAATAAGAGCATGTAAAACTTTTTATGGGATAATAACCGGATAAAATTAATAGAAAAACAATTATACAAAACTAGGAAAATGAGGGGTTAAAAATGATAGTTCTGCAATTACATGTATTTATAAAATCGATTAAAGCCATGTGGGTCAAATGTAATATAAATAATCAAAATAAAGGGGACTGGAAATACATATACTTAAAAATTAAAACAACTAGATAAATTAGGAGGACGATTTATATTTGAATGTAACATCAATGGGAAAGACCTAAACAATTCAACTCAAATAACTTTTTAAATACCAGACATAGTACTATTATCATGGTCAAATATAAACTACAGTGAACATACTGAAAATGTAAAAACGCAGATAATATGAAACAACTCCTTTATTAAAAACAATAACAAAACACTCTTCTACAAACTATGGTATGATAAAAGAATAAAATATATTGACCAACTCCTTGATAGCAGACATAAACAATTTCATACCTTTCAATATATGAAAAATAAACATGCTATAGACAACACAGATGTTTTAAAATATCATAAACTTATTCAAAGTATACCGCGCGTTTGCAAGGTTAAACTCAAGAATGATAATATGTTATCAAATAAGCAACAAACTAAACTAGTAAAACAAATTTAAACTTTAGAAAGTCCAAACAAATACTTATATAATAAACAATTAAGTTGTGTCGAAAACACGTTAGTCATAAAGCCACATATTAAATGGGAACAAAAAATAAATAACATAAACTGGAAAACTGTACATAATATACCTATCAAATCTATAATAAATACAAAATAAATGGTGTTTCAATATTAATACTTGATGAGAATAATCCCAAACAATAAATTTCTGTTTAAATGTAATATTATTAACACAAGTTTGTGTGACTTTTGTAATATGCATGAAGAATCTAATAAAAATTTGTTTTTGGAATGTCACATTTTGTGAAGTTTTTGGACAAAAATTCAAAATTAATGTTTTTAAATGAAAATCAAATACACATACATCTGAATTATTCAATGATCTCCTTTGGATATGTGGACCAGAGTAGCTACACCAACTTTATATTGATGTACGCAAAATACTTAATTTTTAAAAACTAATATGCAAATACAACACCGAATCTTAACAATTTAAAAAAATAAATAAAATACCATGAAAACCTTGAACGGTTAATTGCACTGACAAAAGACAAAATTACACAACATGAAAACAAATGGAATAAACTGCAACTTTTCTAATAAATTAATTTTATCTATAAAGTGACAGTGTGAAAGAATTCACATTTCTTTCTAAAAAAAAATTCCTCTTCACCTTCTTTTTTTTCTCTCTCCAACCTACTCTATCAAAATCCTAAATTTTATTTCTGATATTACGTTAAAAAACAAATATATATGATGAATGTAAATTTATTATGTATGCAATAATAAATTGTATGTGAATGTACTATGGAAATAAAACAATTGAAAAAAAAAATGAAATGCGATTTTCTTGTTAAATATTGATCCAAGTAATATCAGCATTGTCGGTTTGATACCCACTAGTGTCGTTGCAATTCCTCTATAATTGTGTGAAATATCAAGTTAATCCTTTGAACACTTTTGGAGTTATGTTCCGGACAAGCATAATAAAATGTAATAAAGGGAGATAATAAAAACATTGGGCAAGGTAGAGCTATAGTTCCTGGACAATGCACTTCCTCTCAATGTCCTCAATCACTGTGTGAAATATGAACCAAATCCCTTGAATAGTTCTCGAGTAATCAATATGGCAAGTATACTATGATGATAAATGGTAATACTTGAAATATGAGGCACAGTAGAGTTATAGTTCTTAGACACTGCACTTCCCCTTTATGTTCCCTTTCTTTGTATGCAGTTTGAATAAATTCCATTCGGCACTTTTAGAGTTATGCCCAGGACAAGTAAGTTTGATATAGGGTGATAATTAAAAAAGTAAGCAAGGTAGAGTTATGGTTCTTGTTCACTGCATTTCCTCGCAATGTCATCGGACAATGTGTGAAGATTCTGCAAAAATCCCTTGATATGCTCCGGACACTTAAATTTAATATAGGGAGATAATTTAAAATGTAAGCAAGGTAGAGTTATGGTTCTTGTTCACTACACTTTCTTTAAATGTCCTCTGTCATTGTGTGAAGAATCAACAAAAATCCCTTGAATAGTTTTGTGGTTATGCTCGGAATAACAGAAATGGGTGATAAAAGAAACTCACCTCGAGTCTTTAAAAATTTCAACCCAACCACTAAGGAAACTGATAAATCGAGAGAGTTCGCAGTTGAAGTCTATAATTGTATATGTTTTGGATAGGTATTCTCTATATTTATCTACCACAGATGTGTTTGTTTCCCAGTCTAAACCACTTGAACAACGATCACTCTTGATGTATGTATTTACCTGAAAGTTCAAATTGTTTAAAAAAACATAGAAAAAATAAATTCAGAATTATTTGAGGATTTTAGAAAAAAACAATGCAGAAAACAGAATAAATACTATTATAGTACTACAAGATACTCATATGAGATGTAATCATTCTGTTTGTTGTCTGCTTTACTAAGTAATTGTTTTGAATCACGAATAACAATAAAATATCAATAATTTGATAATAATACCATCAAAGACTGGTCTCAAACGGGGCAGTATTACAGTTGATAAGAGGGTTGACCTATCATGCCATAGGTCGAAGGTTTGAAACCAGGTTTCACCCATTGAGCTCTCAAAACCAACTCAGTTCTTGTTTTGCCAAGGAAACAGACTCAAGAGTAATGTCTATATGCTCGGTCAATATTTTATCAAGCTAAAATAAATTAGTATCGACTAAAGAAGTTTTTATTGAATTAATTAAAACCATTTGGATTGGAAGTCCCTATCATCATTTACACATCACGGGGGTGGTCATCTGGAATAAAATAAAAAATAAAAACATCAACCTGTGATTGTCCCTTTTATAATAACCGTATTACTTTGAGTAAATAACATATCTGGCATAATGCACAGCAACAAAAAATACACATTCAAGAGGAGACTGGCCCAGCTTTCATTTATATGAAGTTTGGTTATCACTGAACAAGGGGATTACAAAGAAACAATTGGATCCATTTTTACTAAATTACCCAAAGCAAGTTTAGAATAATTTCCCTTTTTATATACAGTTCCTTCAATAGTTTAAAGTTTGCAAAACTTTGCATCCCTGAGACAGCCAACAAATATTCTACAGCAACATAAACCAAACATTAAAAGATAGCAACCTTGAGTATAAATCTGAAATGAATTAGACAAAATGTGTTCGGTCTAAGCGCATTGGTAGAACAATATATAGAACATTGGTTGCACTGCAGATGTTGCTTGATCTATCCCAAGTTCGACCTGATGTCCCCTCAAAACCAACACTCCCCAATACTAATTCCTACAAGGACACCCGAGATCCAATTATATAAGATATGCTCTTACTTTACAATCGAACTCAAATAAACTTAGATAACCAAATGTTTGTTTGAGTTGGTGAGCGGACACAACCTGTCGGACACAAGTCGATTAAATGACCGCAGTAGTCCATCTTTCCACAAAGTAGTCAAGCTACATGTAACAAACAATTAATTACAAATACAAAATATAATTTATATTTATCAGCATTCTCCATAATGAGCATCCTTTCCTATCAGCTTCCTCTGTCCTCTCCCAGTTATTTTTATACAGAATGTCATTAAAATGTGTATCAATTTGTAGTGGTAGCTTTTTCAGGATACAATTTTCAAGTTTTTCATCAAAATCACCAATGACACGGAGAAAGGATTCAATATTCTGAAGAAAAAAAAGATTATCTTATATTGTGCTGTTTTACTACCAATTTTTTAAATAATGTTTTTCGCATTGTTACGCATTATAATTGAATTTATGCAAGCAATGGTAACATATGTAATTCAACAACACAAATATTAAGGTGAATTGAATGTATCTTTTGCCAGAAACTACAAAGATACAAGAGGCTTAATCTGACAATACATTCTCATTTGTGACACTAGTACAGAACAATTGACTTCAACATAAGTAAATCTCTGTAAAAGTAACTTTCCAGGGAAATCTCAGAAAACTTACATTGTAAAACTAGTCAATAGCTTTAATCATATTTCAATAGAGAAACATGCTGTGAACTTTTCCTCAATGGCAAAGTGCTTGTCCCATGTTTGTATGCAATTAAGTTGAAGTTTTAGCATTGCTTCATTACAATTTTTATGAATACTTATGACATTTGAAATTAATGTAATACTTTGCATTTTAATCTTTCAGAAGCTATTCCGAAATAATAATATCAGCTGAAAATGAAATAATCTTCAGTAGAGATGTTTTGCAAATACGGGACCTGGCCAACAATTTAAGAACATAAAGAAGTTGCCTAAAAAACAAATTGTGTTTTTAAGTTTGGCTAAGATAAACTTTACAAATCATTGAGCATTACACAATTCTTTCCGGTGGGTATAGAAGCAATTATGTGAAACATAATATAGTCAAATTTGTGCAAGTGGTCACCTCTGTTAAGCAGCCACTTGTCTAAAACAGCCATATTTGCTTTCCCCACGCCTGTGCTTTTAGAGCATATTAACCTGTATTAAGCAAAAACCTGTCTTAAAAGGCCAATTTTACCTATTCCCTTGACTGGCTGCTTAAGACAGGTTTGACTGTAATAATGAAATGTTTTCCAAAATACATGACTGAAGACGTATGTATATCATATATCCACTGCTTTTATACCTTTGGTTTTCCATCCACTGTAGACGAACATTTGATTTTCTGGTACTCAACAGAACTGCAACAGAACACAGGAAGATTGTCCACAGGTTTGTCACTATCTTCACCATCACAACTGTCTACATTTCCATCATCAGTTTGTTGTCTTCTCTGCTCCTAAAAAGAGGCAGGAATTTCAGTCTCGAATGAGGACAAATAAACTTGAATCAAGTGCTTAGCTTAGCAATGACTAAGAGAGTCATATAGGGCTCCTCTATCATATGCAAAACAGAAATGGATTATACAAGCTAACAAACAAGAATCATAATAAAGCGGCAAATATCTATGTGCTTTATCTGACCAATATCACTAACGAACATGATGAAGATATTGTTATGATGCAAAATTTTACAATTTTTACAAAACGTAATTTAGACATATTCAATTGAACTCATTTAAAAACTTCTCTGTGCAGTTGCAGTTAAAGTACAAAGGTTTTCATAGTATTAAGATAAAATGCTGGTGGTATTGTATACACAGCAAAGGATTAAAGTACATGTGTGTACAATTTAAAGCTTCGTGACATTACAGTCAGTAACTATCAAATTAAAGCCGAGTTAACGTCATGCTTGCGCTATATATTTTTATCAAGCCGGACCTCGCTAACTCAGTTGGTAATGCACCAGAATGTCAATCCTGGGACCGTGCTTTCTCTGTGGTGATTGGTCATAAACTTTGTTCAACTTACACCACCGTTATGTGGGAAAGATATCGATGACTTGCCAAAGTAAGGTGATACATGTAAGAGAATGAACTCAATCACCATTCATTTGAGGTTTAATCAATCTATTTTAGATGGAGTATTTTTAAATTTCAAGTATTAGCAACCAAAGTCACCATCCTGAATCATGGATGATGACGAAAGATCAGAAATGAGAAACAGTATCACCTGAATAAACAGTTTTGTCAAATTCTATTTAATTAAAAGTTTGTTTACATTCCCTACATATTTTATATCAACATCCATCCTTTTATTTGACTAAAGAACAGCAATTTAAATCTACAAGGACACTCTCTGAATCCGAAAGATATTTGCATCCCTAGTTTGAATAAATTTTGTTTTGTTTTAAAGATTTTGCTATTTTAAGTGTATTGGGAGCCATTTTTGAAATCAGGTTAGTGTTATTTTAAAATACAGTCATAAGAGTAATTCATGCATAAAAGCGTCAAGCCAAATTTGGTTAAATATCACTAAGTGGTTTTAGAGGAGATTTTTTTGAAGCAATTGTTGACAGACATACAGCTGACGAACAATCAGAGCTGACATTGAGCTTTCCACAAATGAGCTAAATGGTGCTCCAATACCTTCTATTAAACATCATTTAATAAACAGACAGAAACATAAAAATTAAATGTAAGTATATGGGATAGAGTTCCGAAAAACTAGAAAAAGACCTAATTATCATGAAATATAGCAAAGTTTGAATTATAGTTGGCAAACAGATCTACCACGAGACCGACTCTGGAATGACAGCAATTATTTAAAGATCCCTTTGTTGATTATTTTACAAGGGATTTCAAAACACTACATAGTTATTTTACATACCATCAATCCTTCCTTGAAATGTTGCTGTATTACGGTTTTAGATTCTCGATTCCTTTCCCGAGCACAAATGGCCTTTAATTCTTTTTCATAATCATCCAACTGTTTGTCAAGCCAAGCATCCTGTTGTTTATACCATACACAAAATATCATTGAAACAGTAAGATGTGTTCTGGTCAATCAATAATCAATAATCAATCAATCAATCTTTATTTCCCCATTTCAGAAACTCATAGATGTCACAACTTAAACATAACATAAACAGTTAAAAAACAAAACAATACAAAACAAGAAAAACCAACACCCTAATGCTTATTAAGGAATGGTAACTTCAACGCAAACCAAAAACATAAAAACATCAAAAGAAAGCTATTATGGAACATATGATGTTCTTATCAGTACATCTAAACGAATATTTCATGAAGTTTTATGTTCAAAATCAAATGAAAGTGTTTATAGGTCATGTTCAGTTCAATATAGGACATCTAAGTGAACATATGTATTAAGTTTCGTGTTCAAAATTAAAAGACAGCTGTTATAGAACATGTGCAGTTTGCATCAGACCATCCAAGTAAACATGTGTATTAAGTTTCATGTTCAAAATTAAAAGAGACTTGTTATTGAACATGTGCAGTTCAAATCAGACTATCCAAGTAAACATATGCATTAAGCTTCATGTTTAAAATTAAAAGACAGCTGTTATGGAACATGTACAGTTCACATCAGACCATCCAAGTAAACATGTGTATTAAGTTTTATGTTCAAAATTAAAAGAGATATGTTATGAAAGAACATGTGCAGTTCGCATCAGACCATCCAAGTAAACATGTGTATTAAGTTGCATGTTCAAAAAAGGAGACATTTAATGGACATCTAAGTGAACATATGTATTAAGTTTCATGTTCAAAATTAAAAGACAGCTGTTATAGAACATGTAAAATTTGCATCAGACCATCCAAGTAAACATGTGTATTAAGTTTCATATTCAAAATTAAAAGACAGCTGTTATGGCATATGTACAGTTTACATCAGACCATCCAAGTAAACATTTGTATTAAGTTCCATGTTCAAAATTAAAAGAGAACTGTTATGAATGAACATTTGCAGTTTGCATCAGACCATCCAAGTAAACATGTTTATTAAGTTTTATGTCCAAAATTAAAAGACAGCTGTTATGAATGAACATGTACAGTTCACATCAGACCATCCAAGTAAACATGTGTATTAAGTTCCATGTTCAAAATTAAAAGAGAACTGTTATGAATGAACATTTGCAGTTTGCATCAGACCATCCAAGTAAACATGTTTATTAAGTTTTATGTCCAAAATTAAAAGACAGCTGTTATGGAACATGTACAGTTTGCATCAGACCATCCAAGTAAACATGTGTATTAAGTTTCGTCCAATTGGTGCAAGAAGGTACCAGGTTTCATCTTATTTTATATACACTTGGTACCTTACTGCACAGAAGGGGCGGTTTCATGTTCAAAATTAAAAGACAGCTGTTATGGAATATGTACAGTTGGCATCAGACCATCCAAGTAAACATGAGTATTAAGTGTCGTGTTCAAAACTAAAAGACAGCTGTTATGGAACATGTACAGTTCACATCAGACCATCCAAGTAAACATGAGTATAAAGTTTCATGTTCAAAATTAAAAGAGAGCTGTTATGTATGAACATGTACAGTTCACATCAGACCATCCAAGTAAACATGAGTATAAAGTTTCATGTTCATAATTAAAAGAGAGCTGTTATGAATGAACATGTACAGTTCACATCAGACCATCCAAGTAAACATGTGTATTAAGTTTCATGTTCAAAATTAAAAGAGAGCTGTTATGAATGAACATGTAATGTTTACATCAGATCATTCAAGTAAACATGAGTATTAAGTGTCGTGTTCAAAACTAAAAGATAGCTGCTATGAAAGAACATGTACAGTTCACATCAGACCATCCAAGTAAACATGAGTAAAAAGTTTCATTTTCAAAATTAAAAGAGAGCTGTTATGAATGAACATGTACAGTTCACATCAGACCATCCAAGTAAACATGTGTATTAAGTTTCATGTTCAAAATTAAAAGAGAGCTGTTATGAATGAACATGTACAGTTCACATCAGACCATCCAAGTAAACATGAGTATAAAGTTTCATGTTCAAAATTAAAAGAGAGCTGTTATGAATGAACATGTACAGTTCACATCAGACCATCCAAGTAAACATGAGTATAAAGTTACATGTTCAAAACTAAAAGAGAGCTGTTATGAATGAACATGTACAGTTCACATCAGACCATCCAAGTAAACATGTGTATTAAGTTTCATGTTCAAAATTAAAAGAGAGCTGTTATGAATGAACATGTACAGTTCACATCAGACCATCCAAGTAAACATGAGTATAAAGTTACATGTTCAAAACTAAAAGAGAGCTGTTATGAATGAACATGTACAGTTCACATCAGACCATCCAAGTAAACATGTGTATTAAGTTTCATGTTCAAAATTAAAAGAGAGCTGTTATGAATGAACATGTACAGTTCACATCAGACCATCCAAGTAAACATGAGTATAAAGTTTCATGTTCAAAATTAAAAGAGAGCTGTTGTGAATGAACATGTACAGTTCACATCAGACCATCCAAGTAAACATGAGTATAAAGTTACATGTTCAAAATTAAAAGAGAGCTGTTATGAATGAACATGTACAGTTCACATCAGACCATCCAAGTAAACATGTGTATTAAGTTTCATGTTCAAAATTAAAAGAGAGCTGTTATGAATGAACATATACAGTTCACATCAGACCATCCAAGTAAACATGTGTATTAAGTTTCATGTTCAAAATTAAACGAGAGCTGTTATGAAAGAACATGTTCAGTTCAATAAAAGACATCTAAGTAAATATTTGTATGAAGTTTTATATTCAATATTGAATGAGGATTGTAATGAAACATGTACAGTTCACACCTAAGGACACCCAAGTAAATCTTTTTAGGAAGTTAAATTCAAAATTTAAAGATAATTGTTGTGAAATGTGCAGTTGGTCTCAAGTGAACAAGAAAATGTCCAGTGTCAGGCTGGGGGTGGGGTGGGGAGGGGACCACTTGACCTGAAAATGAGTACATATGTGCCCTGTAAACTTCAAAACACAGGCACAAACTCCAAATTGCAGCCTAAAATATGGTGGTCTAAACTCTACATTACAACCAATTATAGGGTTGAAACACTACATTGAAACAAATTATATAGGGGTTAAAACTTTACATTAATCTAAATAAAATTTTGTCTATACATTGCATAAGCTCTTGTCTCACTGCAACATCAATATATTATATAAAATACATCATAATGTCAACAAGTCATGATAAAAATTGCTCATTAATGTAATGGTTCATGATGGTGGTTTCAATATAGTATATAAACTACGGCGTGAGGTCAACATGCCCGAATTGAACAATGGGTCAAAACTCTACATTACATGTTCTGAAAAAAAGGCTCAAAGGCCCACATTTGAGTCAAAGCATTATTCATCTTTATTCCTTGAAAACAGCCCACATAGGATTCATGGAGTTGCCTCTTCATTATTTAAAAACATATTTGGATTCACCAATTACCCACATAAGACTCAAAATAGCACACATTTGGATTCATGCATCAGCCCTTCACATTCTATGAAAGAAGTTCCTCTTATTCATTTAAATTGGAACAGCACATGTTGGAATTTATACAAGAGCCAGTTCATGGTTGCAATATCCCTCATTAGAGTTCATAGAAAAACCCTTCATGTTCGCGGGATAGTTTGACTAAAAGAATGTAGATGACTTTGTTTTAAGCAATGAGATGGATATTCATGAGAGAAAAAAATACATCTCGGTTGTAGACATTCAAAACACCATACCCACATTAAGGTTTACCCAATAGTCAATCTTATTCTCGGAATATCCCACATAAGGGATTGTGCAATAGTCCATCTTATTCTCGGAATAGCCCACAGTGGGGTTCATGCAAAAGTCCACCTTATTCTTGGAATAGACCATATAAGGTTCATGCAATAGCCCAACTTATTCTTGGAATATCCCACATTGGGGCTTACTCAATAGTCCCCCTTATTCTTGGAATAGCCAACATATGGGTTCACAAAATAGTCCACCTTTTTCTTGGAATAGCCCACATATGGGTTCACACAATAGTCCACCTTTTTCTTGGAATAGCCCACATCGGGGCTTACCCAATATTCCATCTTATTCTTGGAATAGCCCAATTTGGGGCTTACCCAATAGTCCACCTTATTCTTGGAATAACCCACATTGGGGCTTACCCAATAGTCCATCTTATTCTTGGAATAATCAACATAAGGGTTCATGCAATAGTCAATCTTATTCTTGAAATAGCCCGTATTGGGGATTACCAAAAAGTCTATATTATTCTTGGAATAGCCCACATTGGGGCTTACCCAATAGTCCACCTTATTCTTGGAATAGCCCACATTTGGGCTTACCCAATAGTCCATCTTATTCTTAGAATAGCCAACATTAGGACTCATGCAACAGTCCATCTTAAACTTGGAATAGCCCACATTGAAGCTTACCCAATAGTCCATCTTATTCAGCCGGGCCCGATTAGCTCAGTTGGTTACGCGTCTGACTATCAATCCAGGGGTCGTGAGTTCGAATCCCCCGCCCGGCAACAGTCTCCGTGATGATTGATATACGACATTGCGTCTCATTATCATTCGTCTCTCACCACTGATTCAAGTGGGAAAGTTATCAGTTACTTGCGGAGACGGGGTGTGCTCGAGGACTGGTTAATCCCAGGAAACAGTGGTTACGCAATAGTCCACCTTATTCTTGGAATAGCCCACATTAAGGGTTGCACAATAGTCCACCTTATTCTTGAAATATTTCACATTAGGGGTTGCACAATAGTCCACCTTATTCTTGGAATAGCCAACATTAGGGATTGCACAATAGTCCATCTTATTCTTGGAATAGCCCACATTTGGGGTTGTACAATAGTCCATCTTATCCTTGAAATAGCCTACATTGGGGTTTACCCAATAGTCCATCTTATTCTTGAAATAGCCCATATTGGGGTTTATCCAATAGTCCATCTTATTCTTGGAATAGCCCACATTTGGGTTCACACAATAGTGCATCTTATTCTTGGAATAGCCCACATTGGGGCTTACCCCATTGTCCACTTTTTCTTGGAATAGCCCACATTGGGGTTTAACCAATAGTCCACCTTTTTTTTGGAACTGCCCACATTGGGGTTTACCCAATAGTCCACCCTATTCTTGGAATAGCCAACATTGGGACTTACCCGATAGTCCACCTTATTCTTTGAATAGCCCACATAGGGGATAACCCAATAGTCCACGTTATTCTTGGAACAGCCTATATTAGGGTTTACCCAATCGTCCACCTTATTATTGGAATAGCCAACATTGGGGCTTACCCAATAGTCCATCTTATTCTTGGAAAAGTCCACATTGGGGTTTACCAAAAAGTCCATCTTATTCTTGCAATAGCCAACTTTGGGGTTCCTAATAGTCCATCTTGTTCTTTGAATAACCCACATTGGGGTTTACCCAATAGTCCATCTTATTCTTGCAATAGCCAACATTTGGGCTTACCCAATAGTTCATCTTATTCTTTGAATAGCCCACTTTGGGGCTTACCTAATAGTCCATCATATTCTTGCAATAGCCCACACTGGGTATTACCCAATAGTCCATCTTGTTCTTGCAATAGCCCACACTGGGGCTTACCCAATAGTCCATCTTATTTTTGCAATAGCCCACATTGGGCTTACCCAATAGTCCATCTTATCCTTGCAATAGCCCACACTTGGGCTTACCAAATAGTCCATCTTAGTCTTGCAATAGCCCACTTTGGGGTTTACCCAATAGTCCATCTTATTCTTGCAAAAGCCAACATTGAGCTTACCCAATAGTCCATCTTATTCTTGCAATAGCCCACATTGGGGCTTATTGAATAGTCCATCTTATTCTCTGAATAACCCACATTTGGGTTTACCCATTAGTCCACCTTATTCTTGGAACAGCCCACATTAAGGTTTACCTAAGAGTCCATTTTATTCTAAGAATAGCCCACATTCAGGGTTGCACAAGAGTCAATCTTATTCTTGGAATAGCCCACACTGGGATTCATGCAATAGCTCAACTTATTCTTGGAATAGCCCACATTGGGGTTCATGCAATGACCCAACTTATATTTGGAATAGCCCACATTGGTGTTCATGCTATAGCCAAACTTACTCTGCGATTAACCCACATTGGGGTTCATGCAATAACCCAACCTATTCTTGGAATAGCCTACATTGGGGTTCATGCAATAACCCAACATATTCTTGGAATAACCCACAATTGGGTTCATGCAATAACCCAACCTATTCTTGGAATAGCCCACATTGGGGTTCATGCAATAACCCAACCTATTCTTGGAATAGCCCACATTGTGGTTCAAGCAATAGCCCAAATTGGGTTTCATGCAATAGCCCAACCTATTCTTGGAATAGCCCACATTGGGGTTCATGCAATAGCCCTCCTTGTTTGTTATTGCAACAGCACATGTTGGGGTTCATATGATTGCCCCCTTATTCTCGGAATAGCCCACATTTAAGTTCACAGATTAGCCCTTCATATCTCTGGAATACTCCAGCTGAAAGAATGTTGATGACTTAAAAATATTTATCTCTATAGTGTATCACCAAAGTATTGCTCGTAGATAACCAAAACATCATACCTGCCTTTCCTTCTCAGAACTTAAGTCCTTAATCTCTTTCTGCAGTTTGACAATGTGTTCGTATTTTGACTTTAGATCATCATCATTATCCTTGAATATAAAAAACATGTAACATTGTAGTGCTTACTAACATCGGTAAGATAACTGTTAATTATTGTCTAGCCGGGCCCGATTAGCTCAGTTGATTTCACGTCTGACTATCGATTGGGGGGTCGCGAGTTCGAATCCCCGCCCGGCAATTGTCTCTGTGATGGTTGGCATTGTGCCTTATTATCATTTGTCTCTCACCGCTGATTCAAGTGGGAAAGTTATCAGTTACTTGCGGAAATGGGGTGTACTCAAGTACTGGTTAACCTTTCAGGATCCCAGGAAACAGTGGTTAGGTTAACTGATCATCCGTTAGCCCCCAATGGCATAAAAATGACACGAAATATTTAATCAATCAATCTAACCTATTTCATAGAATATTCTATTTGCTCTTCACGTAATTGGGAAACTGGGGGATCTTTAAAATATTGTTAAAGAAAAACAACACAAATGTGACAGGTTTTCACATAATTTCTGTTTCAGATTCAAACAAGAGTTTTTCGACTCCAAATAAAACTATTTTGATCTATGACTTCTGTAATTGTGACCCTGAACTAACATACTGACCCCAGACTTTATTTGATCTTGATTGGAAAGGAAGCTCTGAGCTTTGGTGATTTACTTCCTTGAGCGTTTCCTTGGTTGAATCAGTACTTGGTGTTGTGCCTAAAGTTCCTTATCCTCCTCTTTTAAATTCCATCCGGCTTACACTCAAACACTCAACCCCTTGCATGAGAACACAACACCCTATACATTACATCAAAGCGCCGTTAACAATTTTTAATGACACACCATTTTGTCAAGATCATAATTTTGTGGTGTAAACTTGTTACATCCCTTAATGATTACAAAAATAAAACTAAGATGCAACACTGATTCACTAATAGTTTTAACTTCAACCTCTTTGTATGAAATTCATGATTTACACCCTAAAATTGTTTATGAAAAATCATTGAATGGTAAACAAATTATTATCTAAACTACTCAAATGATTGCATTAACTTGGTGAAGACATGAATAGACATAAATTAACTACATATATTAGCAACTTGAATAGTTTGATCTTACTTATACAAACATTTTTGTTTTACCTTTTCACGGGAACTAAATGAATTTAGGTTCTGCTTCAGATATTCTGACTTATCATTCAACAACTTCTGCTTCTCCTTTGTCTTCTGTCCTAACTCTCTTTTCCATCTAGTTTCGTCAGCCTTAAATTTTCTGCCGATGCCTGTTTTACGGTCATAAATCTGTTCAATCTTTTCCGTATACTCTCTCGTTTGATTGTGAAGTGTATAAGTTCTTGCTGGTAGCAGGTATATTGTTGCTGTGTGACTGGCAGCAGGTTTATTGTTGCTGTGTGGCTGGTAGCAGGTTTATTGTTGCTGTGTGACTGGTAGCATGTATACTGATGCTGTGTGGCTGGAAGCAGGTATATTGTTGATGTGTGGCTGGTAGCAGGTATATTGTTGCTGGTAACAGGTATATTGTTGCTATGTGGCTGGTAGCAGGTATATTGTTACTGTGTGACTGGTAGCAGGTATATTGTTGCTGTGTAACTGGTAGCAGGTATATTATTGCTGTGTGGCTGGTAGCAGGTATAATGTTGCTGTGTGGCCAGTAGCAGGTATATTGCAACTGTGTGACTGGTAGCAGGTATATTATTGCTATGTGGCTGGTAGCAGGTATATTGTAACTGTGTGACTGGTAGCAGGTATATTATTGCTGTGTGGCTGGTAGCAGGTATAATGCTGCTGTGTGGCCAGTAGCAGGTATATTGTTGCTGTGTGGCTGGTAGCAGGTATATTGTTGCTGTGTGACTGGTAACAGGTTTATTGTTGCTGTGTGGCAAGTAGCAGGTATAATGTTGCTGTGTGGCCAGTAGCAGGTATAATGTTGCTGTGTGGCCAGTAGCAGGTATATTGTTGCTGTGTGGCCAGTAGCAGGTATATTGTTGCTGTGTCGCTGGTAGCAGGTATATTATTGCTGTGTGGATGGTAGCAGGTATATTATTGCTATGTGGCTGGTAGCAGGTATATTGTAACTGTGTGACTGGTAGCAGGTATATTATTGCTGTGTGGCTGGTAGCAGGTATAATGTTGCTGTGTGGCCAGTAGCAGGTATATTGTTGCTGTGTGGCTGGTAGCAGGTATATTGTTGCTGTGTGACTGGTAACAGGTTTATTGTTGCTGTGTGGCCAGTAGCAGGTATATTGTTGCTGTGTGGCCAGTAGCAGGTATAATGTTGCTGTGTGGCCAGTAGCAGGTATATTGTTGCTGTGTGGATGGTCGCAGGTATAATGTTGCTATGTGACTGGTAGCAGGTTTATTGTTGCTGTGGCTGGTAACAGGTATGTTGTTGCTGTATGGCTGGTAACAGGTATATTGTTGCTGTGTGACTGGTAACAGGTATATAGTTGCTGTGTGGCTGGTAATAGGTATATTGTTGCTGTGTGACTGGTAACAGGTTTATTGTTGCTGTGTGGGTGGTAGCAGGTTTATTGTTGCTGTGACCGGTAATAATTATATTGTTGCTGTGTGGCTGATAACAAGTATATTGTTGCTGTGTGGCTTGTAACAGGTATATTGTTGTTGAATGACTGGTAAAAGGTATATTGTTGGTGTGTGGCTGGTAGCTGGTTTATTGTTGCTGTGTGGCTGGTAGTAGGTATATTGTTGCTGTATGACTGGTCACAGGTATATTGTTATTATGTGACTGGAAGCAGGTATATTGTTGCTGTGTGGCTGGTAGCAGGTATATTATTGCTGTGGCTGGTAGCAGGTATATTGTAACTGTGTGACTGGTAGCAGGTATATTATTGCTATGTGGCTGGTAGCAGGTATATTGTAACTGTGTGACTGGTAGCAGGTATATTGTAACTGTGTGACTGGTAGCAGGTATATTATTGCTTTGTGGCTGGTAGCAGGTATATTGTAACTGTGTGACTGGTAGCAGGTATATTATTGCTATGTGGCTGGTAGCAGGTATATTGTAACTGTGTGACTGGTAGCAGGTATATTATTGCTGTGTGGCTGGTAGCAGGTATATTATTGCTATGTGGCTGGTAGCAGGTATATTGTAACTGTGTGACTGGTAGCAGGTATATTGTTGCTGTGTGGCTGGTAGCAGGTATATTATTGCTATGTGGCTGGTAGCAGGTATATTGTAACTGTGTGACTGGTAGCAGGTATATTGTTGCTGTGTGACTGGTAGCAGGTATAATGTTGCTGTGTGGCCAGTAGCAGGTATATTGTTGCTGTGTGGCTGGTAGCAGGTATATTGTTGCAGTGTGGCCAGTAGCAGGTACATTGTTGCTGTGTGGCCGGTAGCAGGTATAATGTTGCTGTGTGGCCAGTAGCAGGTATATTGTTGCTGTGTGGCTGGTAGCAGGTATATTGTTGCAGTGTGGCCAGTAGCAGGTATATTGTTGCTGTGTGGCTGGTAGCAGGTATATTATTGCTATGTGGCTGGTAGCAGGTATATTGTAACTGTGTGACTGGTAGCAGGTATATTGTTGCTGTGTGGCCAGTAGCAGGTATAGTGTTGCTGTGTGGATGGTCGCAGGTATAATGTTGCTATGTGACTGGTAGCAGGTTTATTGTTGCTGTGGCTGGTAACAGGTATATTGTTGCTGTATGGCTGGTAACAGGTATATTGTTGCTGTGTGACTGGTAACAGGTATATAGTAGCTGTGTGGCTGGTAATAGGTTTATTGTTGCTGTGTGACTGGTAACATGTTTATTGTTGCTGTGTGGGTGGTAGCAGGTTTATTGTTGCTGTGACCGGTAATAATTATATTGTTGCTGTGTGGCTGATAACAAGTATATTGTTGCTGTGTGGCTTGTAACAGATATATTGTTGCTGAGTGACTGGTAAAAGGTATATTGTTGCTGTGTGGCTGGTAGCTAGTTTATTGTTGCTGTGTGGCTGGTAGTAGGTATATTGTTGCTGTATGACTGGTCACAGGTATATTGTTATTGTGTGACTGGAAGCAGGTATATTGTTGCTGTGTGGCTGGTAGCAGGTATATTGTTGCTGTGGCTGGTAGCAGGTATATTGTTGCTGTGTAGCTGGAAGCAGGTATATTGGTGCTTTGTGACTGGTAACAGGTATATTGTTGATGTGTAGCTGGTAGCAGGTATATTGTTGTTTGTGACTGGTAACAGGTATATTGCTGCTGTGTGACTGGAAGAAGGTATATTGTTGCTGACTGGCTGGTAGCAGGTATATTGTTGCTGTGGTTAGTAGCAGGTTTATTGTTGCTGTGTGGCTGGTAGCAGGTATATTGTTGCTGTGGCAGGTAACAGGTATATTGTTGCTGTGTGACTGGTAACAGGTATATTGATGCTGTGTGGCTGGTAACAGGTTTATTATTGCTGTCTGACTGCTAGCAGGTTTATTGTTGCTGTGTGACTGGTAACAGTTATATTGTTGCTGTGTGTCTGGAAGCAGGTAGCAGGTATATTGTTGCTGCGTGACTGGTAACAGGTTTATTGTTGCTGTGGCTGGTAGCAAGTTTATTGTTGCTGTGTGGCTGGTAGCAGGTATATTGTTGCTGTGTGGCTGGTGGTAGCAGGTATATTGTTGCAGTGGCTGTTAGCAGGTATATTGTTGCTGTGTGTCTGGTAACAGGTATATTGTTGCTGTGTGACTGGTAACAGGTATATTGTTGCTGTTTAACTGGTAACATGTATATTGTTGCAGTGTTACTGGTAACAGGTATATTGTTGCAGTGGCTGGTAGATGGTATATTGTTGCTGTGTGGATGGTAGCAGGTGTATCGTTGCTGTGTGGCTGGTAGCAGATATATTGTTTTCGTGTAGCAAGTAACAGGTATATTGTTACTGTGTGGCTGGTAGCAGGTGAATCGTTGCTGTGTGGCTGGTAACAGGTATATTGTTGCAGTGCAATTGGTAACAGGTATATTGTTGCTGTGTGACTGATAACAGGTTTATTGTTGCTGTATGGCTGGTAGCAGGTACATTGTTGATGTGTGGTTGGTAGCAGGTATATTGTTGCAGTGCAATTGGTAACAGGTATATTGTTGCTGTATGACTGGTAACAGGTATATTGTTGTTGTGTGACCGGTAACAGGTATATTGTTGCTGTGTGACTGGTAAAAGGTATATTGTTGCTGTGTGACTGGTAACAGGTATATTATTGCAGTGTGACTGGTAACAGGTATATTGTTGCAGTGGCTGGTAGTAGGTATATTATTGCACTGTGATTGGTAACAGGTATATTTTTGATGTGTGACTGGTAACAGGTTTATTGTTGCTGTTTGGCTGGTAGCAGGTATATTGTTGCTGTGGCAGGTAGCATGTATATTGTTGCTTTGTGGCTGGAAGCAGGTATATTGTTGCAATGGCTGATAGTTGGTTTATCGTTGTTGTGTGGCTGGTAGCAGGTATATTGTTACTGTGTGGCTGGTAGCAGATATATTGTTGCTGTATGGTTGGAAGCAGGTACAGTGTTACAGTGGCTGGTGGCTGGTATATTGTTGCAGTGGCTGGTAGCAGGTATATTGTTGCTGTGGCATGTAGCATGTATATTATTGCAGTGGCTGGTAGCAGGTATATTGTTGATGTGTGGCTGGTAGCAGGTATATTGTTGCTGTGACTGGTAGCTGGTATATTGTTGCTGTGTGTCTGGAAGCAGGTATATTGTTACAGTGGCTGGTAGCAGGTATATTTTAACAGTGGCTAGTAGCAGGTATATTGTTGAAGCGGTTTGTAGCAGGTATATTGTTGCTGTGGCTGGTAGCAGGTATATTGTTACTGTGTGGCTGGAGGCAGGTATATTGATGCAGTGTCTGGTAGCAGGTATATTGTTGCAGTAGCTGGTAGCAGGTATATTGTTGCTGTGTGACTGGTAGCAGGTATATTGTAGGTATTCTATTGCTGTGTGACTGGTAGCAGGCATATTATGGCTGTGTGGCTGGTAGCAAGCATATTGTTGCTGTTTGGCTGGTAGCATGTATAATGTTGCAGTGCCTGGTAGCAGGTATATTGTGCAGTGGCTGGTAGCAGGTATATTGTTGCAGTGGCAAGTAGCAGGTGTATCGTTGCTGTGTGGCTGGTAGCAGGTATATTGTTGCAGTGGCTGGTAGCAGGTATATTGTCGTAGAGACTGGTAGTAGGTGTATCATTGCTGTGTGGCTGGTAGCAGGTATATTGTTGCTGTGTGGCTGGTAGCAGGTGTATCATTGTTGTGTGGATGGTAGCAAGCACATTGTTGCTGTTAGCAGGCATATTTTTGCTGTGTGGCTGATAGCAGTCATATTGTTGCAGTGGCAGGTAGCAGGTATATTGTTGCTGTGTGGCTGGTAGCAGGCGTATTGCTACTGTGTGGCTGGTAGCAGGCATATTGTTGCTGTGTGGCTGGTAGTAGGCATATTGTTGCTGTGTGGCTGGTAGCAGGTATATTGTTACAGTGTGGCTAGTAGCAGGTATATTGTTTCAGTGTGGCTGATAGCTGTAATATTGTTGTTGTTGTGGCTGATAGCAGGTATATTACTGCTGTGTGGCATGTACCAGGCATATTGTTGCTTTGTGGCTGGTAGCAGGCATACTGTTGCAGTGGCTGGTAGCAGGTATATTGTTGCAGTGCGGCTTGTAGCAGATGTATTGCTGCTGTGTGGCTGGTAGCAGATGTATTATTGCTGTGTGGCAGGCAGCAGGCATATTGTTGCTGTGTGGCTGGTAGCAGGCATATTGTTGAAGTTTGGCTGATAGCACTAGTATTGTTGTTGTTGTGACTGACAGCAGGTATATTGCTGCTGTGTGGCTGTTAGCAGGTATATTGTTGCTGTGTGGCAAGTAACAGGTATAATGTTACTGTGTGGCTGGTAGCAGGTGAATCGTTGCTGTGTGGCTGGCAGCAGGTATATTTTTGCAGTGGCTGGTAGCAGGTATATTGTTGAAGTGGCTGGTAGCAGGTGTATCGTTGGTGGGTGGCTGGTAGCAGGTATATTGTTGAAGTGGCTGGTAGCAGGTGTATCGTTGGTGGGTGGCTGGTAGCAGGTATATTGTTGAAGTGGCTGGTAGCAGGTGTATCGTTGGTGGGTGGCCAGTAGCAGGTATAATGTTGCTGTGTGGCCAGTAGCAGGTATATCGTTGCTGTGTGGCTGGTAGCAGGTGTATCGTTGCTGTGAGGCTGGTAGCAAGCACATTGTTGCTGTGTTGCTGGTAGCAGGCGTATTGTTACTGTGTGGCTGGTAGCAGGCATATTGTTGCAGTGTGGTTGGTAGCAGGCATATTGTTGCTGTATGGCTGATAGCATGTATATTTTTTTCAGTGTGGCTGATAGCAATAATATTGTTGTTGTTGTGGCTAATAGCAGGTATTTTGCTGCTGTGTGGCAGGTACCAAGCATATTGTTGCTGTGTGGCTGGTAGCAGTTATATTGTTGCAGTGGCTGGTAGCAGGTATATTGCTGCTGTGTGGCTGGTAGCAGATGTATTGTTGCTGTGTGGCAGGCAGCAGGCATATTGTTGCTGTGTGGGTGGTAGCAGGCATATTGTTGCAGTGTGGCTGATAACAGTAATATTGTTGTTTTTGTGGCTGGTAGCAGGTATATTGCTGCTGGGTTGCTGGTAGCAGGTATATTGTTGCTATGTCGCAGGTAGCAGGTATCTTGTTGCTGTGTGACTGGTAGCAGGTATATAGTTGCTCTGTGGCTGGTAGCAGGCATATTGTTGCAGTGTGGCTGATAGCAGTAATATTGTAATATTGTTGTTGTTGTGGCTGGTAGCAGGTATACTGTTGCAGTGTGGCTAGCAGCATGTATATTATTGTTAGTGTGGCTGGTAGAAGGTATACTGTTAATGTGTGGCTGGTAGCAGGTATATTGTAAATGTGTGGCTCGTTGAAGGTATATTGTTGCTTAGCGTGTGGTAGCAGGTATATTTCTGCTATGTGGCTGGTAGCAGTTGTATTGCTGCTGTTTGGCTGGTAGCAGGTATATTGTTGCTGTGTGGCTAGTAGCAGGCATATTGTTGCTGTGTGGCTGGTAGCAGGCATATTGTTGCAGTGTGGCTGATAGCAGTAGTATTGTTGTTGTTGTGGCTGGAAGCATTTATATTGTTGCAGTGTGGCTGGTAGCAGGTATATTGTTGTTGTTGTGGCTTGTAAAACGTATATTGTTAATGTGTGGCAGGAATCAGTCATATTGTTGCTGTGTTGCTGGTAGATGGAATAGTGTCGCTGTTTGGCTGGTAGCAGGCATATTATTGTAGTTTGGCTGATAGCATGTATATTGTTGCTGTGTGGCAAATAACAGGTATATTGTGGCTGTGTGGCTGGTAGCAGGTGTATCGTTGCTGTGTGCCTTGTATCAGGTATATTGTTGCAGTGGCTGGTAGCAGGTATATTGTTGCAGTGGCTGGTAAAAGGTATATTGTTGCTGTGCGGCTGGTAGCAGGTGTATCGTTGCTGTGTGGCTGGTAGCAGGTATATTGTTGCTGTGTGGCAAGTAGCAGGTATATCGTTGCTGTGTGGCAGTTAGCAGGTATATCGTTGCTGTGTGACTGGTTGCAGGTGTATCATTGCTGTGTCGATGGTAGCAAGCACATTGTTGCTGTGTTGCTGGTAGCAGGCATATTATTGCTGTGTGACTGGTACATGTAGCAGGCATTTTATTGCAGTGGCTGGTAGCAGGTATATTGTTGCTATGTGGCTGGTAGCAGGCGTATTGCTGCTGTGTGGCTGGTAGCAGGCATATTGATGCTGTGTGGCTGGTAGCAGGCATATTGTTGCTGTGTGGCTGGTAGCAGGTATATTGATGCTGTGTGGCTGGTAGCAGGCATATTGTTGCTGTGTGATTGGTAGCAGGCATATTGTTGCAGTGGCTGCTAGCAGGTATATTGTTGCTGTGCGGCTGGTAGCAGATGTATTGCTGCTTTGTGGCTGGTAGCATGTGTATTGTTGCTGTGTGGCAGGCAGCAGGCATATTGTTGCTGTTTGGCTGGTAGCAGGCATATTGTTGCAGTGTGGCTGATAGCAGTAATATTGTTGTTGTTGTGGCTGATAGCTGGTATATTGCTGCTGTGTGGCTAGTAGCAAGTATATTATTGCTTTGTCGCAGGTAGCAGATATCTTGTTGCTGTGTGACTGTTAGCAGGCATATTGTTGCTGTGTGGCTGGTAGCAGGCATATTGTTGCAGTGTGGCTGATAGCAGTGATATTGTAATATTGTTGTTGTTGTGGCTGGATACAGGTATACTGTTGCAGTGTGGCTAGCAAAAGGTATATTGTTGTTAGTGTGGCTAGTAGCATGTATATTATTGTAGTGACTGGTAGCAGGTATATTGTTGCAGTGGCTGGTAGCTGGTATATTGTTGCTGTGTGTCTGGTAGCATGTGTATCGTTGCTGTGTGGCTGGTATCAGGTATATTGTTGCTGTGTGGCAAGTAACAGGTATATTGTTGCTGTGTGGCTGGTAGCAGGTGTATCGTTGCTGTGTGGCTGGTCGCAGGTATATTTTTACAGTGGCTGGTAGCAAGGTTATCGTTGCTGTGTGGCTGGTAGCAGGCATATTGTTGATGTTTGGCTTGTAGCAGGGATATTGTTGATGTGTGGCTGGTAGCAGGCATATTGTTGCAGTGGCTGCTAGCAGGTATATTGCTGCTGTGCGGCTGGTAGCCGATGTATTGCTGCAGTGTGGCTGGTAGCAGGTGTTTTGTTGCTGTGTTGCAGGCAGCAGGTATATTGATGCTGTGTGGCTGGTAGCAGGCATATTGTAGCATCAGGTCTATAATTGTTAGTGCTGCTGGTACAAGGTATATTTTAATGTGTGGCTGGTAGCAGGTATATTGTAAATGTGTGGTTGGTTGAAGGTATATTGTTGCTGTGTGTGTGGTAGCAGGTATATTGCTGCTATGTGGCTGGTAGCAGTTGTATTGCTGCTGTGTGGCTGGTAGCAGGTATGGTGTTGCTGTGTGGCTGCTAGCAGGCATATTGTTGCAGTGTGGCTGATAGCAGCAATATTGTTGTTGTTGTGGCTGATAGCAAGTATATTGTTGCAGTGTGGCTGGTAGCAGGTATATTGTTGTTGTTGTGGCTGGTAGAAGGTATATTGTTAATGTGTGGCAGGTAGCAGTCATATTGTTGCTGTGTTGCTGGTAGCAGGCATAGTGTTGCTGTGTGGCTGGTAGCAGGTATATTGTTACAGTGTGGCTAGTAGCAGATATATTGTTGTTGTTGTGGCTTGTAGAAGGTATACTGTTAATGTGTGGCTGGAAGCAGGTATATTGTTAATGTGTGACTGGTAGCGTGTATATTGTTGCTGTGTGGCTGGTAGCAGTCATATTGTTACTGTGTCTTGTTGTTGTTGTGGCTGGTAGCAGGTATATTGTTGCAGTGTGGCTAGTATCAGGCATATTGTTATTGTGGCTGGTAGAAGGTATATTGTTAATGTGTAGGTGGTAGCTATTATATTGTTAATGTGTGGCTGGTAGCAAGTATATTGTTAATGTGTGGCTGGTAGCAGGTATATTGTTAATGTGTGGCTGGTAGCAGGTATACTGTTGCAGTGTGGCTAGCAGCATGTATATTATTGTTAGTGTGGCTGGTAGAAGGTATACTGTTAATGTGTGGCTGGTAGCAGGTATATTGTAAATGTGTGGCTCGTTGAAGGTATATTGTTGCTGAGCGTGTGGTAGCAGGTATATTTCTGCTATGTGGCTGGTAGCAGTTGTATTGCTGCTGTTTGGCTGGTAGCAGGAATATTGTTGCTGTGTGGCTGGTAGCAGGTATATTGTTGCTGTGTGGCTGGTAGCAGATATATTGTTGCTGTGTGGCTGGTAGCAGGTATATTGTTGCTGTTAGGCTGGTAGCATGTAAATTGTTGCTCTGTGGCAGGTGTATTGTTACCTTGTGGCTTGTAGCAGGTATATTGTTGCGGTGTGGCTGGTGGCAATTATAGTGTTGCTGTGTGACTGGTGGCAAGTATATTGTTGCTGTGTGGCTGGTAGCAGGTATATTGTTGTGTTGTTTGTAGCAGGTATATTATTGCTGTGTGGCTAGTAGCAGGTATTGTTGCTATGTGGCTGGTACATGTAGCAGGTATATTGTTAATGTGAGGCTGGTAGCAGTTATATTGTTGTAGCTAGTAGCTGATATAGTATTGTTGTTGTGGCTGGTAGCAGGTATATTGTTGTTGTTGTGGTTGGTAGCAGGTATATTGTTGCTGTGGGGCTGGTAGTAGGTATATTTTTTTGCTGCGTGGCTGGTAGTAGGTATATTGTTGCAAGTTTGCTATTTTATTTGCAATATTTGTTGTTGTTTTGTTTTGATTGAAACAAATTCTGGTATGAAACAAATTTACTGAAAAAATAGACATCAATTTATCTGAGTTTTGATTTTTTGATATTATCAACCTATTATGTGTGTGTATTTGTTCTCACGTAACAATTTCTGAAGGTATAACATCATCAGTCATTGTACAGATGAATGCCAGGGTATCAGATGTCCCATTCTTTCCATCCATGAGAAGCTGATGACGAAAACTCACCTCCATTAAGTTCTTCGCCACTTGGTCATCCGTAGCTCTCTTTATTGCCGACACAACCCAAAAGGCTGTACAGTCTTTCGCATACTACAACAAAATTGTTTGCAATTTAGAACAGTGCAGAAACAGTGTTATTGTAAACATCGAGCGGTTTGCCTTTGACTGGACAATAATCTTCAGATGCAATATATCTATTAAAGTTGACTGTATCAGACTGGACAATTATCTACAGAAGCAATATATAAATTAGAGTTGACTGTATCAGACTGGACAATTATCTACAGAAGCAATATATCAATTAAGTTGACTGTATCAGACTGGACAACTATCTACAGTAGCAATATATAAATTAAAGTTGACTGTATCAGACTGGACAACTATCTACAGAAGCAATATATTAATTAAGTTGACTGTATCAGACTGGACAATTATCTACAGAAGCAATATATCTATTAAAGTTGACTGTATCAGACTGGACAATTATCTACAGAAGCAATATATAAATTAAAGTTGACTGTTTCAGACTGGACAATTATCTACAGAAGCAATATATCAATTAAGTTGACTGTATCAGACTGGACAACTATCTACAGGTCTCACTGAAGAATTACCTCCCTTACATGACGGTAGCAAGATTATTACGCCAAAGAAATTAGAGCTGTGTAAAGCGGTCGGGCATTTTTTTGTCAAAAAGGCATAAAATGTCATATTTCTTTGTGAATATGTGAACATTGGAACATTTTCATGATTCTGCAAAGTTTGGGTGATATTGGGAACTGTTTGATGATGATATAACAGTTTAAAGATGCGTAGTGATACACTGCAACAAATGGGCAGAATTGTCAAAAATGAAAGGGTGTCATCAAACCATCGAAATTGTGAAAAAGCAACCTGGTCAACCCCATGTTTTTTCTGCATATTTGGACCAACAGAGGACAATCTATGGGAATAAGGCACTTTTAGAACCATTGGTAATGTATCCAGTGTTCCAGAATTGCATGTCTCTATATGTAGAACTGTACAAAATTAATTGGTATGTGAGACGTTCAAGAACCAGATCATTTTCGATAGACGCTGAGAGGAAACCGCAATTCTGTGATTCAGATTTACTTTCTTTTTCAAAATACAATGTATGTCACTTTCTATGGTAAATACTGTATTTGAAACCTCTAAATGGAAAAATAAATGTATATTTGCGAAAAATGGATGACTTTGAGTGAAATAGAAAAGCTGTCACACAGGCAAAACCAAATTTAAAGCTAAAACAGTTCAGCAAATAGGGTAATGAGACTGAACAGCTGAACATTTGTCATGGAAATGTTGGAATCAGGATTTATTCAATTCAATGGAAGATACATAAAGTGAAATCTTCTAATTAACTAAAAAAGAAATGATCATGTGTGCAAATATGCTTTGCTGCATCATATGATTAGACTTGATTTTAGCCATCTGTCTCAAAATCCCGGCTAAAATAAATAGAAATTTGCACTTAAAAACACTTGAAAGTCACACAGAGAGACAGTGATGCTAATATATCACAACAAAATCATGTTTAGAACATTCAATGCATCCAGATTTCATGATTCATGTAAGTTAAACCATTTTTTTTTTGTGTTAGAAACTCATTACTTATGTAAAATTCATACCCCACCCACATAAAAATGGTAACATTTGTCGCAATACTGTTTCCACTCTTTAGCGCATGCTTTTTGACAATACGATTGGTCGGGTATGAGCAATATTGTTTTTATATCGCTGTTTATCAATTAACATTATATTGATCATGAATTATGAAAAAATTTCATGTTCCATTGTTTTGTCATTGATATTTGTTATCAACAGCTCTGTATCATGTTTTCGATATACCAACCGCCAAAATGTCGCATTTCATTTTATTGGTATGGCGTATTACTGGCAATTTTGTTTTACTGTCACATGTTTTCCCTCATTGTTGATATTTATGCGGCTGGGTCTGGCTAATACATAGAATCTACCATCTCTTGGACATTCTGGTAAATGATAAAATGCGACATCTTTGAAATGACGCGAAACAATTTCGCGTAATAATTTCTCAGCATTTAGTTAACCGGTGCTTGAAACTTTTGTACCATCATATGATTTCTTTCGGTTGTTCTTCTGACTTTTTTTTCACATAAAAATACATGATGCTTGCTATAGAACATAGGTTTTTCTCATTGAAGTTGATGTTTTTTCATAATTTGTTATTGAATGTGTACAATATTTTTCTCCACATTCAACAGTATAGCATTCTCCAATATGACAATTTCTAATTTTTCTATAATTATTGCAAAAACTCTATTTTAATGGCCCGTTTATTGCTGACAGTTTTGGAAAATCTGTAAAGTAACAAGACATCTCGCGACAAGTATATTGTTACAAGTAATCACCCCTAAAAAAACTGAGTAATCTCGAGTCATATGGTATGCCTACGATTTGTTTCAATTTGATCTATCATATTCGATACACATTAATTGTTGAGTTTGGTTCATTTTAGAATGAGTCCCAGTGACGATATGAATCTCGTTAAGTAAGCAGTGCATGGTTTACGTTTTTTTTTAGAATTGGGATTACGTTTTCATTTCACTACTCTTATTAAAAATACATTTTCCGACGTTTTCAATGACTTATGATATAGTATTAATATCTTTATAATGATAAGCCAAAAATTCTAGTAAAAGTGAACATTCGAAGCACAAAACTCCACCAATGACACTGGCAGTCTTGATTTTATTACGATTTATCATGGTTTCATTTCAACTGTTCTTGGATTAAGAATAGAAGTTCATGAAGCGATTGCGGATAGTACAGTGGAAGTAGGTATAAAAGAAGCTGAAATTCCTTTTATTTAACATATCAGCAGATTGATTTAAAATGTAAGATAGAAATTTCATTTTATTTTTTATATCAGTTAAACAATGCTTTTATTTTCCATTTGTAAGATTCATAACGTATACAGTGAGAAAGAAAACAAACAAATGTAAGACATTTTCAAACATCGATTTATAATTGTTAGAAAAATGTATTTGATACAGGTTTTAGGCATCTCGTCTTTCTCTTCCCCAAAATAGTATAAATAATATTTATTATTGTGCAAATTGCAATGATGTCAAATTTTACAAAAGTGTTTCCTAGAAATCATTTTACAACGAAATAACTGGGAATAAAACAACAACAATTTTCCCTACCAATTTTCTGTTTTGATGTTACAGCTACATGTATTATACTCAATGCAAAGAAGCAATAGAGAAGTCCGTTATTTAGACATGGGAAATGTGCATTCAGAAGTCCTCACTGATTTCTCTATATCATTGTCTCAAAAGATGTCGAAATTGGCCGATTAGGATTCGAGAAATTGCTTTTTAATAAGATATTTGAAACTGATGTACAGGTAAACAAAACAGTGTAAATGTCCATGTATCCTTGATAACCAATATAGAGATCACAAGGGTTCCAGTGTCAGCTCAGTTTCATTTTCACGGTCTTCAGTTAAATGATCGATTTTCTTTATCTTCTTAAAATGAAATCTGTAAATAATTTGTGCCGTGAAAAACATCAATGTAGACACGAACAACGTAATTCCCAAAATGTACACAAACCAGAGTGGGTCGTTATATTCCATCAGGTATCCAATCGACAACGGGTAGAACAATGCGCTTAAAGACGACGTTACGATGATCACAGATGCTATCCTCCCGGAGACACGCACAACATTATCAGACGTCCAATTTATAATGGTAGGCCAAATGATTGACATAAAAAACCCAAGAGACGCTATGAATACCCAAATCAAAGGCTCTAAATTGTACAATACACTAACAAAGAATCCTAATAATGACATCGAAACTATGGTTAAGTAAGCGGTCAAAATACGCGTTTTGTCGCAACAGCTAATAATAAATATTCCGCAAAAACGTCCCATAGCGAAACTAGTCCAGAACAAAGAAGTTGCAAATGATCCAACTAATTTGCTCCAGTTCAAATTATTCAAGGTGAATGTCACCAGGAAACTAGAGAAGCCGTCTTCAATAAGACAATACGTGGCTAAATGGATGGATATACAAGCTAAAAGTATTATTTTGAAACTGTTTGACAGTTTTGTTTTCTTATGTCGACCTTTGTCATTTTCAGCAGCATGTTTTTATATTTTTCATTCTTGGGTGAATATGCGGCATAACTTTTGCAAAACAAATAAAAAATACCAACTGAAGATATAAGTACTACTGCAGCTAAAATTATGAACGCAAAATGCACACTGGTATCTTCGTACACGTCTTTACAATGATCCGTTTGTTCCATCTCACTTGTATTAGCTATACTATTATTGTTAGTTAAATTGAAAGTGTAATCCATTCCGAATATATAAGACTTGTCCAAGTAATCACCCCTAAAAAACTGAGTAATCTCGAGTCATATGGTATGCCTACGATGTGTTTCAATTTGATCTATCATATTCGATACACACTAATTGTTGAATATGGTTCATTTTAGAATGAGTCCCAGTGACGATATGAATCTCGTTAAGAAAGCAGTGCATGGGTTACGTTTATTTTTAGAATTGGTATTACGTTTTCATTTCACTACTCTTATTAAAAATACATTTTCCAACGTTTTCAATGACTTATGATATAGTATTAATATCTTTATAATGATAAGCCAAAAATTCTAGTAAAAGTGAACATTCGAAGCACAAAACTCCACCAATAACACTGGCAGTCTTGATTTTATTACGATTTATCATGGTTTCATTTCAACTGTTCTTGGATTAAGAATAGAAGTTCATGAAGCGATTGCGGATAGTATAGTGGAAGTAGGTATAAAAGAAGCTGAAATTCCTTTTATTTAACATATCAGCAGATTGATTTAAAATGTAAGATAGAAATTTCATTTTATTTTTTATATCAGTTAAACAATGCTTTTATTTTCCATTCGTAAGATTCATAACGTATACAGTGAGAAAGAAAACAAACAAATGTAAGACATTTTCAAACATCGATTTATAATTGTTAGAAAAATGTATTTGATACAGGTTTTAGGCATCTCGTCTTTCTCTTCCCCAAAAAAGTATAAATAATATATATTATTGTGCAAATTGCAATGATGTCAAATTTTACAAAAGTGTTTCCTAGAAATCATTTTCCAACGAAATAACTGGGAATAAAACAACAACAATTTTCCCTACCAATTTTTTGTTTTGATGTTACAGCTACATGTATTATACTCAATGTAAAGAAGCAATAGAGAAGTCCGTTATTTAGACATGGAAATGTGCTTCAGAAGTCCTCACTGATTTCTCTATATCATTGTCTCAAAAGATGTCGAAATTGGCCGATTAGGATTCGAGAAATTGCCTTTTAATAAGATATTTGAAACTGATGTACAGGTAAACAAAACAGTGTAAATGTCCATGTATCCTTGATAACCAATATAGAGATCACAAGGGTTCCAGTGTCAGCTCAGTTTCATTTTCACGGTCTTCAGTTAAATGATCGTTTTTCTCTATCTTCTTAAAATGAAATCTGTAAATTATTTGTGCCGTGAAAAACATCAATATAGACACGAACAACGTAATTCCCAAAATGTACACAAACCAGAGTGGGTCGTTATATTCCATCAGGTATCCAATCGACAACGGGTAGAACAATGCGCTTAAAGACGACGTTACCATGATCACAGATGCTATCCTCCCGGAGACACGCACAACATTATCAGACGTCCAATTCATAACGGTCGGCCAAATGATTGACATAAAAAAACCAAGAGACGCTATGAATACCCAAATCAAAGGCTCTAAATTGTACAATACACTAACAAAGAATCCTAATAATGACATCGAAACTATGGTTAAGTAAGCGGTCAAAATACGCGTTTTGTCGCAACAGCTAATAATAAATATTCCGCAAAAACGTCCCATAGCGAAACTAGTCCAGAATAAAGAAGTTGCAAATGATCCAACTGATTTGCTCCAGTTCAAATAATTCAAGGTGAATGTCACCAGGAAACTAGAGAAGCCGTCTTCAATAAGACAATACGTGGCTAAATGGATGGATATACAAGCTAAAAGTATTATTTTGATACTGTTTGACAGCTTTGTTTTCTTATGTCGACCTTTGTCATTTTCAGCAGCATGCTTTTTATATTTTTCATTCTTGGGTGAATATGCGGCATAACTTTTGCAAAACAAATAAAAAATACCAACTGAAGATATAAGTACTACTGCAGCTAAAATTATGAACGCAAAATGCACATTGGTATCTTCGTACACGTCTTTACAATGATCCGTTTGTTCCATCTCACTTGTATTAGCTATACTATTATTGTTAGTTAAATTGATAGTGTAATCCATTCCGAATATATAAGACTTGTTCTTATTAACCAACAGAATGGTTGACGTTTCAGCAGGTGGTATTGTAGACTGTGTTTTATTTGAAGGCTGGCAACTTGAAATCCTCCGCGCAAGGAAAGGTTCTGTTGCTAAGGGTGCTACGAGAGTACCGAGACTAAATGCAAAATGCAAGGCTTGCATATAAGGACCAGCTTCTTTGTTCCAGACGTTCAGGATTTCAGCATTTGATCCTGAAAAGAAATCACATAATATTTACATGATAATAAAGATCTTCTACAAATAGCATAGCTTTAAATAAAAGTTTTAGCTAAATTAAATATAATTTTAGCAGTAAATTGGAAATATTACTGAAATAAATCAGCGGTTGATAAAACATATTAATTTAACACAATCGGTTGCAAAACTACAACAAATATATCGATTGGCTTAGATGAAATATTTTCAGTTACAACTTAAGTTTTATTGCTTGTTTAAATTTCTTATAAACTCTATATATATTATGTTAACTTCAAAGAAGATAAAACAGGCGGCACCGGAAATAATAGAAATGAGATTATCACTGTAGCCAGCCACTTTGAAAAGCAAGAACTCTCTCCATTCTGGTAATACTTGTATACTCTATCCGTTATTCGGCGTAAATAATTTTACCTAACAAAAAACTGGCAATATTTACTTTTTTGTTGTAATAAATCCAAATGAGAAATATAAATAAATTGTATCTCATTCCTTAAAATATCAAAACTGTTTGAGCTTTATTCAAAATGATGATGACTCACCGATTCAACAATCTAGCATTTAATTAGTGGCCAGATGTGTATAACGTTCTTTCTTATATCAAAATGATAGATATCATTACATTTCGTTTTAACCAGTTCAAATAATATAGTGTTAAGATACGTGTTAAAAGCACTCATTTTCATTGGACGTTCATCAAGTTTAATATCTTAGATCAAAAGCAGAACGGTCAATGGTTGCAGCAAAGTGCAGAAATTCACAATACGTTAGCAGTTTTACAGCAATGCGCATCTGATTTGATTCGTATCACCAATTAATTGTACACATATACTCTTTATTCTTACTAAAATGTTTGTAACTATGCATATATATATACTCTTAGCCGGAAGGAAATAAACATTTAATAGTTATGTCTTTATGTATTGCCTAATTTATACCGTGAGCATGTGAGATGCGTTTACCTGTATCAAGTCCGGACATTGAAACCCCATTACAGAATTTCACAATCAACATCCAAGTAAACCTGTTACAAAATGGAATAAGACATGAAGTGATCGACATCCCAATGGTAAACGTCAACAAGATGAGAAGTTTGTTCCCCCGATCATAGAGAGCCCCGCCAATCAACGCACCGGCTAGATATCTGGAATGAAATCTGACTGAGTACATTACGTGCTAATATCCCTTTCGATTATCAGTTATATGCGAGGTGTCAAGCCAACCACTTCCAGTAATCGTTTAAGATTAAATTTTATCTTATTTCGCATATAAAATAGTGAAATGTGTTTGCGACACAAGTTATGTGAAAATGAATTACGCCCTCACCACCTACAGTTCCAATTTGAAAATGTAGACATGAATAGCTAAGCATACAATGAAAATCATGTAAATAAGTGAGAGAACAGTTCAGCAATAGATCGAGTTCAAAAAGGGGAGGAAGATAGAAATGAAAAACAAATAAGGGAACGGTTTACAACGTGCCAAGCAGGAAATAATTACTATAAATAATTGAACAGTAATTATTATAATATTTCTATATTATAATTACCTTAATCACAATTTCAGTAAATGGCTGCTAGGATACTACAAAGACGAACCTCACAAAAACATGAGATGACCCCGAACGAACGAGCAGGTCACGAACAAATTTAAACTGCATACATGAATGACATTATATTTCCAGGAAATCATACGAAAGTTCAAGGTTGTACATTGTATATATAAACACATATCGCACACGCGTGTCCCCTGCCGCCTTTTCTCTCTCGCACAAACACACGTGTCTACAATTATGTCAGGTTTGTTATACATAAACATACGATATGCTAATTAATGAGTGTAAATTAGTTTCAATGACTGTCGGTGCTGGCATATTAAGTAATTGGTGAATGTGTTGCATTTAATGATTGAAGGACACAATTTTGAGTTTTCGTCGGGTGATGGAGAACATTAGGCTAGTTTAATGTTCTTGAAACCCAATCTATATATATGTAGTTCAATGAGATCGATTGTAGTAGAAATGTTAGTATACATAGTACATAGTTACTATAGATTCTACTAGTGATACTCTTTACAAAGTGCTTATACTGAACGGAACAGTTAACCAGTCATTTTTGTATTTTCAATATCTTCGTCAAAATATTGTACAGCGTTATAAAAAATGTCTACGGCATAAACAGACAGTTATGTATGGAATTTTACATAGTAGTGTTCTCTCTTGTTTAAATCATGAATTTAAGGAAATTGCTTTGGTACGTTTTAAAAAAATGCATGAAATAGCAGGTAAAAAAATGCCAGGTGGCGGGTTAGCTGTTCCCTTCAGTATAACTTTAAATAGACGCACTGCAGTTGCTGTGCTCATATGATATTAAGTTTGATATTTCGTGTTTATTATCATTAATCTCTAATACTACTACTAATAATAATAATATCTTCACTTTGAGAAGGTAACATAAAGATTATACAACATTATAAATCCTGTCTACCATATGGACTTCTAATCAACAATAACAGTATACAAGCATAGAAAAAATGTTGAGCGTATTTGAATAATTGAAAAATTAAACTACATGTTATAAGAAAGCAAATCTTTCATCGCTTAAGACCACAGACTGGGACGTTTTGTATGTGATACAGCATTATCGGAGGATGTTTGTTCTATAAAGATTCAAATTAATCACTAATGTTGGATGGCATAAATAGCCGATAACGTGTTAAAATTGGCGTTTTGCTCAGTTAAGAATATACAAACTCGTCTTATAGTACTGTCTTTGGTTTTTATAGTTTTCAAACAATTATGGCACTATCTACTGTTTAAATGTACTGAATGAATAGTGCAGCGGATGAACTGCCAGAGGTCTAATTCTGTAATTATATTGTGAACTACAGATGGTAATAAGCAATACAATGTTAGTTTCCCTTTCTTGATTTCGGTCTGCCTATGAATGACAGAACTTTATTCACTATTAAAGAGAAATTAATGGTGGGTTTACACCCAGAGCTATGATACAACCTCTCACTAACAATACCAATCGCTAACATCTCTGTGTAGGAATAAAATTAGAAGCCTATCGTGTCATATTGAAAATATATAGAAGAGTCGCTAACAACAGCAATAAAGTGCCCCAAATCGCGTGTGTGACTTGCATATCTTTAGATGGTCGTCTTTGGAATACTGACCCCTTGTCAGATACATATTCTTGAAATAATATTACAACCAAACCTATCTTAAACAACCACTCATGAAAAAGAGTTAATATTACCCCTAAAAGCATCTGGCTGCTTGATGTAAACTAAATTATAATATTGGCGAGTAGAAAATGTGGCTGCTTTATAAATGCACGGGGTTGTATAATAGAGCTTCGACTGTATTCTGAAATCTTGGGTATCTAAATATATGAAAATAGGAGGTGACAAGTGTTGTATTAAATAATGTGAATATTAACTTATAGGTGAACAAACATACCCGAAAGAAGAAACAGTGAACAGCCAGGTAGACGTGGCTATATCTTCTCCTATTATTTGTACAAGGTCAGGAAACGATGGACCAGTTATACCAACAGACCAGCCCTTTACAATGAAAATACAAAATGTAAAATAGTATAGAATGCCGTTTATCTATTTATGTAGCATTTATACAAATAGTTCATTGATTTCACTATATCTCCAATTGTTAGAACAGTTAAATTGTTATATATTAGGAATAAATCCTTTGCAAATCGGATATTTATTTTCTAGAATATCTTCCAACGTGATCATTAAGTTTATAATTAATATCATATTTTATTTATTGATACCATGAAAAAAGGATTTGATATAATTGAATTTGTTTCTTGATGTGTCTGAATAGAGTTAATAATGTCATGAAGCATTATTGTTTATATCAATAAATCGGGTTTAAACGACGAATAAACAATTCAATTTAATGATATCAAGAAAGGCGTCAGTAATTTGTGTCAGTAATTTGATTTGATTACCAATATATCCACTGAAATCCACACATGAAACTAATATTAAAGTATATCCATAGATTATTTCTTGACACACAGTTGTTTTTTTCTATTATATTGGTTATAATATTGTCAACATTTGGTAAAATATTGTCAAACTCCATTTCGTCAAGGCAAACAGCCATTCAATCTGATAGACAATATAACTGTCACCTTCAATAGGCTATTGTCAATAATAAAAACGTCACCCTTCGGTAAAATTTTGTCTAACTCGACTCGTCTCGATTATTTTGAATTTGTCAGGTTAACAATAGTCAGAGAGGAGAGTAGAAAGGAATCATCTGTGCCCGAGTGGTCTAAGTCACCGTCGCAATATCACTTACGTCTCTATAGGTTCGAGTCTTGCTCGCCCAAAAACTTCATGAGAGAAAGTTTGTCAGCTGCTTGCGTAAAGACGGTGGTTCTACCCAGATTCGTTCTGAGGTCTTTCTCGACCAATAAACCTGGATATGCCTTGTAAAATTATAACCTGAAATGCGCTGAAAATTGCGTTAAACCACCAAAACCTCAGCCGTCTCGACAGAATGTTACATTTATATAATGTAATATTACCAAGCCAACCATAGCCCAGCAGAGGATAGCTGTGTGTACTAACTTCTTGCGATAGACGTCATCGCACCTCCATCTGGTCATAAAAGACTTGAATCGATTCATAGTTTGGTTATTCTTCGTGTCGGTAAAACTTTGATCTGAACCCGTGGGTACCTGTAGGTGAAAAGGGATTGTAACGAAAAGTGAAATAAAAATGACTTTTTATCTTTTGTTTAAAATATGTAAATTTTAAAAACGTATTACAACAGTTGAGAATGTGCATTCTGAATACGTTTACATATCAGTCAGAATGAACCATATTCACATCATGAATGCATATACAGAAGCGCAAAAGGGACGTCTGACTTTCTTAATTCGACTGCCTGATTATCTGATTTCCAGACTTCATAATTTCTTCTTTCAGCAGCAATTGCAACAACCTGAATGCCTTATTACGATTTTAACTTTAATTGTTTCTAACTTCATGACTTATGACTTCACGATACATACGGAAGTTAAAAACACACATAGGACTAAAAGAATTACACACGATTATCACAATACTGATACAATGTCTACTGATCAGTTAAAACATGCATTTATTAGAAAAAGTGCTAACTGATGCATTTCCTATATATTCGTCAAAATCAGGAGTAGCTTTATTAAGATGTGTATACAACATTAACATTATGTATTTTTGCGTAGCCTAAATATTCTTTCTTATTCAAGTCAAAAGTTAAAGGTAATTGCTTTGATACTTTTTTGAGAAAATACATAAAATGTCAGGTACATAAAATGTCAGGTGGTGCGTTAGCTGCTCCGTGCATTATATTTGAACCACGACATTTTACAACCCTCGTCTGATGTATATATATATATATACATGACGGTATTTAATCAATAACCACTTTGTACGCGCCGTACAACATACGACTAGACGAAATATCCGGTAACCATGAAATTTATTTTCATGGATTGCACCGACGTCGCTATTCAGAAGAATTCGTCCCAGCCAGTAGTTGCGCTGTGCACTGTGCAGGCACAGATACACGAATGATATAGGTGTCACACCACTACGGAAGTGCTTCCTGAAATGAGTCCATAGTAAAATAGAAGTGTAGGTCTCATGGTCATATTTTTTATTGAAAATGCTAATTAAGTGCAGATATATATGTCTGCGAGCTAAAACAGTTGTGTTGTTGTTAAATCAGCGGTATTTCTTTGTTGTATTTCAGAACTATTTTCCGAGAACATGCAGTCAGGGATGTGGTGGTAATGCGGCGGAAGTGTTAGCTTTGCAGTGTAAATATTGACTGACTTGAGAAATTTCAAATTTGTGGAAAAGGTAAACCTTAATGGTATCATTTTCTGTGGATAATTCTGGAGACATATAATTGCTGTACAAAGAAACGGGACCAGTATATGGATCGGAAGGTCTGGGAATTGGTCAGAGACAGGACAATATTGACAATTTACTGTAAGTTATATAGAGGGATTTTGTACAGGTGTGACAGCTATATATAACGAAATTTCATAGTATATTTCTCATACACTGCACCTATCTCGCTATTTAGAAGAATTCGTTCCAGGCAGATGATGAGGGTGCAATAGCCGAGTTACAGCAAAGACGTTCGGCGGAAATTCCCCAGCTGTTTGCTGTGCTGTCCACCGCGTTTCAAATCACAGTCGCTATCATAAATGCTGCATGTTACATATCAACCTTATCCCATTAAATTCACGGTTTGTATAATTATGGTTGCAGCTTTCATTTAAACTAAAATCAAAATAGTTTAATTTCCTCCGTGTTTTAAATCGTATTAATACACATGTTACTATATATAATATCAAAAGTGAACATGTTTTAAGCCGGTTATTGCCATCACGCGCTGATTATCACTTATCGGTCCGGGCCGAAAACTCATAATCATAATCGGCCCGATGAACGTGTGCGCGTGAAACCAATGGCCACGTAAAACGTCATCATTGTCAGTTTGTTTTCAGCGTTTCGGAATGTTCTTTCACGGATAAAAAGTAAATGTTCAGCGATAGAACGAGACCGGGTTTGTTAAAATTGATGGCCTATTGAGTTAGAAACTCTAATTTTGATCGGGGAAGGGGTCCACGTTTGTATCTTTCCTTGTCTCTATATCTACGCTAGGGGACCTGCCCACCCCCATTAAACGTTATTATCCACTCCCCAAGCTTCTGTGCTTGTTTCTAATATAAACAAATCAAAGGAAGCAAATGCATAGCGACCTACATTTGAAACTGAAAAGCAAGTAAATATCTTAAAATACGACGTCAACGTCATAATGGCGCAGTAGCTCAGTTCAAAGGTTCAAAGCTGAACGTCGTGTGTTCAAGACGTGTCATTGACAGTTTCTTTTTGTTTTAAATTAATATTGTTTTTATTACTATTTTTCTTTCATTTTATACTCGGTTAAAATATAAATAAAGTATGTGTATACATAATTTAGAAGCACGTGTAATAAAGAGGTTGATAAAGGGACATCATGAGCATTGCCTTGTAGTGGTAACAGTCCCGATGAGTGAAAACGCAATTACTCCCTTTCAGTGGCGCAACCGAACATGTGTATTAAAGACATTAATACACGACAGAGCCAGGCTGGGAGGTGATAATCGGCCCTAATTCATAATGGCCCTCGGGCTTGAACGCAGCCAAGTGTTACCTTTTCCATGCATTTATTAGACGTTGCCTCTCTCAGCCAATACAATCGCTCAGATTTTTCAAAACAGAACATTTTATTTTACATAGAACGTTATGACCGTCAATAGATGTTGATCTACTTCCTCAGCCAATGAAATCGCTTCAGGAACGAGAAAGTAGATGGACGACATCTAAGATGGTTAGAAGCTACATGGAATTGTCTGTTATTGACGTAGAAAATCCGAGATATCTTCTCAACTAAACTTAGTATTTTGGATAGCAATAAATAGTCGGGTAAGCATACTTCGGCAAAGATTTTATCTTAAGTTTTTAGGGCTGAATATGATAATATTTATTTTCATTGCTTACGGCCTTTTACAAAAACTGGTGTTTGCATTAAAAAAATATCAAATGATATTTCTTTAGACGTTTTATCATATATACAGATATAATAAGATATCTACTAAAATTAAAACGTATTTTCACCTGATTACCTTTTCAGTCATTAATTTGGTAACTATGATGCATATCACACATTAACCAGGGACCCAATCCGTTACAAATAATGGGTTATCTTAATTCAATATTAGCATCATGTAGATACTATAATATGATTATCAGAAAAAAAATGAAATGAGACTTTGTCACAATATCTATGTGTCACCTGTGTAAAGAGAGACAGAAACCAGAAACAAAGTTGAAAATATATGCGAATGTAAATCAGAATAGTATATGATTGACTAATGTGCTAACAGAAGTGATAAAGTACATATTACTTGCCGGATTTACAAAACAACTAGGGACATTTTGTCTAGTACCAATGGGTTAAAAATATATTTTTGACCAAAAAAAACACACACACTAGAATTTGACTTATATTTTTTGGTTACCACATTGCTTTGGGGGAATAAACCGCACCGGAAACCGGAATCCGGGTCACGTGGAAGATCTTGCGTTTAGTGAATAATTATTTTCATAGGCGGATGCAGGATTGTAAGGAAGGGGTTGGCGGTTTGATGCGGAGAGGTAGAGTAGGGTTGATTCCAAGGCTGTAAGTTAATCGTTTTCAATACCATTATCATTAAATAGTTTTTTAACATTCATTTGAGAAAATTTAGGTTTTAGGGTAGGATCACATATCCACCCCTCTAAACCCGACATTAATTATAACTAAACTATACCGTAGCCTGTTCCTATGAACAACACAACACATGTAAAATTCTTGATTTTTTTACACTCTACGTGAAGTGTCTAAAATAGTCTAAAGCATACTAATTTCAGTGAAAATTATGAAAATAGTCAAAATAGGTAATTGGGCTAAGCTTCCCCAACCCAAAACTCACAAGTTTACACCCCTAACTGGTACTGAGGAATTACCAGAAAACAACCATTGTCCCTTCCTACGTAAAGAGAATTTGTCTAAAATATGCTATCCGACTTCGAACCTTTCGACTGAAAACTCTTAATCCGCCTCTGCCAGATAATGCTTTTAAATTAGTTGAAACGTTGTATTGTAACCATTTGATATTTGCGCATGTGTTACTTTAAATTTTAATCAATAAAATGAATTTATAGGATATACGCCATAGTTACGATCACTTAAATGCCACTGACCTTGGTTTTCTAAAAATAAACCTCGACACCGCTATCTGTTAACTGGTACATTAGAATGGATGAATGGATAAACGGGGTTTTACGGCGTAACAACACATTGTATGTTATTCGACGCCAACAGGAAAGAAGATTCCAGGTTCATCTTCTTGTACAGAAACAACAATTAAACATACAGATTAAAAACACACACATTAACAAATGAATATGCAGAATGAACCTAGAACCTTGATACCTGCAAAACTGCAGATCAGAAAGTTATATTGTATAACTAAAATATTCGGCACATTAGAAAAGCATAGCGGTATATACCAGGCAGTTTGCGTTTTAGTTTAAAAGGGGGAAGGTGCGATTTTCTGTCGATAAAATGAATGGTGTATGTCATTCAATTTGCCGGTTTATGTGCGAAGTTAACAGAATAGCAAAATGGTATAAGAAAAGTTCGTCCTGCCAGAAAATAGATATTTAGAGTAGAATGAAAAAAGTAATTATACTTTATTTGTCCTTTCTACTATTATGTGGTGTAAGTCTAGTGTATTTACCAACAGTGGGGAAACACAAGTCCAATAAACAAAGTAACAAAACATAGTACACTGCTATATTAGAACAATCAGCTGTTATATGTCCCAATGAATTTTGTTGTTGTTGTTGTTGATGATGATGATGATGATGATGATGATGATGATGATGATGATGATGATGATGATGATGTGATGATGATGATGATGATGATGATGATGATGATGATGATGTCTTGTACTCTTTACCTAAGGGCAAAAACCAACCAGAGACTTTTTATATTTCGTATATAAATGTTATCCCTAATTGTGTTATCTTCAGAAATAAAGTGTGTATAGGACTGGTTAACCGCCTGGCGGATACAAGGAATGTTGATTACTTACGCTCAACTCCGTTATAGGAACGTTACGCGAATATATATTCCCTGTCCTACTTCAGTTATATACAGTAGCTATGGAGTTAGTTATTATGTACATCTTTCAATTATTTTTTACCATATTACTATGAAAGGATATCATTAACGTGCATTGACCTATTCAAATTAGTTTAGTACATTCGATATGCTTGTTAGTTAAGTTGAAACATATACCATCGCCATATAAACTTATATATTACAATATAAGCTGTGCATAACAAAAACATAATCATTTAGACGTAGTTCACCTATTAGCTCAGTTGGTAGCACGTCGGGGGTTAGAATTCTACCACAGCCTCCGTGATTATTAATATACACCATTGCGTCTCATTATCATTCGTCTCTCACCGCTCGTTCAAGTGGCAACGTTATCGATTATTTGCAGATATGTGGTATGCTCGAGTACTTGTTAACCTTTCAGGATTCCAGTGGTTATTTTAACTGATCGTCTGTTAGCCATCGATGGCAAATATGACGTTTAATATTTAGTCAATCAATCAATCAGTCAATCAATCAATCATAAATGAACGGTACAATATGAAAATACACAAATGACATTTCACTCACCTGCATTGTGATCCTGCACGTAAACCTGAGTTAACATACAATTATATTTGTTTTATACGAGAGGCTTAACGTTTTGTAGCGGTATTCACACACTCTCGACATATATTTACATAGTTTATGTTTGTAGGTCAATATGACGGTGATAAGGTCATCATTGAAAGACAAGCGGGTTCAACTGTTCTGTCACGTACAGGTATAGTTGTGGCAAAATGTTACACGATAAAGCATGCTAATCTATAAGTACTTTTTAAGGCATCAAAATACTCCCCTTTATGTTGTACATTTTTATTTTAGCTCGTTGGCGGAGTAAACGCCAAGCTTGCATGCATAAACCACTCTCGGGTCCCTTTCCTGGGTAGAACCAGTTCTGGCACGTGTTGTTGTTGTTGACACGTCATCGGGTCGATTCATTAACCAGTTATATAAGAGCATTGCACCGTAAAGTAGTTTAGTGGCCCGCTTCGCATCCGGAAGGACGTGGGTTTGAAAATGGTACTTGAAACTTCCTTGCTTGGCGCGTATCATACAATGTGCCTACGGCATGATACTCCTGTGTGGCAGCGCTCAGAATACTGTCTCAAGTAGATACCGTCGCGATATGACTGAAAACTGTTGACAACGACGCTAAACACCATGCAACAACAACAACAACAACAAAATATAATGCAGAATAACGTTGGTTCTGGTTAAATGTATTCTAAGTGGATTTACTATATAACATGGTATTTCTTGAAAATGGTTTTAAAACTTATATGCGCCATATGAACAATTACATGATTTATGATTCTCATGAAGTTGAAAAGCCTATGAAGCTCAGCAATACGAAGGTCAAAGAAAACATAAATGTATGAAACTTGATGCGCTTTAAGTATTAACCAAGTAGAGTGTGAATAATTTAATGTAACACCGTTAATGTATATAATTTAATATAACACCGTCAATGTATATAATAATTAATATTCTAATGCTCATTTTTTTATTAGAATGGCATTATTGATGCTTTTTGAACATTTTGACAGCATTGTCATGTTTGAATTGTGAATTTCGAAAAAATAATTGATGCTTGGAAATTGGGGTATGAATACATGATTTCTGAAGTCTACTTTCACTTTGTCAATAGTGTACACACTGAGCAGAAAAAAATGTCTTATATGGCACATGACCCCTACTTTTCTCATCATATTTTGATAGTAGTTTAACTTCTTTCATTTGGGTCTCTCTATGAATGACAAGCATTCAAACTTTTATTATTTACTACAGAATAAAGAACAACAATCAATGGTTGGGTTACACCTTTAAGTATTAACCAAGCAGAATTATGTCCATGTCTAAATCAGAAAAATTGCTTGCATGGATTAAGTTGTATTTCAATATCATTCAGATCGTCAACTAGTCTTATTAATTATTTTTTCCGAAATAGTGGTGAATGAAAATGTATCCAATTTCCCCGTAGCGTTGATCTATGTTTTAACGTAGCGGTGATCTATGTTTTACCGTAGCGGCGATCTATGTTTTACCATAGCGTTGATCTATGTTTTACCGTAGGGGCGATCTATGTTTTACCGTAGCAGTGATCTATGTTTTAACGTAGCGGTGATATATGTTTTACCGTAGCGGCGATCTATGTTTTACCGTAGCGGCGATCTATGTTTTAACGTAGCGGTGATCTATGTTTTACCGTAGCGGCGATCTATGTTTTACTGTAGCGGTGATCTATGTTTTAACGTAGCGGTGATCTATGTTTTAACGTAGCGGTGATCTATGTTTTAACGTAGCGGTGATCTATATTTTACCGTTGCGGCGATCTATGTTTTACCGTAGCGTTGATCTATGTTTTACCGTAGCGGCGATCTATGTTTTACTGTAGCGGTGATCTATGTTTTAACGTAGCGGTGATCTATGTTTTAACGTAGCGGTGATCTATGTTTTACCGTAGCGGCGATCTATGTTGTACCATAGCGTTGATCTATGTTTTACCGTAGCGGCGATCTTATGTTTTACCGTAGCGGCGATCTATGTTTTACCGTAGGGGCGATCTATGTTTTACCGTAGCGGCGATCTTATGTATTACCGTAGTGGTGATCTATGTTTTACCGTAGCGGCAATCTATGTTTTACCGTAGCAGTGATCTATGTTTAAACGTAGCTGCGATCTTTTTTAACCGTAGTGGCGATCTGTGTTTTACCGTAGCGGTGATCTAAGGGTAGAGCATACGCCTCGCATGCGGAAGGTCGTGGGTTCGATCCCCTGCCGGGTCATACCAAAGACTTTAAAAATGGTACTAGAAGCTTCCTCGCTTGACGCTCAGCATTTAAAGGAGAGTTCTAGGTCTGGTCGGTCCGGTGTCAGTATAATGTGACTGGGTGGGGTATCATACCATGTGTTGTGCGGCATGATACTCCAATGTGACAGCGCTCAGAATACTGTCTCAAGTAGGCACCGTCGCGATATGACTGAACAATTGTTGAAAGCGACGCTAAACACCATACAACAACAACAATACAACATGTTTTACCGTAGCGTCGATCTTATGTATTACCGTAGCGGTGATCTTTGTTTTACAGTAGCGGCGATCTATGTTTTACCGTAGCGGTGATCTATGTTTTACCGTAGCAGCGATTTTATGTATTACCGTAGTTGTGTTATGTTTTACCGTAACGGCGATCTGTGTTTTACCGTAGCAGCGATCTATGTTTTACCGTAGCGGTGATCTATGTTTAACCGTAGCGGCGATAGTCGAATCCCCGCCCGGCCACAGTCTCCATGATGGTTGATGTACGACATTGCGTCTCATTATCATTCATCTCTCATCTCTGATTCAAGTGGGAAAGTTATCAGTAAATTGCAGGAATGGGGTGTGCTCGAGTACTGGTTAACCTTCCAGGATCCCAGGAAACAGTAGTTAGGTTAACTGATCATCTGTTAGCCCTTGATGGCATAAGAATGACGCTTAATATTCAATCAATCGATCGTGCTTAGCTTTTATTCAATTTCTTAAAATCGTTGTCAAAAATGATGTTCGCCTCACATAATTTATTTTGCCAACTTTTAATGAATGTAATGCTTTAATGACCACCCTTGGGTGATTCGTATGAAATCATACATATACATTACAAACGCACAGATACAAGACACAAGTAAATGCCGTATGAAATTATACATATACATTACAAACGCACAGATACAAGACACAAGTAAATGTCGTTATCATTCTCGTTTCTACTATCTTTGCCTCAGTTGTTATATGATCGATTGTACTTTGTGGTTTTCTTCATCTAAATGTTAATTGCTTTTCATTAGTCAGTCTGAACGTGAATTGTCGAACTATAAAACGCTTACAATGTACATAAAATACACGAAAGAAATACATGTATACCATAAATACAGTATCTCACCTTAAGACTCTTTATGTTGCGTATTGATATCTTTAAATTGATAGTTCCCTTTATTCAGAACGGATTTCAAATTGGATGATCGGCAGTGATTTTCTAAGTGTTTTTCTTATTTGATTTATTGTCTTTCATTGATTTTGAGTATTATCATTAACCTCTTTTTAAGTATGTGTACCGGGTCCGATTAGCTAATTCAGTAGCACGTCTGACTATCAATAGTAACGCAAGTTCGAATCCCCGCTCGGCCAAAGTCTCCGTGATGATTGATAAATGACATTGCGTTTCATTATCATTCATTTCTCACTGCTGATTCAAGTGGGAAAGTTATCAGTTGCCTGTGGAAATGGGGTGTTAACATTCTAGGTTTCCAAGGACACCGACTTAGATAAACGGATTGGCTGTTAGCCCTCGATAGCATAACAATGACGCTAAATTCTCATTCATTCAATCAAACAGTCAATGGTCAACTTTCAAATGTTTGCAATTTAAACCAGAAAGAAACGTTTGGTATTTTGAATTTTCGTATTTAGTATACTCGTGTTCACGTATCAAATCTGTTGTATCGTCTGCTGTATCATCGTCTGCTGTATCGTCTATGAGCATATAACCGTATGGAAATATTAATCTCAAAGTACCACTACACGCTAAATCTGAAAACTTCAGTAAGCAATCTATAAAAATACAAATTAATATTTCCTTGTAATACCGTACAAATCCAAACGAAAATAATTTTAGCGCTTTTTGCCACGGGTGACCAAATATTTTTATATAGGATGCATTTCGGTCGGTTACCAGAGTTTCGAAAATAGAAAAAAATGAACGATCTGAATACATACTAGAGTGTTTTAACTGTTTATTAGCGTGATGTAAATATATTTTTGATATTTTTGAACTGATATTTTATGCTGGACATATTAATTGAATTTCTCAGTTTCTCACTTACTCTACACAACCCCTTTGTTTAAATAATAGTTATTGAAAAATATGGAAAATCAACTTCGGTTGACCTGTTTATTTTCGACGTCACGTGGTCGGGGAAGGACCGCCCCTTACTCTCGCCTCAGAGTATTTTAAGTTTGTTCATTTAATATACCCAGTATCAATGTAAATATTTCCGCCAGATAAAACACGACAATGTTAAAGTCACCTAGTACTAGTTTTTGCCATTGGAAAAATATGTACGTATATGAGAGTAACGGGTCATAAAATAAGGTCCATGCGAAGACTTTACATTATTTCAAAGACTTATTTAAGTCGTTGAATATTTATATTACTTGTAAATTAGTCTCGTATGTTACAAAAACAATCATTTTATGGATGGAAGTCAACGTGCTCATAATTGACGGCCATAAGCACGAAAAAACGATATTATTCATTGAAAAATGAATATGTTTCAGATGCGTATCCCTCATTTATGAAAATAAATATGTATACGTACTTAATGTTAGGATAAGTTATACGTATGAGTGCCATCACATGAACTGGGTATATATTGATAACTCAGAGCTCAGAAACCATACCGAGTTATACAGGTCACAAATAAACAAGTCGCTCCTCCAAGGCCGCCATTGACACAAACATAAACATGTCTGTGTGGATATTTCATGCAATTTCTTGTAACTCGATTACACAATAAATTAAAATAACATCTGCAATTGATTCTTCAATCATATACATGTGCATATAATGAATTGAAATAAAAAGTTTTTAATTACTGTGGTAGCCTATTTCTGTGAAATATCGCCGTAAAGGTTTCGATAACTCTGACATGTGTTCTTTTCTCTGACCATAGCTAACTCCCGGTGTTTGCTATGTTTCCAGGCTGTCGGTTGTGGGTTACTGACAAGTACAACGTGTATGCTGATAAACCCGTGTAATGCAAACACAGCGAACGGTGTCATACCAGTGGCTCTGGTATTTCTTCTTTACGGTATTCTTATGGCGTTCGGTACACAGACGGGGGCGCCCATCAACTTGACAATAGACCTTTCAGGCAGATTGTTTTCTTTCGCTGCTGGCTACGGAACGGAAGTATTTAGGTAAAAATAGAGTCTACGTGTAAGTTTTACAAAGATTATCAACTTTCTATGAATGTGATCATTTGACTACCAGCTGACTGTGTCATATAAAATTTTTTACAAAGTCTTCACTGACTAGTCAACTGAATGTGTATGCTTTCTCTATCACAATGTCTCTTAAATAGTAGTGCCTTAGTCAGTACTCTCTCGTATACCATAAAACACATTCATATCGTTGATCAGTGTCAACTAATCTTGTGATTCAGTAAGTGTACTAGAGTTACCTACCATTTACTCAATATCCTTAATAATAAAAGAGTTATTTCGTAGACTACGATTCTAAAATTATTGTTTAGCTTGACTCAGTGTATATTAACTTATTATGCAAGGTTTGGATTACTTTTTCTCCACGTGGCTATACTTTCGTCCTATTTTCTGTTTAATAATGAAAATTATATAATAATTATAACACATTAGCAATTATTCATGACAATTATGGAATTGAAAATGCTACATAAATGTATGTTTTTATCATAGGAAATCCTTCATTTTTCAAATGTGTTTAAATCTACAAATAAATATATTAGTAAAACCAACAACCATTAAACAAGATTAAAATCTTCCATGATGACTTTCCTCAGACCGGTCAAAGTAGCTACCAATACTTTACCCTATATGTGTATGTTTTAGCATCTCCTACAAATCTTAAATAAAACAATGACAATATTAGATACTTAAATTTATTTTGTCTGTTATTTTTCATGTTGGTTGCATTCTGTGCTTCCAATATATCATTTTATCATATATTAGTGTTTATTACACAAATACCGAAGTGCTGGATGTCTTCCGGTCGTATCGTGTGCACTCGTACTTTTCCTCTAGAGTTATGGAAATGAAACCAGTGCAAGGGGCGTTGCACATTTCAAAATTATCTCATGAATAATATACTCAATAAAATAGCGTCTGAAAATTTCTTTTTCTGGTTACGTTCTCTACTTCCAAGGGTTTCTACAATTTTATATTTGTACTACATGTATTAACGTTCATACACTTGTTGACAAATTGCCAACAAATGTCGAGCCGACTGTTGGTTCTGGGTGCCTCCTGTAGCCTATGTGACAGGAACGCTGTTTTTCGTGTTTATTTACCAGCTAATGATTGGCAATCACCTTCTTCCAGACGACATTGAAAAAGACGGTAAAACACCGAAGGCAGAAAAGGCAGAAAAGAATCACATCCAAGAGTCCGAGATGACGAATTATCACTTTTAAAATTGCTTGACCTTTGCAGTCCATAGAGGTCAAGAATATCATTGTGAGCAAGTAAACAGATGTATAGTATATAAGCTCAGACACATCAAACGATATACAACTATGTGAACGTGTTTATTATGTCTTCGTTTGAGGGGAACTACGAGTTTTCGTCTATTTTTGTTACGTTTTGGTGCCCATGTATTTCTTCTGTCATACATGTAGTGACTATCGGGTGAAAAAAAATCGAAATACATTTACTTATATGTTGAATTCATGTACACATAATGTATATTATTCAGAACAAAATATTTGCTCTGTATCATCTGACATGGTATAATGTAAAAAAAACACTTTTTTGTGAGTAGCAGATGGTGGGAAATGGCATTTTTAAAATGAACAAGTAATGTATTGTACACTATTGTTTCTATCTCTCAAGTTTTAAGCCTGCAGCTATTTATAATTTTATTGAAACAGTTTCATCTTTTCTCTTTTATAGAGGTTAGGTGTATTTATGATTTTACCAAAACAGTTTCATTGTTTCTTTACAATAAATATGCATATTCATGACTTTTCCAAATCCGTTTCATTGCTTCTTTACAAAATATATGCATATTTATGAATTTACCAAAATCTTCCATCGTTCATCGTTTTTTTTCCTTACAAAATATATGCATATTTATGTATTTACCAAAATCGTTCCATCATATTTTGTTACCGAAAATTTGTTACAAAATATAATTATGTATATTTATGAATTTACCAAAATCATTTCATCGTTCATCGTTCCTTTGTTACAAAATATATGCATATTTATGAATTTACCAAAACAGTTTTATTGTTTCTTTACGAAATATATGCATATCTATGAATTTACCAAAATCGTTTCATGGTTCAACGTATTTTTTGGTTACAAAATATATGGATACTTATGAATTTACCAAAACCATTTTATCGTTCTTTGTTACGAAATATATGGATACTTATGAATTCACCAAAACTGTTTCATCATTTCTCTCTTATAGGAGTTAAGACTATTTAGAAAGTTTTAGAAACCGTTTTATTGTTGTCTATTCTACCAGGGATGTGCTTATTTTAAATTTTCAGATATATATTAATGGTTTTCGCAGTTACAAGGGTTAAACTGATTTATTAATTAAAACAGTTTCATCGCTTCTCTCGTACAAGGCATATAAACATATATATATTTTTAAATTTACTTAGATAGATTATTTAGCTTGTTTACCATTTTCCTGAAACAGTTTCGTCTTTTCTCTCTTACAATGGATTAGCTTGTTTACCATATTCCTGAAACAGTTTCGTCTTTTCTCTCTTACAATGGATTAGCTTGTTTACTATTTCCTGACACAGTTTTGTCGTTTTTCTCTTACAATGGATTAGCTTGTTTACCATATTCCTGAAACAGTTTCGTCTTTTCTCTCTTACAATGGATTAGCTCGTTTACCATTTTCCTGAGACAGTTTCGTCTTTTCTCTCTTACAATGGATTAGCTTGTTTACCATTTTCCTGAAACAGTTTCGTCTTTGCTCTCTAACAATGGATTAGCTCGTTTACCATTTTCCTGAAACAGTTTCGTCTTTTCTCTCTTACAATGGATTAGCTCGTTTACTATTTTCCTGAAACAGTTTCGTCTTTTCTCTCTTACAATTATTTAGCTTGTTTACCATATTCCTGAAACAGTTTTGTACTTTCTCTCTTACAATGGATTAGCTTGTTTACTATTTTCCTGAAACAGTTTCGTCTTTTCTCTCTTACAATTATTTAGCTTGTTTACCATATTCCTGAAACAGTTTTGTACTTTCTCTCTTACAATGGATTAGCTCGTTTACCATTTTCCTGAAACAGTTTCGTCTTTTCTCTCTTACAATGGATTAGCTCGTTTACTATTATCCTGAAACAGTTTCGTCTTTTCTCTCTTACAATAGATTAGCTCGTTTACCATTTTCCTGAAACAGTTTGGTCTTTTCTCTCTTACAATGGATTAGCTCGTTTACCAATTTCCTGAAACAGTTTCGTCTTTTCTCTCTAACAATGGATTAGCTCGTTTACCATTTTCCTGAAACAGTTTCGTCTTTTCTCTCTTACAATGGATTAGCTCGTTTACTATTTTCCTGAAACAGTTTCGTCTTTTCTCTCTTACAATTATTTACCTTGTTTACCATATTCCTGAAACAGTTTTGTACTTTCTCTCTTACAATGGATTAGCTTGTTTACTATTTTCCTGAAACAGTTTCGTCTTTTTCTATTACAAGGGATCAGTCTATTAAGTTTACTAAAACAGTTTCATTAGATCTGACTTACAAACGATGTGTCTATTTATTAAGTTACTAAAACAGTTTCATTAGTTCTGACTTACACACGATATGTCTATTTATTAAGTTACTAAAACTGTTCGATTAGTTCTGACTTACATAGACTATGTCTATTTATTAAGTTACTGAAACTGTTCCATTAGTTCTGGTTCACAAACGATATGTCTATTTATTAAGTTGTTGAAACAGATTCATTAGTTCTGACTTACAAACGATATGTCTATTTATTAAGTTACTAAAACAGTTTAATTAGTTCTGACTTACAAAGGATATGTCTATTTTTTTAAGTTACTAAACCCGTTTCATTAGTTCTGACTTCCAAACGATATGTCTTTTAATTAAGTTACTGAAACAGTTCCATTAGTTCTGACTTATAAACGATATGTCTTTTAATTAAGTTACTGAAACAGTTCCATTAGTTCTGACTTATAAACGATATGTCTTTTTATTAAGTTACTAAAACCGTTTCATTAGTCTTCCAAACGATATGTCTATTTATTAAGAACTGAAACCGTTCCATTAGTTCTGACATACAGAGCATATGTCTATTTATAAAGTTACTTAAACAGTTTAATTAGTTCTGACTTACAAACGATATGTCTATTTATTAAATTACTAAAACAGTTTCATTAGTTCTGACAAACAAACGATATGTCTATTTATAAAGTTACTAAGACAGTTTCATAAGTTTTGAATAACAAACGATGTGTTTATTTATTAAGGTACTAAAACAGTTTCATTAGTTCTGACTAACGAACGATATGTCTATTTATAAAGTTACTAAAACAGTTTCATTAGTTCTGACTTACAAACGATGTGTCTATTTTTTAAGTTACTAAAAAAGTTTCATTAGTTCTGACTTACAAACGATATGTGTATTTATTAAATTACTAAAACAGTTTCATAAGTTCTGACTTACAAACGATATGTGTATTTATTAAGTTACTTAAACAGTTTCATTAGTTCTGACTTACAACCGATATTTCTATTTATAAAGTTACTAAAACAGTTTCATTAGTTCTGACTTACAAACGATATGTCTATTTATTAAGTTACTAAAACCGTTTCATTAGTTCTGGCTTCTAAACGATATGTCTATTTATTAAGAACTGAAACTGTTCCATTAGTTCTGACATACAGAGCATTTGTCTATTTATAAAGTTACTAAAACAGTTTATTAGTTCTGAATAACAAACGACGTGTCTATATATTAAGGTACTAAAATAGTTTCATTAGTTCTGACTTACAAACGATATGTGTATTTATTAAATTACTAAAACAGTTTCATTAGTTCTGACTAACAAACGATATGTCTATTTATAAAGTTACTAAAACAGTTTCATTAGTTCTGACTTACAAACGATGTGTCTTTTTATTAAGTTACTAAAACAGTTTTATTAGTTCTGACTTCCAAACGATATGTCTATTCATTAAGAACTGAAACCGTTCCATTAGTTCTGACATACAGGGCATATGTCTATTTATAAAGTTACTAAAACAGTTTCATTAGTTCTGACTTACAAACGATATATGTATTTATAAAGTAACTAAAACAGTTTCATTAGTTCTGACTTACAAACGATATGTGTATTTATTAAGTTACTAAAACAGATTCATTAGTTCTGACTTACAAACGATATGTGTATTTATAAAGTTACTAAAACAGTTTCATTAGTTCTGACTTACAAACGATATGTGTATTTATAAAGTTACTAAAACAGTTTCATTAGTTCTGAAATACAAACGATAAATATATTTATAAAGTTATTAAAACAGTTTCATTAGTTCTGACTTACAAACGATATGTCTATTTATTAAGTTACTAAAACAGGTTCATTAGTTCTGACATACAGTCTTCTGACTGATATGTCATTACATCAGCTTTTCTTAAATACATCAATAAATATGTGCTTTAACATTAAATGAATACGTTTTAATTCAATCTCTGCTGGATTAATCCATATATAAGACAATTCGTAGTTATCTAAGAGCGATTTGACAGTGAGCCCAATTTTGAAAACCTGTATTGCAATCCTCTAACAAGGAATTATACAAGTGAACAATTAATATATTATTAAAACAAATTATTTTAATAGGTCACATTGAACCAGGTCTGGGGGGTAAGGTTGTGTGGTAGCACTGTAACTTTCTCATCCGTTACAAGGACAGAAATGTGCGCTGTGCATTGTCATGTAAGAGGCGAACATGTTTGAATCCAGTGACTGGGCGACGCTTTTCGTGGTACTTTTTCAGATTTTTAATATCACATCACGCCAATATTTTGTTCCCAACCTTTCGCACTGGTTCGAAATAGTTTATCCATGTTTCATCACTAGTGACGATATTTGCAAATTGTCTTTGATGATATTCAGGGAACATTTTGGGCAGGTTTTTTTTGGCAGTTTCAATACTTGCATTCTTTTGGTCGTCAGTCAACAAGTGGGTCATCCATCTAGCAGAAAATTCCTGATTTTTCTCAGAACGAAATAAACAGAAGATAGTAAAACACGTGCAATGCGTGCTATATCACGCACATTATATCGTGTATAATTTCCTGTCTTTGTCAGACCAGATTTTTTGCATTACTAAACAAACTTTCTACTCCAGAATCAAATATCTTTTTCCATCTACGAACTGTCTCATAGGATATTTCCGTCAACCCATATATCCGTGTGATTTCATCAATACTATCTTTTAGAGAACAACCGAGTTTATTCGAACTTTAATGTAAGTTCGAATTTCATTATGATCAGCTACTCGTTTCCCAACCAATTTACAACAGTGGTCAACGACTGCCTATATAGAAATGACTATAACTCTGAAGTCCTGTATTTCAGCAGATACATGCATATACCATTGTGTAGTTTAAATAAAACTATATGTGCGTATAATATCGATGTAAAATTTCCACGTGAATTTTTGCGCGACTTACAAATACACAATACATTTCGAACACCCCTCGTAATACAAACCACGTGGTTGTTAATGAAAATATGGAAAATCGGTAAACATGAAAGAAGCATCACAGTTTTAAGAATAACTTAAATATTCTAATTATTAAGCACCATCACATCTCAAAAATGTTTTTATGGCGACATATAACATGTATGTGTTGTTATGCCATACTGTCCACATTCATTCATTCATTCATTCATTCATTCATTCATTCATTCATTCATTCATTCATTCATATGTTTTAAATTTATGGAAGGTATTATCAAGTATACTTTAATTACAAAATATTAAGGGTCTCACTAATCAGTTGAATTTTGTTTTTTGTTCTATATAAAATAACGTCTAGGATTTCCATGGTAAAAAATGAACTCCATATAGATTTGTTTCATAGCAGGAATGTATACCCACATAAATATGCACAATATCTGGTAGGTTGACCAGCTTGTTTTTTTAAAGAAGGTGCAGTGACACCATGAGATTTTTTTTTAAAAAAATCCTCAAGTGCTTATAAATAAAAAGGTTCAAAACCAAAATACATAGGCCTTTTTTTAAGCGTAATAATCAAAAGGGGCGTAACTGTGTAGTAAGACGTAAAAAGTATTCCGAATGAGTTTTAAATTTAACTCATGATACGTCTCTTTCTGTGATGAAGAACTTAATAAAGGAAATTATACGACTAACTTATATACTCGCATATGAAATTATACGACCAACCTATATACTCGCATATGAAATTATACGAACAACCTATATACTCGCATATGAAAAGTTGCAATGAATTATAAAATATCGGCAAAACGGAAGAAACTGAAATTAAACTTTAAAAATATAACTGAAATGCAGTTAATTATATTTTGTATATAAACTATAGGTTACTTTACCTAGATGAAATGTACCATATTTAAACACAGCCTTGGGAGAAAAAGGCGAAACGACATTGCATGACGGGAGTCATTCATTTTCCTTCAGGGTTGTTTTGACGTCTGCTTTACCTTGATCGTTCAAGTCGCCATTTCAGAACGGTTATGTAAGGTATCGGTTGAAAGCCAAATTGGAGAAAACTTGGAGTACCGATTCAACGGAAAAACTGCCGTTTAACGTTTGAAGTTCACTTGTTATGAAGACAATACCGTCCGCTGCAGTAAGTAAAGTTATAAATGAAACATAATTAGCAAATCATTTACACGGTTATTCGTATAGTAAAACAATTGTTTTGATTACAATCGTTAATTATTGATTATATTAGTTTAATAACTTATATTTGAAACATGATAATAATAATAATAATTTTAGTACGATGGTTTAATATCAACCAATCTTTTGGCGATTAATAACCTGCCAAGAGAATAGCGCATGACCAGGCTTTTTGTACGTTTTACCGCATATGGTGGTCCATTGGATACCAATTTAGCCTATTAGTAAATAACTTTCCAGGGTGTCCGCCTTATATAAATTAATACTTTACCTGTTGGTAATTGTGACCTTTGTATATTAATGTTATTTGTCACTCTTCCAGCTTTGGCGCTCGGTAGTAACAAGAGGCTTGCTTGGGGGTTCAGTTGGGATCGGATGGCTGTTTTTGGGGTTGTTTTAAAGATGGGGGCGTCACGTCTGAACTACGTATCGACGCGTATATGTGTGTAAAATAGTGATCAATAAAGGTTAAGACGTGTGTGTGTGTGTGTGTGTGTGTGTGTGTGTGTGTGTGTGTGTGTGTGTGTGTGTGTGTGTGTGTGTGTGTGTGTGTGTGTGTGTGTGTGTGTGTGTGTGTGTGTGTGTGTGTCTGTGTGTGTGTCTGTGTCTGTGTCTGTGTCTGTGTGTGTGTGTGTGTGTGTGTGTGTGTGTGTGTGTGTGTGTGTGTGAGAGAGAGAGAGAGAGAGAGAGAGAGAGAGAGAGAGAGTACACTAATGTAGGAATACATGTATACATATCGGAAAACAATTCTTTCCGTTAGTTTTGTGAAGATATTGGAACAAAATGCGTGTACACATTTTATTTTATAACACATACCAGTGAAATTTAGTACTGATTTGAATGAAATTTCATATACAAACAAACTTTGTTATTCTTTCCCATGATCAATTTCAGATTTCTGTTTTTCATACTAGTGAGTTAGTTTATACTAATTTATTTCAGCTCGATTGCGAAAAATGCTTAGAAATAATGTGAACTGCTCTCGGGTCTACTTCAGTTGTAGAACCAGTACTGAGTGTTGTTTTATGAGAGACATCAGGTCGAGCTAAGCATCGAACCCGCAACCTCCGGCGTGAGCGGCCATCACTCTATCCATTACACCACCGCCCGCTTCATAAAATCTCAGTGTTATTATCTAATATGGTCGTTACCAATTTTCACTCATAATTATACTTTCTCTATTTCCAAACTTGTTATTTTAATATTATAAAGTACTACTACTACTAATAAAAACATAAAGATAGTGTTTTTATTTTGGAAAGATAGATCATATATTTCATATATGCCTTGTATTCATATTTTCCCAGTATATCGTATTTAAAGTATATTTGAAATAAGAATATTCTGAAATATTTGATCATAAGTCAATTTCAAATTATGTTGTACAATGTACTTTATTGCGAAATAAAAGATGTTATCTTCTGTTCTGTTCTACTTAGATACAGTGCGTGCTCCATATATCTATTTAAACATTCACAAATAATACATCAAGGGGAGAACTTACACCTGCTTCAGTACCGATTAATCACAAGCTGGTTAAGTGATTTTTCGTTTCGATTGTGGGTACATCTGCTGATTTTACAGTTGCCACCTACCTTCTGTGTATAAGAGGAATCTTTTTCACCGATATATAGATCAGAGAGATCTATACAATTCCAGATTACCTCAAAACAGTTGAGCTTCTTTTCCGGTAATCCGGGATTTTATAAATTCCTTTAAAACCCAGAAGGTCGATGGGAACTATAAAATGTACATATGTACCCAAAATCGAAACGAAAACTCACTTGACCGGCTTTTGAAACAACGTTCCAGCACTGTATTTGACAGGTGCGCATGACGTAGGTTCACGCCTGCGTACATGGGAAAAAGGGATTTCTTAATTTGGCATACGCAATTAGGCAAGACTGATATAAAATTCCTTCTTAAAAATAAAATGCGTTTTGGCATATGAAATGAGTCATGTAAAATCAGTTGGATTCCGATTTGATCGTCATATTGTTTATAAAGTATTGATTTCGATTCATCTTTGAAATTGTTCGAATGACGATTCGAATATCGTTAAGAAGTGTTTTGTGTTATTTGATTCTCAATCAGCAGTTCCACTCCATTTCATCAATTAAAGTATCTCGTGTGTTAACTAAAATTCCAAGTTACTGGCCAAAGGTCAGACGTGCTTATACGCTGACGCGTCATCAGTCGTCTGTTGTCCGTTAGAAGCACTTTCTCTGAAAACACAAAACCATTCAAACTCAGACTTCACATGGGTGTTTCTATCGCAAAGAAGACTATACAGAAGATCTTTTTTTATCTGCAATTCAAATAGCGACCGTTACTCTAAATAACAACAAATTAAAAACATCTCATGAACCGATCGGCTGATTTTTGAAACTATTTAAGAAGTAATGATAACCAACTTTATAATAATTCTTTCAGATTTGTACACATTTGCGGTCACAAAAGGGTTAAAATTAAAAATTCTCAAATATCTTCTTCTCATCAACAGGTTTGTGTGTGCAAAAAAAACCATCTATTTAATTTTTTAAAATTATAACAATGTCTGCTCATAGCAAATCCCTATGAGTGGGTGATTGAAGTATTGACAAGTCGATTGTCTGGAATATATAAGGGTCCTATGTGGGGACTATATATTTTTAACAGATGAATGGTATTGGAATTTAAAGTATTTCCTTTTCATAGTAATTAACGTTTGTATGCAGATTGATATACGACATTGCGTCTCATTATCATTTGTCTCTCACCACTGATTCAAGTGGGAAAGTTATCAGTTACTTGCGGAGACGAGGTGTGCTCGAGTACTGGTTAATCCCAGGAAACAGTGGTTAGGTTAACTGATCGTCTGTTAGCCCTCGATGGCATAAAAATGACGCTAAATATTCAATCAATCAATCAATCAATTGTATGCAGTAATGGTGTCGTGGGGTCATTTATCCAAAGAGGGTAAATATTGTAAAATTTCAAACAGTTTTATGGTAACTATGACTACTATGAGCCAGTAGTGTGTCCTCAGACCCTCTTGGGCCTCTTGTTTGGTTATAGATTTACGTGGTAATTACATGCTTTATATTAATACAAGATATCGTTTGATATTTACATATAGTATTTCTTATCTATACTCTTAGTTTGTATTATTAGTAAATCTTCAACAAACAGACTTGATTTAAAACAAACTTAGGACTGCAAAAAGCATTTACAGGTATTAAAACACATCCTAAAATATACATTTAATTTTACATTCAGTTGATTTAATAATTCAAGTTGGTAAATTAAATGTATGAAATTGTTTATTGTATTAAAAAGACAGTTAAAAAATATAAAAAAATATATATTAATGGCGATTGGTTTTATTTAACGATTATTTTCAGTGTTTATATCTTTAAATAAAATAATATATTGGCATAAAATATAATATTTCCTATATACAAATGCCAATTTTCGTATTTATATTGAATACGGTAATGCAGCAACAGCGCTACAATATACAAGGTATAGTTACCCGGAACAGTCGAATGTTTTGTATTCAAATAAATACTCTGCCTTTTATCAGCTTTCCTGTCTGAATCCGAGACCTCTCCCAAAGCCCCTACACTATTTATTTTTGTGTGTTCTTTTTTTATATTTTGCATTAAAAGAAGTATACAACAGATTTTGTCATAAAGTTAAAATAGGCAAAAAAAAATTTTCAAATATATCAAGCCTATTATGCTCACTGATCAGTTATTACCATAAGGATATATATTTAAACATGCCAGAGTATATTGAAAAACTTGGCCTGTGGGATTACAATAAATTTTCCACGTAAACTTGCAATATATTCTGTAAAGTAATGTATTCTTGGTGTTTCCTGGCATACTGCCGTTACACTTAACACTCTGCCCTTCTGAATTGTCTTTATCAAAGTAAATACATTTTTTAACTCTTTTTAAGAAATTCTGCTTTGTAATGATTTACTATGAGTATGCTTAAAAGGAATAGAATAGGAAAGAAAGCACTATAAATGTCTTCATGTTTTTATTTTGAAAATGGATAAAAAGCATCTCATTATCATTGATAAATGAAATCTGAATGTTTTGGTTTGTCAAATCCACCAAAATGTGACAAAATGGACATCTAAATTAGACTGGTAAACTTGTAACGAAATCCCTATTGTAACAATAGGCAACATTTAAATATTTCCTGTCGACTTTCGCATTCTCATTCGTTTCTTTCTATTGATTGATTGAATATTTATCGTCAGTGTTATGCCATTGAGGTCCGATAAACGATCAATTAACCTAACCACTGTTTCTTGGGATCGTGGAAGGATAACCAGTACTCGGGAATACCCCATCTTTGCAAGTAAGTGATAAATTTCCCACTCAGTGGTGAGAGACGAATGATTATGAAATGCAATGTCGTATATCAATCATCACGGAGACTGTGGCCGGGCGGGAACTCGAACTCACCATATCTGGATTGATAGTCCGACGCGCTACCGACTGAGCTAATCGGGCCCGGATGATTCTTTCTAAGACGAAACATGTTTTACTCCGTGTAAGCCTGTGTAACGGATCTAACTGAAATCAAAATGAAATCACGAGACTCATTTAATACACAAAATATGTGGAAATTTTTAGCGGGAAAACTATTTTATTTTAGTCTAACCTAGGCGGGTATATATCGACATGATGCGATGGAAAAAAATGAATAACAATTTTTAGCCAATTTTAATTTTTTTAAAAATTCTGATATATCCCATTAAAAACTAGATTTAGTTTTGACGTTGGTACTTTCCCAAGCCCAAGTTCACCTACAACTACTCCACCCACAGTTGTTTAACTCATATGTTGTGCTTATATAAATACTAGTAACCTGTCTTTTTGAACTGAAGTATCTGCCAAAACCAGAGTACTATCCCAAGCCATATATTTTTTTTAAATTTAATATGATTTTATAAATCAGGGCTAACTCGCTTTTAATTTTACATACAACTACGGCCCCTTTTTAGCTCGCTGGCACGAATGTCCAAAGATAGCTATTGCCATAACCCCCAGCGTCATCGTCGGCGTCGTCTGTAGACACACATGTTAAACTTTTGCGTTTAAGCTTAAGATATCTATGCAATCACTCATTAAATATGAATGAAACTTCGCATGTGTGTTCACACAGAGACAAGAGTCATAACTCTGGATTGCATTTTGGCAAAGTAATGGCTCTTTTTGGACTTACACACCGTGGCTTAACGTTTGCGTTTACTTGCGTTTAACCTTAAGATATCTATGCAACCACTCATTGGATGTGAATGAAACTATGCATGTGTTTTACCATCATCAATGGAACACACAGAGATAAGAACCATAACTCTAGATTGTATTTTGACAGATTTATTGCCCTTTTTTGGACTTAATTTTTCAGATTATTTTTTTATCAGGTAAGATATCTATGCAACCACTCATTGGATGTGAATGAAACTATGCATGTGTTTTAACCATCATCAATGGAACACACAGAGATAAGAACCATAACTCTAGATTGTATTTTGACGTATTTATTGCCCTTTTTTGGACTTAATTTTTCAGATTATTTTTTTTATCAGGTAAGATATCTATGCAACCACTCATTGGATGTGAATGAAACTATGCATGTGTTTTAACCATCGTCAATGGAACACACAGAGATAAGAACCATAACTCTGGATTGTATTTAGGCAGATTTATTGCCCTTTTTTGGAATTAATTTTCAGATTATTTTTTTAACAGGTAAGATATATATGCAACCACTCATCGGATGTGAATGAAACTTCGCATGTTTTTTCACCATCATCAATGGAACACACAGAGATAAGAACCATAACTCTGGATTGTATTTTGGCAGATTTATTGCCCTTTTTTGGACTTAATATTTTAGGTTATTTTTTTAACAGGTAATATATATATGCAACCACTCATCGGATATGAATGAAACTTCACATGTGTTTTCACCAGTATCGATGGAACACACAGAGATAAGAACCATAACTCTGGATTGTATTTTAGCAGCTTTATTGCCCTTTTTTTTACTTAATTTTTCAGGTTATTTTTTTATCAGGTAAGATATATATGCAACCACTCATCGGATATGAATGAAACTTCACATGTGTTTTCACCATTATCGATGGAACACACAGAGATAAGAACCATAACTCTGGATTGTATTTTAGCAGCTTTATTGCCCTTTTTTTTACTTAATTTTTCAGGTTATTTTTTTATCAGGTAAGATATATATGCAACCACTCATCGGATATGAATGAAACTTCACATGTGGTTTCACTATCATCGATTGAACACTCAGAGACAAGAACCATAACTCGGGGTTGCATTTTGCAAAGGTATGGCCTTTACGTTTTGTTCTTGTGTCGGCCAAAACACCATGACCGTTCCGGAACCCATTCCCCACCCACCCATCGGGCGTGCACTGCAGCCATCGATTACTCAATCATTGTGCCTTCCTTCAACTTCTCCGTGTTCTACCTCACACAATTCTAGCACAGTCGTTAGTTTGTAAACATCGCAGACAAAACAAGACATTCAACAGATTTGCTACACATTGTTCATTCCACAGCTGCACTTTCAACTTTAGCAACAAATAGACGAATACATGACCAGTTTCAATAAGTGGGAAACCCAATAGTGTTACAGAAAACTATATTTCTTACGATATTTGTTGTTGTTTTATTGTTTCGAATATATTATCATCATTGATGAAACAAAATGTGTAAAATATTTCCTTTTTATTTGCTTTTTCCCCCTACATGCGGAATGTGAATGGTAATAAAGGATGTTAATGAATTTCAGTTAATATCAGCTGTTATGTATTCATACGCGTTTACTACACAGCGTGTAATTTCAAAGTTTCATTGATAAAAATATTTTACTAAGGGGGTGTCTAAAAAAAAGATATATATCGTCAGAATTGGAATTATAAGGATTAATTTTTTTTTTTTTTTATGCATGTGTAAAGAATGTCGAATCACGCACAAATCTGACATACAGTTTGTGCGTGATTCGACATTCTTTACACATGCATAAAAAACATAACAAATATTGTAATCCTATAATAAAAACCAATAGTTAAAACCAGTTTCAAAAAAAAAGGAAAACTCGGTGAGACAGACGTATTATTATGTATAGTATATTATTGAGAAAAGGAAACACGCAAACGAATTTTAAATTAATTATGATAAAAAAAATAATGCATAAAAAACTTTCAGAATTAAACAACCACTGCAATGTAATGTATAACCTGTTTTAGTGTTCTTTACAGGTTTGCAATTTGTAAAGATGTAATGAAATAGTGGTGTTTACAGAATCGAAGCTTTTTATTCATGTCTTATCTCAGCGGTCTTAACCAATGAAATGATTCTTGGGGGGAAATAAAACAAGTTCAAAATGAAAATAAGCATAAATTAACCTCTCTCTCTCTCTCTCTCTCTCTCTCTCTCTCTCTCTCTCTCTCTCTCTCTCTCTCTCTCTCTCTCTCTCTCTCTCTCTCTCTCTCTGTGTGTGTGTGTGTGTGTGTGTGTGTGTGTGTGTGTGTGTGTGTGTGTGTGTGTGTGTGTGTGTGTGTGTGTGTGTGTGTGTGTGTGTGTGTGTGTGTGTGTGTGTGTGTGTGTGTGTGTGTGTGTGTGTGTGTGTGTGTGTGTGTGTGTGTGTGTGTGTGTGTGTGTGTGTGTGTGTGTGTTTGTATGGTGTGTGTGTTTGTATGGTGCGTGCGTGCGTGCGTGAGTGTGTGTGTGAGTGTGTGTGTGTTATTAAACTTTACTCGAATTTTGAGAAAAATGACTGGTTACCGTATTATATTATTATTTATGTCGATCGCACTTCGCCCGGGTACCAATATATAAATGGTGAAGCCGAAAGATATTCGGTAAGCTATACAGGCCAGAATACCAGAACAGAACATAAAATCTCATACATAAAATTTATCTTACATATAAACTACATATTTTGTCATTCCAATTTTCACGAAAGAGGTAACTATGGAAAACTTTCAAAACTACTTTTAAGATAATTTCTTACTTCCTGTATATCTTTTTGACGCCAATCTTTAACAATACTACAGTTTCATTTGAACATATTTCTGTATTAAGATTATACATTTAAATAAAAAGGTTATTCATTTAACAGTTTTTCAAATTTGTACTTAATTGGTTTTTTTTTTTAACAAAATGGAAGACAATCGAATAATTCTTAGAATCCATCCAATGGTCCGAAATGTAATCCAACCATTATTGTATTTCTTTCTTTTTTATTTTTATTTAGACGACACTTAGACGATTACACTGATATTGAACACTTATGTGTTTGTAATACATGTGAGATAACTATGAAAATGACATTATGATATTGGCCATATTTCAATGGTTTACAGGAACCTGAAATTATTACGCCTATATTTTAACTTTCATTTTTTGTGGCTATGGACCTGTTTACCCACATAATATAAGTTTTACGTAAATATCTATATCCTTAACTTTGACTGGTAATGTGTTTATTACATAATCAATTGAAAAAAAAAAACATATGCATTTTACTGAAACCAGTCCATAATCAAGATCATCTACAGTAGCTTCTTCAAGCCATTAAATAGTTACGTCAATCGTGAAACATCGGGTATTTCCGTATCCTCCGTGAAGTAAAATGCTAGACTTAAACTTAAGATCATTTTGTTCTTTGTAGGGTTCATAGATATTTTCGAAAAACATTTTTCCCAAAATTTATTTCAATATTTTGTTGATTTGATAGAATGGAATTTAATGTAGCTAAAATTTGAACAAAAAAATATTATGAAAGAGAATGGACTCTTCTAGACTGATTTCAAAAGTAAACTTACTGTAAAAAAAACAACATGCATTTTTGTGAGTAAGGTAAGTATCTTGTAAAATAAAACCAAAATGACCATGCGCGTCTGTCTGTGAAAGTGTCCTTACAAAACTAATGAACTATCAGGGACTAGCTAACCGGACAGGCTTCCAACAGAAGAGTGACATGTTTATACTTTATGTCCAACTACTTTTTCTGTTTTAAACAACAGAGGTTGGTAAAGTGAGAACATACCTTTTGCACTGAGTCTCGCGGTAAAACTTGTCTTATTGATACAGACCGTTATGTTAAAGATGCTTTATAATTGACAAACAAAACATAATTTAAGTTTTACTTCTATTAAAACAGACATGTTGCCATTAACGCATGAAAATGATACTATTTTAATAAAATATCTAGTCTTATTGAGTATGTCTTTATATATAATTAATTTTGCAAATATAGCAAACGATCGTTAATACAAACATAAACCATGATTAATAACTGTGTTTAATTTTCACTAGACATATTTTTTAGATTTTAGAACGGGCAATCACGACAATTACTTTAATGTTCATGAACACGAATATATTATGAATACGTCTTAGTTTTGCTTGTCGCAGTTATTTTGGTGGCATTGTTAAAAAAAATTAAAAGGGCGAGGCAATGTTAAAATCGAATTTTAATCATTTTTTTTCAAGCATCAATTTAATTTTCACATCTGGGTCCTCCGTGGCCGAGTGTTCTAAGGTGTTGTCCCAAGATCACTTACTTCTCACCGCTAAGGTCTCAGATTCGAGTCACAAAAACTTAATGTGACAAAGGTATTCCTCAACCAATAAAACTGGAAATGCCATATATAACCTGAAACGTGTCGAAAGTGGCGTTAATCCCTATTAACAAATCATATATATGGGCGTACAAAGGAAATAAAAAAAATACTTTAGGGCAAGTCAGTTTGTCTGGAAGTCAGTCAGAGACAAAAACGAGATTAGATCCTCAATAATCAAAACAAATGTAATTAAACGACGTCATCCGGGGAGTTTACGAATTCCTGTTAATGTTAAGAAAGGACAGATAATTAAACTAATAGATGGTAGTTTTATATTGACTCGCTAACAAAACAATCGATTATTTGTCGCACTGTCGTAATTAGTCATCGGTAGTGAAAATGTGCATAATATGTTACCCTTGGTAACGGTATAATAACGGTACATATCCTTTACACGCCATTGGTTGATATTACTTATCATTTATATATATATATATATTCTTCAGTTTGTATCCGTTATACAGCAGCAAGCGGTGAATGGTGCAGGCTACCCATGTTTAAGAAGAGCGCAATGCTTTCGTGTTTATATATCTATTGATGACACACTATCTGAATGATGAACACTTGGTTACAGAATATCTGAACAGACAGAATATCTGAACAGTCAACACTTGGTGACAGAATATCTGAATGGTCAACACTTGGTGACAGAATATCTGAACAGTCAACACTTGGTGACAGAATATCTGAACAGTCAACGCTTGGTCATATAAGACAAGCACGTACCAAATACTGGATCGTTTTCTATAATCGTGAGTATTTTTATTATCATTATCATTTTTTTATTGCTTTTATTAGTATTATTATTATTATCATTATTACTATGATGATTATTATTATTATTATAAATATTATTATTTTAATTATTATTATGGCTATTATCATTATCAGTATCATTAATTTATCATTTCTATCATTATTACTATTATGATTATTATGATTATGATTATAATATTATTTATAAATATATTATATTATAATTATTACACATCACTGATGATTATCCATAATAATAAAATCATAACGTTAATAGGGACACGTACATATATATATACAAATTATGTCCGATTCTTATATGATTAATAGAAATAAACCATAGTACGACATTATATAGAGAAGGAAGAGCAACTGATAGAAAGTTTGTGAACGTTCGCGTTTTTACGCAAAATATCGCGTTATTAATTATCTTTACTTCCATTCAAACTTTTAATTTGCATACTGGAATTTCTCCACAACAAGAGACCGTATAAACAATTCAAAATGTATATATTGTAGTGTATATATAACCTAGATAACATAGATTTGAAACAGTAAAAAAATATAACTCACAAAAATGCATACTGCCCCGCGAGCATGGTCTCACGTTTTAAGCAAAAAAAGAAATATGAAATTAGGTATTAATCAGATGGTTACGAACCATAAATGCTTCATATACAAATTTAGAAACATTAACAAGTAATTTTTGTCTTTTCGTGGATAATAAATTTACAAATGTATTAGACGTAGGCCATGCCATCCGTGGAATATATTTACGACGTAAATCGTAGTATCTTGGACATATTAGTCCAAAATGGTATTCGGACTCTATATTATTGTTTGTACACATTTGGCAAGTTCTATTCTGTCTTTCGACACCAGTATATCTTCCGGATTCAATCGCAGGATTATGTGAACTTAATCTAAAACAGCTCCATTGTTTTCGTTTGGTTTCATTAACAACAGCAAAACTACAAAATTTTGATTGATGACTGCAATGTTTTTTACTTAAGTATCATTTTGCATGATCACCAATTATAAAACATTTAGGTGACAAACACCCTTCATTATACGTATATGTAAGAAATCAATTGTCTGTGAATTGTGATTTGCCAAGTAATCAACTCTTTACATGCTTTTATATAAGCATTTTGTGAGGAGATGAGAGTTATAATGTCTTATATATAAAAGTCCTTGATAATAGAGAATAATAACTAGCACAGGCTTACCAGTCGGTATTTTTAACTGCACTTACAGTGTTTAATATGAATAAATAACTTCAAATTTTAAGTGGTTAAACACATGGATTATGTATAATTTAGCAATCTTTTATTGCATCATCAATGACTAGACAAAATATAAATCGACGCTCATCGGTCTTCTTCAATACCGCCCGGAGTTTATTTTTTAAACATGTAATGTTTTTTTTGTTTTATGATGTGCATGTATGTATTATAACATGATTATGCGGTTGGAACTTATATATTTCATTTTAGACATATATCATTAAAAGATATGGTCACAGCAACATGTGTCGAATACTTAAAGATAGAGGACTAAAACATATAAAATCGCACGCACATAATTAATGTTGTGACCGTGATTTGTTAAGTAAAAGAAGAATATATCTTTTAAATTATTTTCGAAATCAATGGTATAATTGGCATATAATGAAATTAGAAGTAATTTCCAGTGTGAACATAACATTTATTGTGACGTCGTAAGCGGTCAACATACATCAACTGCGCTTCCACCCTTCTTGAAACGTAGTGTGCTCTTTAAGAGATTCACAACAATGTTAGAATCCACTTTACTTATGACTGTAAAGTTAGTAGGTAGTTCGCAGTTGGTAGTTGGGGATTCGGATTCGTTACTATAATCACTATTTAATTTACATATTTTACTTGTGTTAATATGTTTAAAAATATAATAAATGTATGTAAATTAATATAAAATCTGAATCCCCAACTGGCAGCTGGTTGGTAGTTGGCGATTCGCGGCGAATCCCCAACTGTACATTTTGAATCGCCGTCTGGTGAGTATACTCGTTATATTGAAGAACCAACCAGGCAAAAGTGTGTTATTTATTATCATAAACATATTTTTCTACGAAATTAATTTGTTAAAAAAATAAAACAACGATTTAAAAAAAATCCGAATCCCCAACTGGCAACTGGTTGGTAGTTGGCGATTCGCCGCGAATCCCCAACTGGAAATTTTGAATAGCCTCCTGGTGAATATACTCATGATATTGAAGGAATAGCGCGGGAACGGTGTTTTTTTATTGTTATGACCTGTTTTTCTATGGAATTGATTTGTTTTCGAAAACAAATATTGATTTGAAAAAAATCCGAATCCCAAATTGGCCATTTTGAATCACCGTCTTGTGAGTATTTTCGTTTTATTGAAGAACCAAACCACCATTGGTGTTATTATTATCCTAAACCTGTTTTCTTTATTGAATTCATATGTAAAAAAAATAAAACAGCGATTTTTAAAAAAAATCCGAATCCCCAACTGGCAGCTGGTTGGTAGTTGGCGATTCGCGACGAATCCCAAACAGATTTTAAAATTAAATGCTTTTGTGAGACCTATCAATTTCCAGAGTAATAATATATCAACTATTATCCCTAGATGCGGTCCGAACCAACAATTCTGAAATGACACAGAATTGTCCAGAAAGCTGGTATTAGCATTAAATTTTCAGTGGTGATTTTTAAAATATTTACCATTTAACTCATGCTAGCAAAACACAAACCATTGCAGTAGAAAGCCCTGAAAAAAAAGAAGAAAAAAGTAGTAAAGTTAATTTTCTACCTCCTTCATCTTTAGGATCGGAGTACTCAGGGGAGATAATAGTGGTGTGAGTCATAATGATGATGATGCTGATGCTGATGGTGATGATGATGATGATGATGATATTTTGCTTTTTATTACGATGATGTTGATCACGATCTAGCAAGGGACGTTTATGCGGAATGTTTGTCGACTGGCTCAAAATAATATGCTACTAACCAGTAGACGTGCAATTGTAGATATAACTAGTGTGCACAAAATACTATGCTAGCTTTTGTAGAATTAGGCTTAACATTATTTTCAACACATTTGTAAGGTTACGTATTACATATCCAGTTTTATTTAGTTATCACTAACCGCATACTTAATGTGTTTTAAAGCTTTAAAGCGTTGTTTTACGTAGGGTAGGGTAAATAATTGAATATTGTGAAAAAACTAATTCGTCATTTTTTCTAAAAATCTCACAATCATTGGACATTACATTATATATTATCATATAGAAAGTATGCAAAATTTGCTCGGTTTATTTTTATGTTATTTTAATTTGAAGCCGTTTTTTTTCTCAAAAAAATGATAGAGAAAATAGTCCACTTTTTTTCGCTAGTATTTTCAGAATTGGCGTAATTTTTGCATTTGTAAATCCATACAACTGTCGAATGTGTGTTTCGATTCAGACCATTAGGTCAAACGGAGATCGAAAAATAATGCTGCTATAAATGGGGACGTCAAAAAGGCCTAACATGGCAATGTTTACGACGTCACATATAAATATATATTATATTTACCGCAGAAAAAAAAACATATTCATATAGAAAATCACTTCTAGTTTTGTTATATACCAAATATTTTACTGATTTCGAAAATAATTTAAAAGCTATAATCCTCCTTAAATATGATTTAATTCGATAAAAAAAATCAGGCAATAATTCAGATCATCTCTTATATCAGAAATGAAGATAAAATTATGGAAAATCGAAATCAAGACTACACTGCTGTAAAGTGGATGCACTACATTGCATTTTATTAACTGGGACGTACCTGTGTCGTAATACACTTAACAGTAAGCAATATTCCGTACAGTGCGTATTCAAATTACGCTAATTTACAAAAACAATGTGACATTTCAGCCGGATTCCACAAGCGATACGCTAAAAATTAAAAAGTCAGGTATTGTTTTATTTGTTCTGTTATTTTTTTTAATGATTGCAATATATGCTATTGATATTATGACACATGTAGGCATTGTTTATGACGATGTAATGTATACAACCGGTGTGTCTTTTTAATAACGCATAATGATGACCATATTTTATGAAACATTTGTGCATTACATATATAGCATAATAATGACAGGTCTTTTGTTTTATGATCTATGTAAAGAATGATAACGTTTACTTATGTGGAGTGTAGATCCGCATGTTTGATATTATTCAAACAGACTGGTATCATGTATTATTGATTTAATAGTTACCGTCATTTTTGCCATCGAGGGCTAACAGACGATCAGTTAACCTAACCACTGTTTCCTGAGATCCTAGGTTAACAAGTACTCGAGTACACCCCATCTCCGCAAGAAACTGATGACTTTCCCTTTTGATTCAGTGGTGAGAGACGATTGAAAGTGATGACACATGTCGTATATCAACCATCACGGAGTTTTGTGGTCAGTCGGGGATTCGAACTCACGACCCCTGTATTGATAATCAGACGTGTAACCGACTGAGCTAATCGGGCCCGGAATATCATGTATTAAAAGATGGTGTTTAATATTTCGAAACGCTGCTTTGATTGCGGGGAATTGTACCGCTACATTTTTCAACCAGAAACGATTATATAAATTTTGATACTGTTATTGATAAAATTGATTATAATGACTATTTACCAGATACTACGTTAATACGTATATAAAATATATCGTTTACAACGCACAGGGCGGAACATTATTAGATTTCTGTAATGCACCAACGTTAAGAATAGCTAATGGTCGCCTTGAACATGATCCTGATAACGGGGCCTCTATTTACGTAAATAAGGACGCATGTAGCGTTAATGATTACCTTTTGATGAATGAAATCAATTTCAATATTGTGACTAACTTTTAATTATATCTGGCGAAAATTACGAGAGCATGAAATGGAAAATGACAAAACGAAGTGGTTCAGATATCGTTTAATAGATAAACTTCCGGTATTTAAAAGCATTGACGGAAATGCAATTCCCATCGATCATGTCAACGTGAATAATGTAGTTTTAAAACTTACAAATGCACTGCATGAAGCAAATGCGGCGTATACGTCAATCATAAAGAGGAAAAATAATCCTGACATATCTCTTAATGAATTTAGTTTGTATTTTAACAATTTATTTAAAGATTTAAAGACAAAGGAGCATTATGAGACAAATAAGTTTAATGGAGTCATGATTTTAATGATGTTAACGAAGTATTTCAATAAAATAATTTCAATTTCAGAGTTAAAAGCAGCAATACGGTTATTGAGTGAAAAAAAGGCTAATTCTGATACTGTTTAAAACGAGTATTACATGTCTTCATGTGACATATTATCTGATCATATAACTGACATTATTAATATTAATTTTGATTCAGCTTTTTCCAGAGGAATGGTCAAACGATGTTATTAATTATACCGTTATTCAAAAAGGTGATAATAATACAAATGTCTAACCAAAGGTATTGATATATTTCGCATATCGTCACATAACCTTGCGATAGAAACAGGAAGATACGATAACATACCAAGAGAAAACAGAATATGTACAAAATGCCAAATGAACCAAATCGAAAATGAATATCATTTCCTTCTGGTGTGTCCCGCATATAGACACTTGAGGAATACCTACTTTAAAAGATACAACTGTAGTTGGCCAACGATAAACAGATTTCAATCACTGATATCCACAAACTCATAAGCTTTGTTAACAAACATAGTAAAATTCATATACAATGCAGAAAAGATAACAATTAATTAACCGATCATTATAAACATACATCATCAAACTAATGTATATACAACAGTCAGTTAAAATATCTATATATAAAAGCGACTGACATTCTTTATACTAACAACGTGTTAATGTGACTTTTATCATATATGCATATATAAATATATGTAATTCACATAGATAATATATATTGCTTCTCTGTTAAGTGATCTATTTCATGTTATTCATCCATCTTTCAATGTGTGTAGGCTATAAACATTGTATTAATGTTTTATGCTGAATAAAATATTCGTATTCGTATTCGATAATTGGTGTGAACCTAATACTATTGTAATAATTGATGCAGTTTTCACACTTCATTGTGTTATTGAACAAGTGTTTGCTGTCGATAATCGCCTTTATTTGCGTTTATCGATTTGAGAAAGACATTCTAATCGATTAATAGAAATGCCCTTTGGCTGAAATAACAAATTTATGTAGATAGATATTTCTTTATTTAAGTCTCATCATGGTTAATACACAGTATATACATTAAATTAAACATTATATTTAACAGTTAACCATGCCATTCTATAAAGAATTATAAGAGACTATATTACATGTAAAACATATCAATACATATTTTAAACCAATTTGTCACAATTAATAATACTTGTTGTTTATATATTTACTGATAACCTTAATGACTAGCAAACATACTTGCAGAATAGCACATATAACACACCACGTTTTAACATATATATACACAGTAAAAAAATGAGAGGCCGGTGCTAATCTTGACATATTGTCTAAAATGTTATTAAAATTATATAAGATTACGATGTGAGGAGGAAAGGAAATGCTAACGCATCTGCTACTTAAAGCTTAAAAAATATTTTAAAAAATCGAATATCATTCTAGATCAGATCTAGAATGAACTGATTAGCACCGACTTCTCACTACAATGTTAAAATGCTTCATATGTCTAAATCAACTATTACATTATTTATATACAACTATATAAAATATTTCTTCTTCTCTCTAAAATCATAAAACAGGTTTTGGCACTTAGTTTCACAACACTTTGGTTCGATAGTATATAGCATAGTTTATCATTATCGCTACACGAATTAAATTCCTTAAAAACACTTACAATTTCTGTCAATAACTCTGATCGAATGGTATCATACAAAGGGCAATTTAGTAACACATGCATCTCATTTTCAACTTCATCTTTACAATGAAAGCATACTCGATCATTTACACTCAACTGTCTATATCTTCCAGTGTATAAACGGGGAAATGTTAAAAATTATAAGAGCCATGTTTGAATTTCATAACCTTGTGTTAAAATATGCTAATTTCTCTTAATTTTTCTTCGAAATAGCAATCGGGCCTAAACAAGGGAACATAATCCCACCATAAATGTTCGTTTTATTTATTAAAGGTCTTGAATTATATTAAAAAATATCGAATACGGCATGGATTTCAACGATATAAACATTATTCTGTTACTTTTTGCGGAAGACATGGTTTCGATAGGTTAAGTCCAGAAGAGATTCAGGGTCGCTTATATTCACGAATATTGTGTAAGATGTATTTAAAAAAAAGGGTAGAGATGAGAACCTGAGAAATGAAAGTATAATTGTAAAGTTTTAGAAGAAGTTTTAATTATTTAGACGACTTTAATTATTTAGGTGTCGTTTTTCAATTTTGCAGGATCATTTTGTCATAACCAACAAACATTATTTGGTAAAACATTTTATCACATGAATTATGGTGCAGTAGTGAAATAAACCAATGACGTATTCTTCATATTAACCTAGTGTAATATCTCTTCCGATTCATCGCTCGGTGTTTTCCGTAAACTCGGCTCTCATACGTAAATTGCCGAACTACTTTCCGACTTGCACGAATAGATAAATGATATCGATTTGTTAAAGACGTTTCTTCGAGTAAGTTCTAGCGCGGAGATTTTTTTTAAAGTTTGCACACAAGTACTTTGAAGTAAGACAAGTTTAAAACACTAAAAAAAATAATGGTCCCCATGCTTGTTTTTTTGCTATGACTATTTTTAAATTACACGGTTTTACATTTTTTAAAGAAAAAACAGCAAATTGGTGTAAGTTATAAATCTTGTTTAATTTACTAACAAAGTGATATATTTCAACAAAATATTGTTGTCACTCATGTAACAAAAGATAAAGTATCTAAAACAGAAAAAGTCATGATGCTCTTTTGAGTTTCACATTTCATACAGTAATTTTCATAAATTTCTACGATTATAGAATTGGCCATTAACGATGTATTTTTACACTAATTTAAAAATAAAAAAAGTTCTAACGCGGAGAATTGTTTCATTCTTTCTACAAAGAGGCACCATAACAAACTTTATCAGAAAATAAAATAAAAAATATATGTCCCCATGCTTGTTACTAAGTTACAGTGCTTAATGTTACCTCCCTTTTCATAAAATGGCCGTAAACGATGCATTTTGACACTAATTCAATAATAAAAAAAAGTTCTAATGCAGAGAATTGTTTCATTCTTTCTACAAAGGGGCACTTTAACAAACTATATCAGAAAATAAAATAAAAAATATATGTTACCTTACTTGTTACTAAGTTACATTGCTAAATGTTACCTCCCTTTTTCATAAAATGGCCGCAAACGATGCATTTTTACACTAATTCAATAATAAAAAAAGTTGTAACGCGGAGAATTCTTTCTTTTATTCTACAAAGAGGTACTAAACCAAACTTTATCAGAAAATAAAACAAAAAAAAATGATGTCCCATTGCTTGTTACTAAGTTACAGAGCTAAATGTTACCTCACTTTTCATAAAATGGCCGTAAATGATGCATTTTGACACTAATTCAATAATAAAAAAAGTTCTAATGCGGAGAATTGTTTCATTCTTTCTACAAAGAGGCATTATTACAAACTATATCAGAAAATAAAATAAAAAATACAGGTCACCATGCTCGTTACAAAGTTACAGTGCTAAATGTTACCTCCCCTTTTCATAAAATGGCCGCAATCGATGCATTTTCACACCAATTCAATAAAAATAAATGTTCTACGTTGAGAATTGTTTCATTCTTTCTACACAACACAAGAAGCACAACAACAAACAATATCATGAAATAAAATAAAAAATACATGTCACCTTGCTTGTTACCAAGCTACAGTGCTAAATGTTAACATCCCTTTTCATAAAATGGCCTAAAATTGTCAAAATTGTGAAAATTATCTGTTGTAATTTTTATAAATGAAGTTTCATTGCAGAAGTAACTTTCATATTTCTAAATGATGCACTAAATAGCAATTATAATATTTGTAATTTATAATGTAATTACTGTTAAATTGCTTTTATATATTTCATATATACTGGGTAATTGATGAACATCAATAGTTGTAAAAGTTTGAAATGTTAGAGGCCTAGTGGTAAAACCATGTACTGTCAATCAAAATTGGATCACCAGTGACCTGCTACTCAACATAATATCTTCAGAGTTTTATCTACGAGTCCATTCAAGTAGTTTTTTCTGGTATTTATCTTGGCTATAGTAGTCGCACTGTCATCCATTATTATTACATTAACTTGAAATTTTTATTCCTGTACTGGGCTACTTCCAACTTTTTGAATTGTCATTAAAATTTTAGAACACTGCCTGGTGAACTGGTAGTGATTGTTCTTAATTTTTCATAATATGTGCATTTCCTAGTCTTCTGGAAAAACATCATATGTTTTTCGAATAATTTTTGTTAACATGGTCCCAGTATCTGATTTACTGTCACAATCCATTCTTCTGGCAACACATATTGTAATAAATTGGCCTGGTCCTGGTGTACTACTTGACTGACTTCATCACTGAAAATTAAAGGAAGCTTATATGAGATAAAGAAATAAATGACAATGTTTGTTTGTATGTAAGCTTAATTTACATCATCACCAGTTTCCCATTTGGGTGATGCACCCAGAAGAGTGAACAGTTTAGACTTTTTAGGTTTGTGGGGGATAGTGCAGGAAACAAATATCATAGAAACCTAATCATATGTTTCACCTGATTCTTTTGCTTGGTGTATAGCACCATCATAAAAGTCCTCAGTTTAAAGTCCCATCTGAATGACAGTTAGCACTGTAAGTTAGCCAGCCTCAGGTATCAAACTCTCAACCCTGAGCTAGAAGTATCGTGCTGTACTGACTGAGCTCATCGGTCTGGCTAAAAAAACGACAATGTATTTTAATAAAACAGCACAATATATGGGTATAGTTTGACAACTCAAGGGCTATAACTGAGCAGCAATTCCTGTTATGATATCTGTGTTCAAACCATTGAACAAAATCTTATGGTTATAAACTTGCATACATGTATGTGGACATTTTTTTACTGAATGAAACTGTTATGTTATGTAACAAGCAGTCAAGGGGTTGCAAGCTCAAATCCCCACTTGGCCAGTCTCTGTGATGATTTAAATATATGCAAATTCCAACATTGTGTCTCATATTCATTTATCTTTAATCACTGATTCAAGTGAGAAAGTTGTCAGTTATTTGCACGGATATTGGGTGTGCCAAACAAGTAGTCACAGGTTTGATCCCCCTCAGATCATCTGTTGTGCTCATGATTATTTTGTTGTAATCCATAGTAGAAATAAGCTGAAACGGTTAAATTACATTAATAATTACCATTGGCCCCTTTTGATGATTGTCACTCTTTCGTTTAGTGTTTCTGTACACATTGTCTATGTCACGATATTGATTGTCTCTTCATAGTTAATGAAACCACTACAGGTATTTAAAGCACTGACATCTCAATCCATCTGTAACCTGAGCCTCTGTTTAGCATTCCTGAAATGTGTTGAATAGTTTCTTATTTTCATAATTCATGTAACAATTTTCTGTTTAACAGGAAACACAGAACATGACGGTGTTTAAATTTATTTTTAACATTTACTCAATATAAGAATACTGTTTGATTCCCCGCCTGGCAACAGTCTCCAGGGTGATAGATATACAGCATTATGTCTCTTTATCAATCGTCTCTCACCGCTGATTCAAGTGGGAAAGCTATCAGTTACTTGCGGAGATGGGGTGTGCTCAAATACTGGTTAATTCCAGGAAACAGTGGTTAGGTGATCGTCTGTTTGCCCTCGATGGCATGAAAATGATAAAAATATTCAACCAATGAATCACTTTTTATAGTTGTTCATCTCTAGATATCATAAAGTAAGTTATCATTTTATGTGATACATTAATATTGATCAGTGAGGTATGATATAAATGCATCAACTAACCTTATACTCAATTGCTTTGTGTTGATGTCAAATGATATTGGACTTTTTCTGTTTAATCGATGTGTCTTGTTTGTTTCCACTGTTCTTATACTTCCACATATACAGTTTATGTATAACGTTGACCCATATAAGTGTCTTCCATAGTGTCCTTCAATACCAAACTTTTACATGCATCAGGTCAGATAAATGTCAAAATTCAAGATTTATTCTTCCTTGTCTCCATCCCGGTATGAATAATATTGTTTCAGGTAAATTCATTATGTATTCAGCGCTTTGGAACAAATTCACAAATGATCCATATCCGAAAAAATGTTACCACTACGAGTATTGATTATATTTTCGTAGTTGTTTCTTCGACTTCGTTATGTACAAGCACTTCTGGTGGTTTAGAATGAAAAACAATATACTCTTCCGTGCTTTTCGATCGCTTCCTTGACAAAATTTACATTTCTGACATCTCGAAATGAAAATACTTCGCTTTGTAAATATCCTAATGCGACTCGACTTTTAATTAACCAAACGGCGACATTAGACCCCGAAACTGAAAGTAACAGAAAGGAATTATGCGCGTAGCGATGCGCAGTAACAACCCGCAGAAACGTCTTTAAATGACGTTATTTTGAGACGTTACGTCATATGATGACTCACAGAGCCTCGCATAATATATATTTTCCAACTTGTTTAATAAATTCAATACTAAATAAACACTCATGTAAGATCCTCTATAAAATCTATAAATGTGTTAATAAATAATATTAAAAAGTGCGCAAATAAGTTCTAAATCAGCTCTTCACATATTTGATGCATTCGTAGAGTCTTTTTCAAATTTTAGTAGATCAAATGACATATGGGGTAGATTTATAACAAAAGCGAAAAATATTGAAAGAATTCACATGAAATTTTGTAAATACAACACCCAGTAACGCAGGTTTTTATGGAAAATTAGGGCGCTACCCCTTGTATATCAATAAAAATTATATAATACTCAAGTATGTTTTAAGCTACTCATATCAACAATAAAAATGTAACATTAAAACCTGTTTATGACCTTGCATTAAAAGATTTTAAAAATGGTACTATTGGGTATTTAATGTAAAAGCTCTGCTGATCACCCATGGCTTTATGTATGCATGGAATGATCCTTTTAAACGTAAATATTGTTTCATGTTAATTTAAACAGAGATTATCAGACGAGGTTATACACAATGGAGTGAAGATTTAACACAAAATATAGTTCTGTATTTGTATGAAGAAATTTAATTTGATTTTGGTTATGCAAAATATCTTGAAAAGTTCTTTACGAAGCGTCGGCGAAACACTTTTGCTAGGTTAAAAGCTTTGCTCATAGCCCAAGGATCGAGACAGGCAGATATGTAAGACATAGGTTAGAGATATACGAGTGGCTTTGCCAAATATGTAATTCTTTAGATATCGAAAATGAATTTCATGTTATTTTAAAAATGTTAAGCTAACAATGATGAAAACAATATGAATATATACTATACTACTCGGAAAATGTATACATTTATATCACTTCTTCAGTCAAATATAAAAACAGAACTCATTAACATATTAAGTAATTTTATTTCTGAAGCTTTTATCATATGTCAACTAGTCATATGCATTGTATTGCATTGCGTGCAAGCGCATCCTTAAAACTTTTCTTTGACAAGTTTTATATTATGTCTAATAAACGATATCAGATATGTGATATATATTACGAGATATATGTAACGAGAAACTATAAAAGTTTAAGTTAATAAAATATTATTCTTCGTCTTATTCTATGTAATATTAAGCGGCTGGTAATGCTATTTATTTGAATGTTACGGAAAAAAATGGGTCGAGTACTTATATGGCGGAGGACTAACACATTTAGAATCACATGCACAGAACCAACGTACGACTGATATTATAGATTAGATATGTTTTAGTTCGACTAAAAATCAGGCAATAATTTAGATCATCTTTTATATCAGGAATAAAGATATAATTGTGACAAATCGAAATCATGGCTACATAAGTGTAAAGGGGCCACACTGTATCGCATTTATGCCAGGTCATCCGCAACCTGGCCGGGTTTTAGTATCACACCCTAAATTATGTTACGTGATGCCTGGTACTATTTTTAGCGTATGACTGCATACTTCGTGACGTATTGCAAGCGCTTTTTAGTCATTTAGGTATTAAATCTTTCAAAAGCATTCAAAATGTTTCAATGGAGCGATATCTGAACAAAACTGAGACATTTTGAAGCAATGATGCTTCAGGCCAAGTTTGGTAAATATCTGTGCAGCGATTTTGATAACATACAGGAGTTGAGGGGAAACGGGGCGTACGCCAGTGTTTTTTAAAGAGTAGATCTACCATTGGTACAGGTTTACACTTAGTAAAAATTGTTTCATCTTAGAAAGAGTCCGAATGACGTCAAGCAGTAGTGAAGTACTGTCTATATTCAGAATAGGGATTTCGTTTCAAGTTTACCACTCCAATTTAAATATCAACTTTGTCACGTTTTGGTGAATTTGCCATACAAAATCATTCAATTTTTATTTACCAATTATTATGTTTTAGTGATTATGTTATTATTTAAAACATGTATAGCGTGTTTTCCTGATATACTCCCTTTAACCACCAATGAAAAAGCAGGGAAGTCTATGCCTTCCCACAATTCATAGCTTACAAGCCTGTTGCGTCATTCAAACCTTTGGTTGAGGCAGCTGACCAATCAACGTACTCAAATGTGACTTTCTCAACATTGCTATCTAATGGACCAAATCGGGAGAGCTTGGTCCGTTCTGCAGACGACTTACAGTCAACAGACGGTCACAAAAACTCTCTTTGGATCAAATAAAAATATTACGCATTTATATTTCAAGTAACGTACATGTATTTATATTTAACATGAAAGTAAGTCAGATAAATACTAAAGACATAGCAAAACAACAAACGAAACAATGAAACGTTAAACTAAAAATTAATAAAAATGTTTTTCTCTAAGATAATATAATAAATAATTTAGTTTACTGCATAGATAATAAACACACCAGCTCACCTCGAAGATGATAAACACACCAGTTCACGTCAAAGATGATAAACACGCAAGATCACGCCGAAGATGATAAACACACCAGTTCACATCAAAGATGATAAACATACAAGATCACGTCGAAGATAATAAACACACTAGTTCACGTCGAAGATGATAAACACGCCAGTTCACATCGAAGATGATAAACACACCAGTATACCCCGAATATGATAAACACCCAGTTCATGTAGAAGGTGATAAACACACCAGTTAACGCCGAAGGTGATAAACACACCAGTTTACGTAGAAGATGATAAACACGCCAATTCACGTCGAAGATAATAAACACGCCAGTTCAAGTTGAAGATAATAAACACACCAGTTCAAGTAGAAGATAATAAACCCATGTCGAAAATGATAAACACATCATTTCACGTCGAAGATAATAAACATTACAGTTCAAGTCGAAGATGATGAACACATCAGTTCAAGTCGAAGATAATAAACTTATGTCGAAGATGATAAACATATCAATTCACGTTGAAGATGATAAACACGCCAGTTCACGGCGGAGATTATAAACACGCCAGTTCACGTCGAAGATGATAAACACGTGAGTTAATGCCGAAGATGATAAACACACAGTATACGTCGAAGATGATAAACACACCAGTATATATCGTAGATGATGAACACAACCGTTCACGTCGATGATGATAAACACGTGAGTTCACGTCGAATATGATATACAAGTGCGTTCACGTCAAAGATGATAAACACACAGTTCATGTCAAAGATGATAAACACGTGAGTTCACGTCGAAGATGATAAACACATCAGTTCACGCCAAAGATGATAAACACACAAGATCACGTCGAATATGATAAACACGCCAGTTCACCTCGAAGATGATAAACACACCAGTTCACGTCAAAGATGATAAACACACAAGATCACGCCGAAGATGATAAGCACACCAGTTAACATCGAAGATGATAAACACAAAATATCACGTCGAAGATGATAAACACACCAGTTCACGTCGAAGATGATAAACACACCAGTTCACGTCGAAGATGATAATTACGCCAGTTCACATTGAAGATGATAAACACACCAGTTCACGTCGAAGATGATAAACACACCAGTTCACGTCGAAGATGATAAACACACCAGTTCACGTCGAAGATGATAAACACGCCAGTTCACATTGAAGATGATAACCACACCAGTTCACGTCGAAGATGATAAACACACCAGTTCACGTCGAAGATGATAATTACACCAGTTCACATCGAAGATGATAAACACACCAGTTCACGTAGATGGTGATAAACACACCAGTAAACGTTGAAGATGATAAACACCCCCGTTCACGTAGATGGTGATAAACACACTAGTTAACGCTGAAGGTGATAAACACACCAGTTAACGCCGAAGATGATGAACACACAGTTAACACCTGTATACGTCGAAGATGATTAACACACCAGTATACGTCGTAGATGATAAACACAACTGTCCACGTCGATGATGATAAACACGTGAGTTCACGGCGAAGATGATACACATGTGCATTTACGTCGAAGATGATAAACACACAGTTCACGTCAAAGATGATAAACACATCAGTTTACGTCGAAGATGATAAACACATCAGTTCACGCCAAAGATGATAAACACACAGTTCACGTCGAATATGATAAACACACTAGTTCACATCGAAAATGATAAACTTAATAGATCCAGATACAAGATAATTAACAAAATTGTAGTTCGTTTCCAAGGTAATAAGCATGATAGTTCAATTCGAAGATAATAAAATGCTAAAAATTATACTCGTAATTCAAACCAATGGAGAGTCTAACGTTTCAACTTATATATTCTCACAAGTAAATGAAACATGGGGTCTGTGACTGACGCTTATAGTGTTGACTGCTTTTACTTGATTAGCCTGTTCATGTGTTTACATGGACTGGCTGAACTATTCTGAATGCCAATGTAATATACGACTTATTCATTCAAAATGCTTTAAGTGACTGACTTACAGCTAGAACTTTGTTGTTTTACTTGAAGTCTTGCTTCCAACAATTACCACGCTAGGCAGTGTTCTGTGGCCCCTGAACATTTCAAAGCATTTGAGTTAGAACAGTGTAAAAAGTGTTTTTATTTGGTATAGAACTACACAAACATTCAAAAATCTAACCTGACACGCAAAAGTCGCAGTACACTGTATTCTAATATACCTTTTTTTTAATTTCAGCAATCTGGTCAAAATGAGAGCGTTCCGATGGTATAACCTTGTATATATTATGCTATTGTCATATCTTCTGAAGCAGACGACAACAGAAGACCTTTATACTCAGTTCGAAGCTATCTATAAAGCCGTGATCGACAGTTATGATAAAAGCATGCCTTTTGAGGAGAACATGGATATTATACTGCGATGTATTTGTCCTGACCTTTCCGCACCAAGCTGTGCCGTTCATCACCAGGAAAAAGAGGCTCATTTACCAGTATTTTCAAACACATCTTCAAACATATATAACATTGCACGTGAATTCGTAAAAAAGAATGCTCATTACCTTAATGGTTGCTGCGGCAAATGCTCCTGTGAAAACACTTGTCTGGGAAACGGAAATTGTTGTTATTCTAAATCATCCAAAAATGAACTTGATAACTCAAATCTAAAACAATTCAAGTCAAGCTGTGTTACTGCAAATATTAAAGCACTCATGCCATCATATTTCTCAGAGAAGTTTCCGAATTCGAATTCGTACTTCATGGTGTCGACTTGCTTGAATGAAACTGTTGATACCGATGCTGTTAATAGATGCCTTCAACCAAATGTAACAATTAAGGATGAAGTGATACCGGTTGTTTCTAACACGACAAAAATTATATATTTGAATCGCTTTTGCGCTCAGTGTAACCACGTGAACAACACCGTACAATGGAAAGCGAAAATTACATTAAAGTACCAAAGACTCGGTTTTGGCAGCGTAGTACAGCTAGACTCAGTTTCGGACATTCTCCAAATGGGCCTGACAAAACAAGCTGACATAGAGTTCATTCCACCAGCACTTTTAAATGTGACGTATGATGATTATGGTTGTATACGTGACGTAGATATGGTGAATACTCACTGTAACTCGTCCGGTTACCAAATCAACACTCCCTTATCAGGTGGTGAAATATTAGAACGCGCATGTTCGAGTATCAAAGTACCGTTTACTACTTACCTCGGAATAACCAGTCCCAATGCCTTTTGTTACCTTTGTAATACCAAGCGGGCTGTCTTTAACAAATATGAGAAATGCGAGAGCAAAAGTAACCGGGGATATGCTACTGGGTTATCTGGACTGATAAACGTAAGAGATACGGAAAATGAAATTGCTGATAAAGATGCTGATAAGATTCTAGCAAAGAAGAGCAACAATTGTACCTGTCAGGAAGTATTCAACAAGAAACAAGTAAGCGCACGAAATCTATTTTTGCATTTACATTTTATAAGTGCTCATGTCATGATATTTGACCCGCCATACCCGTCGTGTCATCTTTCATCTATTGTAGCAGTCTGAGTTATTTAAAAGGCATTTTGTTTTGCTCACTCTCAAATGAAATTTATTGGCCCTCTTAGAAAAACAATCGGTCGCCATGTGATGGTTTTCACTTCATGAAAACTCAGGTTGCTTTGTGAAATTAACATACGTGCCACTGCCATAGCCACTGCCATAGACGCATGCTAATTTCTATACGGTATGTGTCACGGTAACACTATGTGGATGAGTTAATAGGAACTAAGACGTTATCTCTCTTGGGGTCGAACTTCAATTTCATAAGTATAGTAAACAAACAAATACTAAATAAACTTTATAGTACATGTATCAAATGTTAAGAATAACGTTGCAGTTGTTACCATTGTATATTTGATATGTATTATGTTTATCACAAATAACTCACTTATTACATGATTATCAAAAAATGTTTTCAGGACATCTAAACATGGAGTTTTCTGTTTTCTTGCATAATTAAAATGTCATAGTGTATACCTAACGGTCTGGTTAGCTCAGTCGGTAGAACACTTGCCCTGTAAGTGAAAGGTCCCGAGTTCGTGTCCCGCAATGGCTGGATAATTTTTTGTCTTGTTACATAAACATAATACATGTCTATACTATAATTTACGCTGTGCTGATAGTCAGTAAGTATTTTTACTGGGGTTTAACGTCAATTTCAAAACAAACCTAGAATACCCAGGATCGAATCGCAGTACAGCAACCATCATTAGTAACCTTCTAATTTTCTCACAAAATGTTTTTGGACTGCCGGAGCGAGGATTGAACCGATTGAACTTCGACAGTGAGAAGTAAGTTGTCATTAGACAACAACAACATGAACACCGAAGGAACTATTTGTATAATTCTAAACACTAGACATTCATGCTGTATTCAAGCATAAATAGAGCTCTTGTGGTCTAAGGCTGGGGGCTGTTGTTTTTTTGTTTTTTTTAAATAATAATTTGCCTTTAACACGTATCACCATGAGTACAATCATTGTCCTTTCAGTTCTTTCCAGCTTCTCCTACAGTGTGGTTGAAATACTAAAAAGGAACGAACAAAATAGACAAAAAAAACGACCATTATTAACTGCTGTTCACGGAAAATATATAAAATACTTTTTTTCAGAAAACAAGCATGATAACAGCTGTCGGAGGGACAGCGCGCTCGACTATTTATTTTCATTATCAACAGATATGTTTTTTTTCTGAAAACAACAAAGTTAATGGATGGCTCGTATTACCTTAAAGGCTCATTAAACTTCCGAAACGGTCGTTTTTAGTTTTAATCTAAGTCAGTTTTACTCTTCCAGATGATAGAATACATGTTTATTTGATCACTTGGAGACTTTGTAAATGAAAAACATAAATATAAAGCAGATTATTAGTACATAGTTAAGAACGGGTTTTGTTTACAAATTTATGTTCGTCTCTTTCCGATAAAGACATTCAGCAGAAAAGGGGGAGTTGCGAAGCTTGTTCGGAAACGCGTCGGTCGGTAATATATGTGTAGCAAAATGCCAAAGGGCCGACAACTCACAAGGGTAGAATACACTCATACACAAAGTAAAATTTACAATTTTAATTTTACATGAATAAAATTACGAATATACAAGTATACAATATATACAAATTAAAGATGATTACTCAACACACAAAAAACAGAGTTAGTTTAAAAAAAGTCCTATGGTGTTATTAAACTTTTTTTCACACAGTTCTATCTCCTATACGTACGTAACCTACGTCGCGATCCAAACTGCTTGTATCATTCGAATGTTTATAAAAATGCTTTCCGCGTCCGGATAATGTAGATTTAGCATCACTCGTCCCTTGCGGCGGTGGCTATATAACTGGGTTGTCTCCCCTTGAACTCTATACTGAGTATATGGCTTCACGTCGCCCCGTACCGACTGTCGATCGTATTCCGACGTTAGGAACGTCAAGTCGTCCATATGACGAATATGCGGGTTGCGGTCCTATGACTGTACTGCCACCAACTGACTTCCTGTCACGTCTATACGTCGTTATTGACGAAGCGGACACATTTCTCGCTTACGTCTAAAACGGCCATATGCCGTTATGTATTGGAACAGTAACAAACTTAATCTTTCTCGTCACAACTACACCCAAAGATGATTCTGCTAACTGGACCTTGTTTTCATAACAGCATTTATAGCAAAATCGTCCACATACCTTAGTGAATTTCGTGTAAATCACGAAACAACAAACCCTCAATACATCGTACGAAGCAGATTTTACGCTATTAGGCCAATGTTAACCTAAATTAGTTTTATGACAAATAAACCCGTTTAATTATTCTACCTTTCTTTATACTTAATGGAATTTGATGAACTAAACTTCAAAATGATTAATTCTTTAATCAAAAAAGGAAAATGTAAAAATATCTTAAAAACTTTGCTCCTATCGAGCTATCAATACGTTTTAACAATTCCAAATTCTAAATATAGCCTTTATCTCTACAATGAAACGTAGTGGCTGACACTACTAAATTAGGCCACAACAACCTAATTATTTTGTTACAATATGATCAATTCACTATAGAGAGAAACATAGTATGGGAAACTGTAAGGGATTCTGGTTAAAAATTAAGTTACCGATTGCGGTTATATAGTTTTTAAGGACACCCCTTTTATTCCACGAGCTAATTTATTGCACGCAAGCGACGAATCGTTCATATAAAATTTATAATTAAATTAATTTTTTAATAACTGCACTAAACAAACCACCGTTGGTAGCCTCTTAATATTGACTTCTATAAAGTGATTTGTGACGTAAGAGCGCGTGCGATAGTATCACGTGGATATGCAAGGGAGGATCCTGAGCAAGGGTTACTAGACCAAAGCCAGTATTTCCGTACTCATTGTTTTTCGGTGCGTATAAATAGTATAATGCGTACTACGTTCGATACAGTTTTATTGCAGCCATCAATTTTTTTTTTAAAAAAGTAAACCGAATAACGATACAAGATATAAGTGAAGCCGTAACTTTTCTAATCTTGTTAATGAACTCCTTATCTAACGGTCTTAATACGCACACTACCACTACAGTATTCATTCGCGTACTTCCGAACACTGACGGAGGTACAGTCGGAAATCAACCGAGTCAACTTTACATCAGAAGCCAATATTTCGGTACCATTTCATGGAAATTGATCTATAGTTGAAATAATCTTGAACCAGCATGCACAGTTTACTGGATACCCTTTCATGACAATGGAGACACTTTTTTTAACTTAAATATGAAAATGAAATACATAAAACCTGAAAAGCTGACCCTATTTGTCAAACATCTAAGCTCAACGCCTTGTACCTCAAATTTTAACCGGCTAAAAAACAAAATTTCAAAATCCAAAAGGGCCATATATCTGTAAAAAGGCAAACCAGAGTTATGGTTTTTGTCTCTTTGCGTTTCATTGGTGATACTGAACACATCTGTGAAGTTTCATTCATATCCAATGACATATTGATGAAATATATACATGCTCAAAAACTTTAAACTGCTAGAAATCTTTAACCAAATTGTCTAAGTCTAAAATGGCCATAATTCTGCCAAAATGCAACCAGAGTTATGCTTCTTATCTTTGTGCTTTCCGTTTATGATGCTGAGTACACATGTGAAGTTTCATTCATATCGAATGAATGGTTGCATAGATATCTTACCTGAATAAAATTTTTAACCAGAAAAAATAAATCCAAAAAGGGCTGTAACTGTGTCAAAATGCAACCCATAGTTATGGTTCTTGTCTCTGTGTATTCCATTGAAGATATTGAACACACATGTGAAGTTTCATTCATATCCAATGATTGGTTGCATAGATATCTTACATGATTAAATATTTTAACTTGAAAAAATAAGTCATAAAAGGGCCGTAACTGTGCCAAAATGCAACCCAGAGTTATGATTCTTGTCTCTGTGTGTTTCATTGATGATGCTGAATACACATGTGAAATTTCATTCATATTGAATAAGTGGTTGCATAGATACCTTACCTGATAAAAAAAACTTTAACCTGAAAAACCAACGCCGACGCCTGGGCGAGTACAATAGCTACCAATAGTCGAGCTAAAAACCTTGATGCGTCGTAAAACTTAAAACATTAAAAGTTAAATGGAAAGTGTGAGCAGTCCAATTAAAATGCCTGTAATACTGGTAAAGTGTTCGGGTCCGACGTCTACCATTTCCGCTCAACCAAAAATTAAAAGTAAAGTCGAGAAGGTTAGCCGCATCTTCAATTTCATACGCTGTGGCCCACGGATGATAGCGGTTTCGTCAACCTATCAGTTTTTCTACCGTAATTTTGTGTTGAAAACACGTAGTGATTTCGTCAACCTAAATTTAGTATAGTGGTATGTGGCATGCCAATAAACAAGGTGTGATAATCCAATATACAGCAAGAAGACTGACACTTGTGGATAGGTGAGAACCTGTTATTGTCTGTTGAACGAACTGGGGCTATAATTATATGTAGTCAAGAAGGTCATTAAAACGTAACAAGTAATAAAATATTCGGTATTATTTTTGGGTAGGCATATAGTAATCGCAGTGTCCGTCCGTCCGTCCGGACGTACGTCTGGAGCAGCAGTTGTGGGTTTCGTTACCAGTACAGAATGGCATTGTGGTTTTTTTTTTGGTATTTGTGGGGTGCAATGTTCAACCCACAAGTGCGAAAACCCGTCCAAATGGCATTGTGGGGTTAATTTTATTTTTTTCACATTTTTCTTTTACTTTTTTTTCACCTTTTTTCATTCTTTTTTAGTGTCATTAGGGTTGGATCTCAAGGTTTGTGACATTAGGTTTAGAAAGAAAATAGGTTTTGTTTTGTTTTATGAAAAAAAAGATGTTTTATAACATATAAAAACCGCACCCCACAACATCATTCCACCAGAACGTCCGTCCTTCCGTCCGCCCGTTCGTCCTTCCGTCCGGTATTTCGTGTCCGGCCTGTATCTTTGTCATGCATAGTTGGATTTTGTTGATACTTGCTACAAATGATCAACATAACATGACGACGTGTAGCGAGTAAGACCCACACCCGTACCTCAAAGATCAAGGTCACAATTTGAGTTTGTTTGAATACACTTTGAGTCTGTGTGAGATTTCATGTTCGGCCTGTAACTTTGTCAAACATAGATGGATTTTATAAATACTTGCTACAAAAGATCAACATAACATGACCGCTTGCCGCGAGTAAGACCCACACCCGTACCTCAAAGATCAAGATACAATTTGAGTTTGTTGAATACACTTTGAGTCTGTGTGAGTTTTCGTGTCCGGCCTATAACTTTGTCATGCATAGATGGATTTTAATGATACTTAATACAAATGATCAACATAACATGACGACGTGTCGCGAGTAAGACCCACACCGGTACCTCAAAGGTCAAGGTCACTATTTGATTTTGTTTGACAACACTTCGAGTTTGTGTCAGATTTCGTGTCCGGCCTAGAACTTTGTCATACATAGATGGATTTTATAAATACTTGCTACAAATGATCAACATAGCATGACAACGTGTCGCGAGTAAGACCCACACCCGTACCTCAAAGATCAAAGTCACAATTTGAGTTTGTTGAATACACTTTGACTCTGTGTAAGATTTCGTGTTCGCCTGTAACTTTGTCATGCAAAGATTGATTTTAATGATACTTGCTACAAATGATCAACATAACATGACGACGTGTCGCGAGTAAGACTCACACCCGTACCTCAAAGGTCAAGGTCGCTATTTGAGTTTTTTTGACAAAACTTCGAGTTTGTGTGAGATTTCGTGTCCGGCCTGTAACTTTGTCATGCATAGATGGATTTTATAAATACTTGCTAAAATTGATCAACATAACATGACAACGTGTCGCGAGTAAGACTCACATCCGTACCTCAAAGGTCGAGGTCACAATTTGAGTTTGTTTTACAACACTTTAAGTGTGTGCGATTTTGTTTCTGGCCTGTTACTTTGTCATGCATAGATGGATTTTAATGATACTTGCTACTATTGATCAACATAACATGACGACGTGTCGCGAGTAAGAACCCACACCCTTACCTCAAATGTCAAGGTCACACTTTGAGTCTGTGAGATTTCATGTCCGGCCTGCAACTTTGTCATGCATAGATGGATTTTTACAAATACTTGTTATAAATGATTAACATAATATGACGACGTGTTGCACTTAATACCCAAACTCCCACTTCAAAGGTCAAGGTCACAATTTAACTTTGTTTTACAACACTTTCAGTCATTTTGACATTTCTTGTCCGGTCTGTCATCTATGGATAAATTTTAAAACCACTTTGCTCAGTTGATCAACATGACATAATTAAGTGTCGCATGTAAGACACAGAACCTTTCCTCAAAGATCAAGGTCACACTTTCAATTTGTTTGATATTGTGTGTCTGGTCTGTGACTTTGCCTTTAACTTGGCTGAATTTGTCAAGATGACATGACGACGTGTCATAAGTAAAACTTAGACACATACCTCAAAGGTCAAGGTCACATTTTTAGTATGTATGAGAAAACTTTGAATCTGTTTGGGATTTCAAGTCCGTCCTTTAACTTTATCATACATGGATGGATTGCAAAAACACTTGGCTCAATTTATCAACAATTGATCTGTAACTTTGTCTTACATTTAGGGATTAAAATTGCTTGAAAAAAGTGATCAGCATGTCATGATGATGTTTTAGCAGCATTTAACTGTTGAAATACCCAGACCATTACATCAGATGTCAAGGTAACACAAAGGTCAAGGTCACACTTTAATGTAAAAAACATGAAATTGCATGTCTCGTCTGAAACATCAGTCCATTACTCTTTATATTCATGGATACATCTCTACCTATTATAACATAATTAAATTGTTATTTTTCAACGACCACTTGGGGGGCATGCGACACTTACCAGTGACATTTCTTGTTTATCTAAATTAAAACTATTTTAGGCAAAACACTAATCAATATCATCATAATCATTGACATTTCCGATTCAAACAATCGGCCTTTAAATAGTTTAAAACCTCATCATGTGTAAACTCAAACTCCTAATTGATACATATATGATTGTTGTGATTTTATAGCAGAAAAAAAGTCAACATGTGCACACACAAACTGCTAATTAATTTGATATATATTTTTGATTAACCAGGTGTATACTAATTTAGACGAAACTACCTATCCCCCACTATATGAAATAAGGTAGACGAAACCACTTATGGCTCACTGTATAAATTAAGCTAGACGAACCGGTAGGTTGACGAAACCACTGTAATTCTGGCCAACCAGCGTCCACTGATCATACCAAAAAAAACAGGGTTCTGGTCATATGAAGAGTATGAAAAAGGACCACCTTATACCCAATGAGACCAATGTTATAGACAGATTGACATATCACGTATTTGAATACATCTGACTCAGTGTGACTAAAGTCACCATGAATAGCTAAACGTAAACAATTGAAGACACAGTTCCCATCACCACTTAGCATTTGTCGAGGTTTTATGTAAACTGAAAAATGGACATTGTGAGAAAACATTTTTTTCGAGTCTTTTCCCCTTCGAGTGTAGGGGAACTATTATGCCCTGGTTGGCTTTGTTATCCCCGTCGAAGTCAAAGTTATACGCCGATCCGGTGGTAAATAAATGGCTAAATTGCGAATCTGTGCCGTAACGATGACGCCAGCATTTATCTAGATACTTTTTTAAAGTGGATTACTGTATCTGCCATGGCTTAATGTTCTTGTAATGAATTCTAGTTATAAATAACACGACGGGTGAAGGAATTTTGCCATATTAACTTGTTGGCTCTTGGTTTCACCAGTTTATATGAATGACCTCTAATTTGCTGGGTTGTAGCAATAGTAAAATGTTCAATGTAATCAATATAATACATTTTTTGTAGTATTTTGAAAACTTGTATTAGATCTCCCCGTCGTCTCCTATATTCCAGAGTTGGCAAGTTCAGTCGTTCTAATCTGTATTTATAATCTAGACCACGGAACTCTGGTATGATCCTGGACCTTTTCAACATTAAACCATTGTTCATTTATTTTCTTCTCTTGCAAGATGGGCATTGATATTTTGCCATTTACAGGACAAAAATGATACAACACTACACAATAATTATCAGCACACACATATGTTTACCTTTGATAACGTAAGATGTAAACAGCAATCGGAATACTTTTCATTTTACCCGCAATATTTTGACCTTAAGCTTTGCGCAACATACTTGTATTTACTGCATAGCAATGACTTTGTCGTCTGGGTGGGCATTTTAATTATCAACTAAAACAAAGAATTTTATTTGTCAAAAAAGTTTTATTTTTATGATATAATTAGTACAATAATTTGTTTGAGACAAGATTTTATAGCTATATTATATTTGGGAAGATAATCCCGAGGTAACGTTTGGGTCAAAGGTCGTCATGGTTTATTTGAAACGCACTTCTCAAGTTCTGATGTCGCTCGAGTGATACCGTAACAGGTTCGTAAACTTTCGACCCCTATAATTATATTACTGTACAGGTGTAACATAACAGGATAATTAATATCGCATAATTAGAATCAACACTGTCATGTGATATATGATCTTTTAAATGAAACATATAACATGTGATCATATAACACTAGTGGATATTAATATAAGCAAACACTGTTTCGTAATAGATAATGGAAAATGTTATTGAATGACATTTTTTATTTTATTTAAGATTTTACACCTTACTTATTATCATACAATTATGGATTTTTCAGCTATGCAATATGATGTGCTATGCACTAGTAATATCAATATTTATGTGTGTTTTTTCTGGTGCAAAACATATGATATCGCACAGCTGAAAAGTCCATAACGATTTAATTATATAAACTACATGTATAAATAAATGAATTCTGAGTATTTTCTAGCTTTTTCGTATAGGAAATGATAAAGAGTGACCAATTTAACATTATACATTTTATGTAACAATAATATTTAAATGAAAAAAAATTATTAAAAAAATATTTAAAATTAAATTCCCCGGTCGGGATTCGAACCATGGCGGATGTTTTTTACGTCAGTTTAATGTCTTTACCTCTCGGCCTCGGACACATCTATAAGTGAAAGTGCTATTTTTATATTTAAACTGACCATTCAATTGTTTCTCCCGTATATAATGGCGAAATATTTTGTGATTGAAAAGTTACCATTTTTTGTCATATAGGCATCTTTGTTTTCAGTAATTTTGCTAAAATCAAAAGCGAATCTCTTGTTGACAGCCATTTAAAAACAACGCGGCATTCGGAACATCTCAGTTTTCATCGTTGTGTTCGGTCATTGCTTTGAATTCCCGTAAATAATGGCAAAATATATTTTGTGATTGAACAGTTACCATTTTTTGTCATATAGGCATCTTTGTTATCGGTAATTTTGCTGAAATCAAACGCAAATCTCTTGTTGACAGCAATTTGAAATCAACGCCGCATAGATTTGGTACACTAGAGATTTCGGATATATCTGAGACAGACCTTCCTTCAACCATGGCCGAAAACACCGCTGAATCTGCTGTTATCCCGCGCTACACCTTTAAAGAAGAGGACCTTAAAGGAATCTCAGCTATGCTCCATGATTCTTTTCGCCATGACGTACATGAAATGGTAAAAGTAATGACCGAAACCATGATTGAAGGCATTATTTCTGGTGTTGTAGTCGGTCTAAAAAAGGAAATCTCGGACCTCAGAGCTGAAAATCAAACTCTCAAGGAGAGAGCTACTCAGCTAGAGTTAACCGCAGACTCCGCTGAGCAGTATAGTAGACGGAACTGTCTTTGCGTGACGGGGGTGCGAGAGTCTGAGACGGAAAACACAGACACTATTATTTCAACAATGGCTTCTTCCCTTAATGTAGCCATAGACATATCGGAGATCGACAGATCGCACCGTACTGGCAAACCATCCTCGATCAAACCACGTGACATAATCGTCAAATTTACATCCTATCGTGCTAGTCAGAAGCTGTACCGCGCCCGAGTTCGTGCAAAAGATATTCTTGAGTACAAGGGAGTGTACGTTAACGAGGACTTAACCAGAGCCAGAAACCAGCTATTATTCGAGGCCAGGAAGCTTTTCCGTGCGAAACAAATCGCTAGTGCTTGGTCAAGTGACGGCACCATTCTGATTAAAGACCTCGCTATGAAAGTACACCGTATTATTACGGTAAAGGATCTAAGCCCGTTTGGGACCTGACTTTATTACGAACAGTATAAATAGTTGATCGGTAACCTATACTTTGATTATAGCGGGAATGCTCATCTTTACCGGGTTTTTTTTATTGTCAATGCTTCTCTTAGACACGTGCAACATGATTATGTTATTGAATTGGTTAATGGACCTGTAACAGCACGTGAATTGTTTATAACAACCATCGTAGTCGATGATAAACATTCTTTACCAAACGTACATTGTGCATCTTTTGATTTTCGTATCATGTATTTATAGTTCTTACTTATTGTTACCAGTATTATTTATTCCGTACATTGTCATCTATCGAAAACAGAATGTCTAACATGTTCATTGATATGATATTGAGATGTTTAATACCTTTTTGAGGACAGCGTTACTTTTAATACATTACGCTATGGTGATGCATGTTTTAGATACCTGTGCAGTAGCGATACTGTGTAATGACTAGATGTGTAGAAACTGTCATTGTTTTACTTTAACAGAAACACTGAAACGAGATCATTAGTATAGGTGCATTGTAGTGAGAGTGAGTGGGCGTTATGCATGATTTGGTATTGCGTATTGACTGGTTGAATATTACTACTCTGTGAAAACTGTGATTTTGCTTTACATTTAGTGTATCGATATATTTTAAATTGCTAACAGTGGACCGGGTGGTACTGAAACGAGGTCATTAGTATAGGTACATTGTAATGAGAGTGAGTGTTTGTTATACATGAACTATTCTGATATTGCATATTGACTGGTTGAATATTACTACTCTGTAAATATTGCGTTTAAGATATTATACATGTAGAGTATTGATATACCTTGAGTGCTAACTGTGGACCGGGTGTGTGTTATACGTCCTTGTTATTGATATTGAATGTTGTCCCTTCTCTGTATTGTACTGCCAATGTATTATATTGATTCCTGAATTTTTTTCTTAACATAAACACAGGAACAAGGTGACGATAATGCACTATTGTGATAGAAGTGCCTGTATTACATGCGTTTGTATTACGTATTGTCTATACGTCTGCTGTTTAAAATCGCGTGTTTACTATACTTGTGTAATGATACTGCATATCTAATTTAGAGTTATTGTATTTGTAATTGCTTGCCCAATTTTCGCGTTAGCTATTGAATTTACAATTTGAAATTATATTCATTGTCCACGGCACGAACATACCGGTAACAATCTGACCAATGACAGTTAGAATTATTTGCTTTTTCCTGTATATTTCTCACAAACGTTATTATGTTCGTTTTCTTTTTGCTCTGTTTCTCAACGACTGATGTCCTGATAAGCATTTCTCTAAATCCTAATTATGTATATTAATTATATCTAATAATTCATTTGATTTACCTGTATCAGAATTCTCATATTTCTTACGTTGACACAACTTATCCTCTCATTTGTGATATATCTGACTATGCTATTCCATAGCTTAGCGTTTATTTTCTTGAATTACTTGTTTTCCCTTTTCTCCCAACAATTTTTAGAGCACGCGGCACCGGATAATGTAGGGAGAAATTCTGAATTTCATATTATATGTTGTTATGTTTGTTTCAAAACACCATCAAGGTGTGACTGCATGTTAGCGGTAGAACTGTTCATCTTGTCTCTTATTGCAATTTCGTAAAATATAGGCACAGTCATACCGCCATCATGCCGTCATATCCATGTGAGTGTATGTTTTCAATGTTGCATTTGCTTCTATCATTAATAAGTTCATTACTAAGTATATTCTCTTTGCTTGAAAACGTCTTATCTACATCTAGACTCGCAAACACCGTTGAACGTCCCCATAAACGTCTGTTAATAGGCCGTAAATATTTCATTAACGTAAAGTTTGTTAAAGATACATTATGTTTACATTTTACAGCAATCACGTGCACCTGGTTCTTAGTTTTTCTTTTACAGTCGGGAGATATACACCCTAATCCCGGACCTGAAATACAAAATTCACCCAATGTATCAAATGCTACCACAATTTCTGAAACTCTGGACATGACACATAACTTATCTTTAATTCATTATAATGTCCAAAGTTTACGCTATAAACTAGACCTGCTTAGTGCAGAACTTAATCAATTCGACATCCTAACATTCTCTGAAACTTGGTTACATGAATCCATACCTACCGAAGAACTTCTTATTCCGTCATTTCAAAGACCTGAAAGGAAAGACCGTTATGGTGATAGCTATGGTGGAGTTATTGTATATTTAAAAACTAACTTTACATACAAACGCAGGGTAGATCTTGAATTAAACCGTTTAGATTGTATCTGGATCGATATTTCACTTAATAATAAACATATACTCCTTGGTGTATTTTACAGACCTCCAAACGCCGATATAATTTATTACAACATGATAGAAGACTCTATAAATTTAGCAGTTGATTCAGGAATTAATGATATTATAATTACCGGCGATTTAAATTTAAATATGCTAAACTGTCAAAGTGCTCAAAAAATTACATCGCTATGCAATCAATTTGGTTTAAGTCAAATTATAAATGAACCTACCCATTTTACTGAAAATTCGTCTACTCTCATTGATATTATGCTAGTTAGTAATAGTCCTAATTTAATAGTAAGTGGCGTGTCTGATGCTTTCCTAGATCAAGTACAAAGATATCATTGTCCAATATTTGCCATATTTAAGTTTACAAAAAAAAATTCAAATCTTTCACTAGGAAAATATGGAAATATGACCAGAGTGATTTTAATCTATTGCGAAGTAAAGCTCAAGAAATAAATTGGCAAGAATTGTCGAATAATGATATTAATGTTTATGCAAAAAATATTACTGACACTATTATATCTTTAACCGAACAATGCATTCCCAACTTGACTGTTCGTATTAGACCATATGAGCCTCCTTGGATAAATACTTTGATAAAGCTTAAAATCAGATATAGAAAAAAATTATACAGAAAAGCCAAACATACAAACCTTAAACACCAGTGGGATCAATTTCGAAATACCCGAAATGAAATAATAACCCTAATACGTCAATCAAAACAAGCATATTATAATAATCTTTCCCACAAACTCAAAACATCAGATATTTCTTGCAGGGACTGGTGGAAAACTCTTAAGACTTTTATTTCTCCAAATGCCAAACAAACACTACCACCTCTTATTAGTAACGATGGAACAGTTTCTGACGAGACAGACAAGGCCAATTTATTAAACGACTTTTTCAAAAGCCAGACAGTTTTAAACGATAACAATACTGAACTACCTGCTATGCCCGACAGTAATACAGTTATGCAATTATTTAATTTAACTCCAGAAGAAGTCAAGTCTGTTTTAGCATGTCTTCCAATAGGTAAAGCAACGGGCCCTGACGAAATAAATAATCGTATACTACGTAAACTCTCTAATTAGTTGTCCACTCCTCTTTGTAATATTTTTAACACATCTTTAACTGGTGAAAAAGTTCCAAATATTTGGATAGAAGCGCATGTGTGTGCAGTTTTCAAAAAAGGGGATCCATCTTCTGTAAATAACTACCGTCCTATTTCTCTACTAAGTAATATCGATAAGGTTCTGGAAAGATTAATATTTAAACATGTTTTTAACTTTCTTCATGAAACCATCTTCCTATCACCTCTTCAGTCAGGTTTCATGCCAGGCGACTCAACCGTCAATCAACTCACCTATCTTTATAATACTTTCTGCCAAGCATTAGATGCTGGAAAAGAGGTCAGAGTAGTCTTCTTTGATATAAGTAAAGCCTTTGATCGAGTATGGCATAGAGGTCTCCTAGTCAAACTTAAATATGCTGGTATTTCTGATTCACTCATTAAATGGTTCAAAGATTACCTTGGTAATCGACGTCAGTGTGTAGTTATTCCTGGTGCTAAATCCAGATGGAATTCAATAAATGCAGGTGTTCCACAAGGCTCTATCCTAGGACCGCTTCTCTTCCTTATTTACATCAATGATATTGTTACAGATATCAATTCAAACATTCGTTTATTTGCCGACGATACAAGTCTTTATATTAATGTAGATCATGTAAATGTTGCTGCAGACATTCTTAACTCTGATATAGCTAAAATTACAGATTGGAGTAATTAGTGGTTAGTCAGTTTTAACCCCACGAAAACAGAATCGCTATTGATATCTCGTAAACATAAGAAACCTGCACACCCACCCCTAAATATGCTCAATCAAAACATTTTAGAAGTGAAATCTCATAAACACCTAGGCGTCACGTTTTCGAATGACTGCAACTGGCACTCACATATAGAATATATTAAAGTTAAAGCGTGGAAAAGAATCAATATAATGCAGAAACTCAAATTTCAACTTGATCGAAACTCCTTAGAAATAATATAAACTACTTTTATTAGACCTATTTTAGAATACGCAGATGTTATTTGGGATAGTTGCACACAATATGAAAAACTTGAACTGGATAAAATCCAAAATGAAGCAGCTCGAATCGCATCGGGAACTACTAAACTGATATCGTTACACAATTTGTACACTGGAATTAACTGGGAAACGCTTGAAGTTAGAAGGCGAAAGCACAAACTTATTCTGTTTTACAAAATGGTCCATAATATGTCACCTGCATATCTTTCAGCAATGGTGCCTCGTCAAGTAGGTCATGAGTCCCAATACAGATTAAAGAATGATAACAACTTACACACAATTCGTTCACGAACAAGCAATTATTTTAATTCATTTCTACTCTCTGTAGTTCGGGAATGGAATTCTCTACCATACGAGGCTCGTTGTTTGGAATCGGTATATACTTTTAAACGTTTTCTGAATATAGATAGAGTGTACGCCCCCAAATACTATTATTCAGCGAGCAGAAAAGCACAAACTCTCCACGCGCGCCTTAAAACAAATTGTAGTTCACTCAATCAGCACTTGTATCTAAAAATATAACTGAATCCCCGTTATGTCATTGTGGTAGCATAAAGGACACTTATCACTACTTCTTCACATGTCCAGCCTATCATAACATAAGATTGGAATTTTTAAATACACTGTCGTCCTTATGTACTGTTTCTACATAAATTATCTTATATGGAGATCCCAGACTAAGTTATGAATTAAACTCGTTGATTTTTAAAGCCGTGCACGAGTTTATCATTAAAAGCAAACGATTCTTATCAGCAGCCAGGAGCAACTTATGTCACTTATGTCAAATATTTCAAATTGAATCTCAAAATACTATAATAAATCCCCCCACCCTTATCCGGTTCGCCGCCGTGCCTTCTGATTTCTAATTGCCTCTTCTGAGTATTGAAGTTGTATATATTATCAAGATACATCATACATGCCTGTAACTTGTTGTTGTTGTTTTTTGTGTTTTTTTCTTGATGCTTCATTTTTGCTACGTTTTTCTAAATATTTTTTTTTTTATCTTTTTATTATATTGTCAGTACTGACTAAAATATTTCCACAATTATTTATTTAAACCAGTTATATCATTGTACGTCTGCCATTTCAATGTTAAAATAGACTTCAAAGGAAAGGAACCCAATAAGCATTATGCTTTCGTTCCAATCCTTATATGTTTTGTCATTGTATATACATGCAAACGTTGTAAATATCATGAATAAAAATATGTTAAACTAACGCCGCATTCGAAACATCTCAGTTTTCATCGTTGTGTTCGGTTATTGCTTGGAATTTCCACCGGCTAGTATTAGTAACCATGGTTAATTGGAAATTATATGCACAGTTTTGGTTTAAACATATTTTTTATTCATAAATTATGTACAGCATATTCCACAACATACATAGTAAAAGGATTGAAACGAAAGAAATAATTCTTATATAGTTTCTCTCCTTAGTAACATTTACAAACATTTGTGTAAGGTGGCAAAGATTCATTAGATTAGTTTTGACATATCAACAAAATACAGTTCTATAAAAGAAATATAATTTTTACACCGATAGTTGTATGTCTTGGTATGTTTTAAAAGAAAACAAAATTTTATAATTAATCATATAATTTAGAATTAAAAAAAAGATAAACAGAAAAAAAAGGCGGACGAGTTCAGGACTAAGGCGAGCGAGCCAAGGGAAGCAGACAAACAACATATAAATAATTATTATTATTATTATTATTATTACTATTATTATTATTTTTATTATTATTATTATTATTATTATTATTATTGTTATTATTATTATTATTATTATTATTATTATTATAATAGATCATTATTTACAAGTCTAAAGCTTAACAGCGTTGTTAGATAAGTTTTTAGTTTTCGTTATTAAAACGCTTACTCGAGAGTATACATTTGTGGACAGCATTAAAAATTTCGACGTTTGTATTGTGGGGGAGATGAGGTTCACCAAAGAGAAGTGTGTTGAGGGTAACAGTGCATATGTGAGAGATTGATGCGAGAAGTGTATCGCGTTCAGTATGATAAATAGGACAGACGAGGAGGTAATGATTCGTACTTTCAATTGCTCCACATGTACACAGTGGAGAATTTTCAATATTTTTTGGAATAAGTGTTGTTTCAGCGTGCTACAATTCGTACGAAGACGAGTATGCAAGAACTGACATTTTCTTGTGCCTGTGTAAAAGTGTTTTGATGTTTTGGTAAGATTTTTATTTAGCTGGTGCTTAAAGGCATTGATAGAAACACCTCGTCTTGTTTCTATGGATAGATTGTTCCAATCACGGACAACAGATGGCATGAAAGAATTATTATAGTAGAGCGCTGTTCTAGAACTTGGAATTTGTAGGTCATAACTATTTATGAGATTATACGGGAAATTTTCACCTATTTGGGATGGTACTAGTGCAGATACGTAGGGAGGAGTCAAATGGTTTACCATTTTATAGAAAATAATTAATTTGTGTTTCGTCCTTCGAGTTTCTAGACTTTCCCACCCAACTTCTGTGTTTAAGTTATTAATTGAAATAAGTTGTGTTGTTCCAGTTGCAGTGCGTGCTGCTTCGTGTTAATTTTTTTTTCTTTTTCTAACTCGTGTTTTTCATAATTAGTGCAGTTATCCCAGATTGTGTTACCATATTCTAACAGTGGTCGGATAAAAGATGTATATATAATCTCCAAGGATCTTCTGTCTAGCTGATATTTCAGTTTTCTCATGATTTTAATTCTTGACCATGCCTTATCCTTTATGTATTCAATATGAGAGTGCCAGGTACAGTTGTTTGATAAAAGTATACCTAAGTGTTTGTGTGATTGTACTTCTGATATTTGTTGGTTATGCATTTATAGTGGTGGATGGACGGGTTGATTACGTTTCCTAGATATAAGAAGCGATTCAGTCTTCGACGGATTAAAAGTTACAAGCCATTGTTTTGACCATTCAGTAATTTTGTTGATGTCGGAATTCAGAATTTGTGCAGCATTAATTATATTGTTATTGTGATCGATTATAAAGTATAGGCTTGTATCGTCTGCAAAAAGACGAATGTTAGATGCGATATCAGATACTATGTCATTAATATAGACTAAAAATAGAAGCGGACCTAAAATGGACCCTGAGGCACTCCGGCCTTGATTAATGTCCAATCAGATTTGGTACCAGGCCAAAAAACACATTGTTGCCTATTGTTTAGGTAGTCATTTAGTAAATTTTTTAAGCTGATTTGATATTCCTGCTGCTGTTAACTTGACTATTAGACCTTTGTGCCAAACTCTATCAAAAGCTTTGCTTATGTCAAAAAATATAACGCGAACTTCTTTACCGTCATCAATAGCTTTACTGAATATATTGTACAGACAAGTAAACTGGTTAATTGTTGTTGAATCACCAGGAACAAAACCAGATTGAAATGACGAGATAAAATTGGTATCACGAAAGAAATTATACATGTGTTTAAAAATAAGTCTTTCAAACACTTTGCCAATTACGCTTAACAGTGATATAGGTCTATAGTTATTAACCAAGGAAGGGTCTCCCTTTTTATAAACAGCGCATACAGATGCTTCTTTCCAGACTTTTGGGAAAACACTTTTGGTCAGACAAACGTTAAATAAGTTGCATAAAGGCGTCGATAATTCATTAGATATTTCACGCAAGACGTAACTTTTGATATCATCGGGACCTGAGGCTTTGCCCGTTGGCAGTGTTTTTAAGATACTATTTACATCGTTAGAATTGATATGATATCATGGTTATCACTTGGTTAATATATGATTGGTGGTAAGATATTGTCAACATTAAGAATAATCTGTTCCTGGAAAAAATTATTTAATATGTTTGCTTTGGTATTGTTGTCAGAGACAATGTTTCCATTATCGTTTAGTGGAGGGACAGCTGGTTTATCATTTGAATTGATAAATGATTTTAATGTTTTCCACCAGTCTTTTGGCAAAAGAGACGGTGAATTTAGTTTAGAAGCTAAATTTTCGTAGTATATCTTTTTAGTTTCGCTTATAAGCTTGACAACGTCATTTCTATATTTTTTAAACCTGTTCCAGCTATAAACTGTATTGAATCTCTTGGCTTTTTTGTATAATCTTTTTCTGACCCTAATACTGCGCTTTATTTCACTAGTAATCCATTTCGGCTCATTTGGTTTAATTACAACAGTTTTATTTGGAATATATTTATTAGAAATTTCCTTTAATTTTGCAGATAAGTTGCTAGCATACACATTTATGTCGTCATTGATAACTTCATTCCAGTTTGATTCGTTAATTTTATTCTTGAATGAAGCATAATCGCCACGTTCATATTTCCAGACTTGTCTTTTGAAAGTAAATTGTTTCGATTTATTAAATTTAAAAACACCAAATATTGGACAGTGAAATCTAATATCTTGATTTAAAAAAGATTCTGCTACCCCACATGTTATCAAACTGTGTTTGTTGCTTAACAGTAAAATATCAATCAAAGATTGGGAATTCTCAGTATAATGAGATGGTTCGGTAATAGTCTGATATAGACCTAGCTGTTGACATATATTATCTATTTTTGTAGATGAAGTATTACTTAGCATATTACAGTTTTAGTCCTATGACTAAATGTTTCTTTATAAAATGTTACTTAATTTTATTAATATAAGTGCTATTATTTTTTGTTCCAGGTTCAATGCCGTAAAGTATACTGTCCTTACATGGAATGGTATGCAGGTTGCCTCTGTATTCGGTTCATTAATGACCTGTACGGTTTTAACGTAAATGCTTTCTTTGAATTACGGCCTTTATCGAATGGCGATTTACCGAGGAAATGGAAAGATGCAAACATTGACATTGATAAAGTAAAAACAGCAGTGCGAAAACGGTTCGAACAAAAAGGAACGATTTCCGTGAAATACTTTGCCGTGTTCCAGGGCAGAGACAGTTCAGGTGATTTTTTCTATTTTGCGTCGTCAATTTCATCAAAGTCTGGATTTGACTGTTTAACGATTTTTGCTGATGTTTATACCCGATTAAGGAATGGTATTTCTCTATCGATTGGAGGAACGGCGTTTCAAATATCGATTGGAAATTTGTTTGAATGGAACCTCGACTTGTCGAGTAAATTCGCTTTGTCAGAAAACGAAAACAAGTTCATGACAAAACGACTTTTCTCCGTGAGTGATAATATGAAATTCAAAACGTTTGTACACTCTGAAACTTTGAGTCCGCTGTTGTTCTGTAAACAGATAATCTTAACTGATGACGAAAGTGAGGTTTTCACTAATTCAACCGATCAAACAAAGAATGGAATAAAAAGAAATATTGGAGACGTCTACTTCTGGCAATCTAAAGACGAGGTGAAAATCTGTCTTGAAGATTACGTTGAGCTTTTTCAAGAGTCCACAAATAATGGAATTTCATTTCACAATATGTGGGAGGTTTATCTGTTGTTGTGTATTATGTTCTCTGCTTGATTGTATATTTAGTTAGACAGCAAGATTGAAATACCAAACAGTGAGTTATGGCGTTCTTATATTTCAATTAGCGGTTGATAACGAATAACATTAACACTTAGCAATACCCGATGATGAGCATGAAAATGATATGTAGTTTCATTTGCGGGGGTGGGGGGGGGGGGGGGGGGGGTAGTGGCGCAACATAAAATCTGAAGGTGCACACATGTTTTTCAGCAGAAATATAGCGGATTTTAAAAATATGGGAGTTTAGGAGTGTGTATGTGAGGCAGTTTGGGATGGGGGGCGTGCGTCGGGGTTCTTAAAGAGTTGATCCGCCCATGCATACGTGAATATTAATAAACTATTACATGCAATGTCAGAAATTGAAACTGTAAGAATGTGAGTTTTATGTTTGTTAATGTATGTGGGAAGAATCTTCGAAAGAATGAAAACTTCAGTATGTCCATCAGGATTTAGATATTTGATAGTTTAATTTTGAGGAAATGGTGCAATCGTCTGATTTAGTTCTACATATAGAGTTGCCATGCATTATTCTGTAAGCATGTTGCGTCAGATACAGACATTGAAAGAAGAAAATAAGCAAAAAACTGTAGGTGTTGATTCTTGCTATTCTCTGCTATATACACAGGCAACATTTTGAAAAGTATCGGATAGCAAGGTAAGTGGCTTTTCAATGGCGTAGCTTGGATGAAAACGATGTGTAGGCACACACGTAGGGAGTCTTGGGGCATGCCCCTCCGAAAAAAAATCAGCTTGACGGTGCAGATGTGTTTTGACGTATATTTTGTTATTTTTTATGGGCCTGATTATCCTTAATAATACCCTTGAATTCACTGTTTTATAACCAAATATATGTACTGTATTGTTTGTTCATTTCAATAATGGTAAAAATGAAGTAGCATTGGGGTCAAATGTTATTGCATTTTTGACATATTTTTTTCGATTTCTCAGAAAAAGTGTAAGTACGTGCCTACAGGAAGCAACGCCACTGCTTATATATAAGATTTATGTTCTTTGTGTGAATAATGTCAAGTTGAAGTGCTCTAAGTAACAAGTGTCAGACGACGCTGATATATCCATGAATATACATGAAAAATATAGGTTGGGTATGTGAAATTCGCTCTAGAAACAATATTTTGAAGTAACTTTTGCGAGTTACACGTGTTTTAAAACAGTGACCAGTAATCTGTAGTACTAAATAGTATTCAGTATGAGTACGCCAATTGGTCAAGGAAAGTTTGAATGACGAAAGAGTTTAGCAAGTGTTCAATTGCAATGAATTGTGGGACAGGCATAGAATTTTCTGCTTTTTTCATTGGTGGTTAGTATACCTGATTCGGGAGATATCAGGGTTCAGGATAGACCAGTTATATATGTCAGTCCTCGTAATTGTTTTGTAAATGGGAGGGAGAATCACCACAGTCCGGTTATATACTGTGATTAAAATTCGAAGTCAACTGTATAACATCGAGGGGACCTCGGTGGGGTGAAACAAAAGGAAAACAAGACTAGATTGCGACTTTCAAATATTGATTAAAGATAAAAATCATTAATTTGAATATTGACTGCTGCTATGGAACAAAAAGTGACCTGGTATGTTTATCTTGAATATATGAATTTCGAATAGTAATGAAGACTGTGATATTCCACGAACATCTAATTACATGGAATTCCATTATGCGTGAAAAATAAACACACCTGAGTACAGTTGTTGCTTTTTTTTTACATGATATGTATGTTCATATGGCCGACTTATAAGAGGAGTGTCGGTCGGGACTATTATTATTGATTTTGTCTCGTTTTATGGGGCGAAAACCGATGGGAGGGTGGGGTTAGAAGCCACATTACACTAAAGAAACGGTCATTGCTCTCTCTCGTTAAGGACCATTTCATTGCGGTGACAAACAAGCAGGTCAGTGCTTTAGCGGAAGTTGAAATACGTCACATTTTGCTCTACCGCGTTAGTGTTAATAGTTATGGGACGGACGGGAAATCCCATGCTTTTACATTGTTGTATAACGGACTTGGATAGACTGGAAGCAACGGTAAAACAGAATGAAGCTGTCCTGTGGAAGTGCCACTGGCCATTTAAGGGCGGTGACTAATATCGTCATTTTGCATGTATGTATATTAATAAGCTTTTTCTAGGTGTGTATATATGGTAGTTATTGTAATTATTTCATTTATTGATACATTTAGTGTTCTGGGATATTTTGTAACTGATTGTCCCATCTATGTATGTATGTATATGTACGTACGTGCATGCACGCGTGCATGAGTGAATGTATATTTGTTTAAATGGTAGTTATTGTGATAAGTCCATTTATTGATACATTTAGTGTTCTGGGGTATTTTATTACTGATTGTCCCACCTATGTATGTATGTATGTATGTATGTATGTATGTATGTATGTATGTATGTATGTATGTATGTATGTATGTATGTATGTTGATTGCTTTCTCTTATGTTGGTCATGTATTTCTTATATTGGTGATGAATTGTTGACTGTGTCAATTGATTGCTTTCTCTTATGTAAGTCATGTATTTTCTATATTAGTGACGTGTTATTGAGCTGTGTCCTTTGATTGCTTTCTCTTGTATTGGTCATGTATTTCTTATATTGGTATTGAATTGTTGACTGTGTCAATTGATTGCTTTCTCTTGTGTTGGTTATTTATTTTCTCTATAAGTGACGTATTATTGAGCTGTGTCCTTTGATTGCTTTCTCTTATGTTGGTCATGTATTTTCTATATTAGTGACGTGTTATTGAGCTGTGTCCTTTGATTGCTTTCTCTTGTATTGGTCATGTATTTCTTATATTGGTGATGAATTGTTGACTGTGTCAATTGATTGCTTTCTCTTATGTTGGTCATGTATTTTCTATATTAGTGACGTGTTATAGAGCTGTGTCCTTTGATTGCTTTCTCTTGCGTTGGTCATGTATTTTCTATATTAGTGACGTATTATTGAGCTGTGTCCTTTGATTGCTTTCTCTTGTGTTGGTCATGTATTTTCTATATTAGTGATGTATTATTGAGCTGTGTCCTTTGATTGCTTTCTCTTGTGTTGGTCATGTATTTTCTATATTAGTGACGTATTATTGAGCTGTGTTCTTTGATTGCTTTCTCTTGTGTTGGTCATGTATTTTCTATATTAGTGATGTATTTTTGAGCTGTGTTCTTTGATTGCTTTCCATTGTATTGGCCATGTATTTCCCTTATTGGTGATGAATTGTTGACTGTGTCCATTGATTGCTTTCTCTTGTGTTGGTCATGTATTTCCTATGTTGGTGATGTATTATTGTGACTATGTCCATTGATTGCTTTCTCTTTTGTTGGTCATGTTTTTTTCTATATTGGTGATGTATTGCTGAATGTGTCCGTTGATTGCTTTCTCTTTTGTTAATCATGTATTTCCTATATTGGCGATGTATTGTTGACTGTGTCCTTTGATTACTTTCTCTTGTGTTGGTCATGTATTTTATATATATTGGTGATGTATTGTTGAGCTGTGTCCTTTGATTGCTTTCTCTTGTATTGGTCATGTATTTTTTATTCTGGTGATGTATTGTTAAGCTGTGACCTTTTATTGATTTCTCTTGTGTTGGCCATGTATTTTCTATATTAGTGATGTATTGTTGAGCTGTCTCCTTTGTTTTCTTTCTCACGTGTTGGTCATGTATGTATTTCCTGTATTGGCGATGTATTGTTGACTGTGTCCTTTGATTGCTTTCTCTTGTGTTGGTCATGTATTTTCTAATCTGGTGATGTATTGTTAAGCTGTGTCCTTTAATTGCTTTCTCTCGTGTTGGCCATGTATTTTGTATTCTGGTAATGTATTGTTGAGCTGTGTCCTTTGATTGCTTTATCTTGTGTTGGTCATGTATTTAATATTCTGGTGATGTATTGCTGACAGTGTCCTTTGTTTGCTTTCTCACGTGTTGGTCGTGTATTTTATTTTCTGGTGATGTATTGTTGACTGTGTCCTTTGATTGCTTTCTCTTTTGATGGTCATGTTTTTTTCTATTCTGGTGATGTATTGCTGACTGTGTCATTTGATTGCTTTCTCTTGTATTGGTCATGTATTTTATTTTCTGGTGATGTATTGCTGACTGTGTCCTTTGATTGCTTTCTCTTATGTTGATCATGTATCTTATATTCTGGTGATGTATTGTTGGCTGTGTCCTTTGATTGCTTTATCTTGTGTTGGTCATGTATTTTATATATATTGGTGATGTATTGTTGAGCTGTGTCCTTTGATTGCTTTCTCTTGTATTGGTCATGTATTTATGTAAATATTGATTTAAGTTTAACCGCTTACTCGGATTTAATTCAAGTTGTCCGTTAATTTCCAAGTGTATATTGATATAACTTATATATCATTTTTGCTAAATCATTAATTTAACATTTAATTCCACGGATCAAATATCGGCGATAATGGCGAGTTAATATACATGTTTTTGACGATAAACAACGGTGTGTTTAACGAAATATGGCCCTCTATTTATGCTAAAAATTACAGTTATATTTATTGAATTATAAGGGAAACACATACTGGTTATGCCTTTAAGAATGGCAGTTGTGCACCAAGGTGTAATATACTACGTTCTTTTCAAAACTGGGTTCGAAACGGAATTTTACTGTAAAATAAGTTTGATTCTCTTATACAAATTACAATTTTCAAGTTTTAAGTGTGTGTTAGCCTCAGTTAGAGGTGAGATGCAAACATGAAATATTGACTATTGAGGAAAGCTTCTGTACAAGTATGGGTGAGGTTATAATAAAGTGTCGGTTAAATCATGATAACAGACACGAGTAGTTATTGAAGCTAGCAACAGAAATGGAAAATACAATTTGTATTAAAAGTTATGATTGCAGTTTTTATTCTCCAAGCTGAGTTTTGCACGAGTAATAACCCAAACCTACTTTAATGCTAAAAAGAAGGAATGAAAATATGTTATGTAATATTTCTTTATGCAGTTAGTAGTTCCACATTCAATCATTGTTTGATATATCTAGTAAACAATTGCTTATCAATTCACTATCAATCTAAGCATGGTTACATTTTATCAATTTTGATAAACGCTTGTTTATTTTGATAAATTTTGAAGCTGTAAATGACTTAATCTAGGTTACAGTACATGTACGCTAATATTATAGTCCCATACGTATATTATAGAATGGCCAGGTACATATATTCTGTATCAATTTGTGTTCCCTGTGTGTCTATAGCTGATACTAAAATAGAGTAAAGAAAAAGTGATATTGTCTGTTTTAAATAATACATATATATCTGTAAAATAATGTTATTTTACAGATGTGTGTTTTTGACGGATGTGGCATAGTGTATATCAATTTTAGCTAATTTCCTGATGAAGGTGTAAACTGAAAATTTGAGAAAAAAATGATATAATAGATATTGTTATTTATTTATATATTCTTCTATATGCAGATTTTTATAATTACATGTAAAAAAATTATATTGATATTGACCATGTATCTTACTCTCATTTATTTTTGATCGGGGTTAAACGTCATTTTTAACACATTTCAGGTAATATAATTGTTTATTAACCGAAAAAGACCTTTAATGAATCAGATATAAAACATGTTATTCCACATATAACCAACTTGATATTCCACATATAACCAACTGGATATTCCACTGAATGTTCCACTGGATATTCCACTGGATATTCCACATATAACCAACTGGATATTCAACTGGATATTCCACTGGATATTCCACATATAACCAACTGGATATTCCACATATAACCAATCGGATATTCCACTGGATATTCCACTGGATATTCCACATTGGATATTCCACTGGATATTCCACATATAACCAACTGGATATTCAACTGGATATTCCACTGGATATTCCACATATAACCAACTGGATATTCCACATATAACCAATCGGATATTCCACTGGATATTCCACTGGATATTCCACACTGGATATTCCACTGGATATTCAACCGGATATTCCACATATAACAAAATGAATATTCCACATATAACCAACTAGATATTCCACTGGATATTCCACTGGATATTCCACTGGATATTCCACATGTAACCAACTGGATATTCACCTGGATATTCCACATATAACCAACTAAATATTCCACTGGATATTCCATTGGATATTCCACATAATACCAACTGGATATTCTACATATAACCAATTGGATATCCCAGATATAACCAACTGGATATTCCACATATAACCAACTGGATATTCCACATATAACCAACTTGATATTCCACATATAAACAACTGGATATTCCACTGTATATTTCATGTATAACTAACTGGATATTCCACATATAACCAACTTAATAGTCCATATATAACCAACTAGATATTCCAGATATAACCAACTAGATATTCCAGATATAACCAACTAGATATTCCACATATAACCAACCGGATATTCCACATATAACCAATTGAATATCCCATATATAACCAACTAGACATTCCAGATATAACCAACTAGATATTCCACATATAACCAACTGGATATTCCACTGGATATTCCACATATAACCAACTGGATATTCCACATATATCAGACTGGATATTCCACATATAACCATCTAAATATTGCAAATATCATCAATTGAATATTCCACATATAACCAACTGAATATTACACATATAACCAATTGGATATTTCACATATATCATACAGGATATTTCACATACAACCAACTGAATATTCCACATATAACCAATTGGATATTCCACATATAACCAACTGAATATTACACACAGAACTAATCGGATATTCCACAAATAACCAATTCGATATTCCACATATAACCGATTTGATTTTCCACATATAACCAATTGGATATTCGATATATAACTTATTGGATATTACACATATAACCAATTGAATATTCCACATAAAATCAATTGGATATTCCACATATAACCAATGGATATTCCACATATAACCAGAAAAGTGTTAAGAATGGCGTTGAATCCCATTCAAAAGAGAAATTAATTGATAACTTTTAACTGTTTTACATTAATGTGTAAATATTGATTATATGCATAAACGATAGTAAAATCGATTTCAATATTTCCATGTGTTTCTTTGAACCAAAGAACAAAGACTTGGAAGCTAAGTTTCATTTTTTTGCTAAAAATGCTCTCATTTATCAATATTTTTTTGGGAATCCCTGCTAAAATCCGAACTTTACCATGTTCCATTTGATCCGTCTTTAATACATTGTATAAGCCATTTTATTTATCTATTTTGCTACATTTGAGTTGTAAAACAAAGTGCTTATTGTAAACGTAAGAGATCATCTGTTTTGTTGTGTATTCATATCTACAATGTATATCTTGCTTATCGGCGATGTAGTGTTTTGATGTTTGTAAAATAATAAATAGAGAAAATGAGTTTTCTGTTACCAATAGTACATTTATTACCAACTATTAGCACGTGTACTGTAAGAATTGTTAATCTCAACATAAGAAGTACTGACGCCAATATCAAAAAAGTTAGATGTCTCGAATCATTCTGGCGGGATGTTCTCCAATCACATAATATCATAGCACAAATAAACAAAGTAACAATTTTAGAACAGGTTTTTTTTTCATACGTCGATATTTCGAAATGATAAATTGTTAGTAGGTAAAAAAAACATAATAAATAGACTACGGAATGAAAAGGGTATATATTTTATCAACAATATTGTGTCAGAAAACCGAATTTAAAAATGTAAACAACTTAAAAATGAACTGTTTGCAGTTTCATGGAATAACACAAGCAATACAATTAATAGCAAAGAAATATGACATACTCATTAACAATCAAAAATACAAAATCTTAAAATTGAAATTAGAGCAAATCTATAATATTTCAGAGGAACATGGAAATACATATATTGTCACCCGTAAACTATAAATATAGGTCAACCTTATAATGGTTTCAAACCAGAATTAATCATAGGTTTTTTACCGAAAAAGAAATATTAAAGATAATTAAAGCTTTCTCAAGTTCATTATATTCTAATAATATTCAAGAGGAAAATATTATTCATTTACCATGGACATGTCCTTCAATAAGATCATTCCTTCAGATATACAATCATGGTTTATTAGGAACAGTACTTTGCCTTTTATAGAATATTTATTTGTATTTGATATAGAACATTATAAAATGGTTGATATACATAATCATATTAAAAACAAAATACTTTATATTCTTAGCCAAAAAATTAACTTCTCCATGATTTATTACTGCACTTCACAACAGACTAACACATTCCTTAAGGGCAAAGAAAATATAAAGCAGATAAAAATAATACCATAACATTTTTGAGAGCAATTGGAATAAGTACAAAACTTTACTTCAATAATAATTTAATAAACACTGGGTTCGCCGCTTCCTTACAATCAGGCTCTAAATAAACATCGTTAAACAAATAATGATTAATAAGTAAGAAATATTTTACCACAACACATGAGACAAGACTGTAATTAGACCCTGACAAAAACACTCGCCATGATTTAGTATCTCATAAGCGTATTGTGTGTAACCGTGCACACATAGCCTTTCAGGTTTTCACTTCTTTTGTGAAAACTAGAAGTATCGATAACATTATTAGAGGTAGGGTTACGTATTCGTATTTTTACTCTGTCACCTTATCAAAATAGATTTAATATTTACCTAACACTTATTAACAAGCCGTGATGTTATCAATGCAGAAAAAAAAATTTTTCTGCATTGATAACAACATCACGGCTTTTCCATTTCACGGTACGGGAGTCCACCTCATATGGTGAACACCAGCGTGTCTTATGAGAAGGAAGTGCCGGTGCATATTGAGAGATCGTCTGATACCTCATAACGTTGTATGATACAATGTATGTGACAGCGGATACCCTGCTCAAGATATACCTTGTATTATTTAACGTTATGAGAATAACTATAGTAAAATAAAGAATTGATTCTTGGGAATTAAGATATGGATACATAATATGGATTACATAACCTCTACTTTCACTTTGCCAACAGTGTACACACTGAACAGAAAAACTCTCTTGAATGAAACATAATTCCTACCTTTCTAATGATATTTTGGCACTGTCAAAAGCAGTAAAATGTTAATTTACTTTTTGTGATTTGGACTTTACAAACCTTTAGAAATGTTTCATTTTCTAAGAAATAAGAAGGAAAACCTATTGTAGGCTTACACGTTAAGTTGACACTATCAAAAATAAGATATTTTCTATAATTATGTGCTGGTCCGAATAGGTTTTCAATATCTCGTCTTTTTCCACTTTTCTTCGGAAAGGTTGGATCTAGATCTCGGGCTATATAAACCCAAGACTTTTTTTTGTGATTAATATTTTTTTATTCCATGTAAGACATGTTACAATGTTATATACACATACGATCAATACATTGAAACATAACATATTATATGCTAACTGAATATAAAAAATCAGTAATACATTGTCTTAAAAGTAACATTTTAAGTGTGAATATAAAGAGATAAAGTAGTAAAGACGAGTTAAAGAAAGTAAAAAAAGGATAGAAGATGAGAATATTTTCGTAATTTAGTTTACATGTTTCCCCATTTAATTTCATGTGACCTGAGTTTGTTTTTGTTTATTGCAATAAGTCTTTCCATTTGCTTTGAAGTTTGTTAGTAAGGTATATATGCTGCACTACTGGGAATTGTTTTTGTATATTTGCTTTTAAAAATTATACAGTTAAGTAAGTTAATTCTTGATGAATTATGTAACCCAAAAGATATATTTTGTTTAAATTTTGATTGTTTGTAATACAATAATTATGGACTTCAGTCCAAAAGGCTCTTACAAAATGACATTCCCAAAACAAATATTTTATAGTTTCCTTATGTCTATCGCAAAACTCACATATTGTATAATTGTTTTAATCTTTCAAAAGTATAAAATGTCTTGTGTCTAGAATCATATATATCATTTAATGTTTTAATTCTTAATTATATCCATGATTTGTAAAATAGTAAACTGCCAATATTTTTAATGAAATAATTGTTCCCTATGTACTGTTTTACTAGATAACCATCTTCAATATTAAAGTTAAAATTAATTTTTGACCATGATTCTATTATGTTACATAAAAAACGGAGTTTCGCTAAACATAGAATAACTTTCTTCGAAATTAAAATTACTCTCAAAGATGAAGTTTCCACCATATTTATCCAATGAAGACCTGTATATATACTTCCATTCGCCATTATTATTAACATCTGTTAGTCGTTTAACCAACTTTCTTTTACTGAACTTAAAAAAGTTCTATATTTATCATTTTCATACCGCCGTTTTCAATATTTAGTATAATAGTTTTACGCTTTATTTTTTCTGGTTTTCCCTCCGATTTTATTTTTTATTTGGTTTATAGTGTCTATGTTAGGTGACTTAAGCACAGTTAGTGGGAAAATAAGTTTTGGTAATGCAAATGTTTTTATTACTGTGATTTTACCTAAAATAGACAATATATATTTCTTTCTAGTTATTAAGGCAGTTTTGAAATTGTTCTATTTTTGGACTGTAGTTTAAATCTTTATTTTTATAATTTGTGAAAAACAATTCCGAATGTTATTGCATTTTCATTAGTCCAAACATTTGTTTTTCATTTTTACAAAACGTTTCTTTTGATTTCTTTAAAGAGCCTACACGGAGAATAATACATATCTTTAAACCGGAAATGGAGCTGAACCTATCAATAAATGATATTAAAGATTCAAATATAGATGGATTTCCATTTAATAAAAAAGTGGCATCGTCTGCAAAAGCAGTATATTATATGATTTTGTTTGCTTACCTTTACGCCTTCAATTGTGTTGTCGTTTTTTACAGATTTATATAAAATTTCAATAGCTAATATAAACAAATATGGCGACAGTGGACATACTTGCATAACTCCTCTATTTATATTAAAGAAATCTGAGGCATAACCATTATTTGACACACAACTTTGTACGTCATTATAAAATAATTTTATCCAATCAATAAATTCGTTACCAAACTTAAAAGATTGTAATGTTTTAAAAATAAAACTATGGTCAACACTGTCGAACGCTTTTTCAAAATCAGCAAAGAATATCAGTCCCGGTCTATTGTCGTTATTCAAGTCGTAAATGCATTCAAAAAATGTCCTAATATATTAACAAATGAAACGTCCTTTTAAAAATCCTGTCTGATTTGGCCAGTTCAAGAACTTGCCCGATATACATTGGTTACATAATTAATTAAATATATAGCTTACCTTGAGCTCACGCAAGATCAAACAGTTAAATGTTTTATTTTTCAGGGGCCACAGCTCAGACATTAATTATATGATTTGGCCATTTCGAAAACTTGTCCGAAATATTATGGTTATATAACTAATGCGTAAGTCTGGTAAAGAGGCAATGCAAAATGTAAATGCTAGAGTGCACAAAACAGAAATACACGGACAGACCATGGACGACGGGTGACGACTGACACAAGGCCATCAGAATAGATGAACTTGAGCTCACGTAGGGTCAAACAGTGGAATGTTTTATGTTTCAAGGGCCATAACTCAGACATTAATTATCCAATTTGGCCAGTTCGAGAACTTGTCCGAGATTTTATGGTTATATAACTAATGTGTAAGTCTGGTAAAAGGGCAATGAATAATGCAGGTTGTAGAATGCACACAACAAACATTCACGGACGGATCATGGACGACGGATGACGTCGGACACAGGGCGATAAGAATAACTCAACTTGATAATTGCTCAGGCTAAATATAATCGGAGGGTGTAATCGCTGTGTAATCATCAACATTTTGAGTAATAGCAAATGCATAGGTGGAGCTATGAAAGGTAACCATCCGATAGAAAGAGGTAAAGATATAATATTATTACATCGCAAGCTCTCAAACACCCGTATACCACAAATGGGTGAGTTGGTGTGATGTGCAATACGTAAGCAAGAATTAAAGTAGATCTATGACTGGACAAAGCATATCCAGTTTCTTATTACCGGTACAAATAACTTTATTTAATCTAATATTTTTAAAGAAATGGGGACCGGTTACAGGTGTGGTATTGACTGAAAAAATCAAGTTGAAAAAAAAACGTTTTATATTCACGAACTGGAAGAATACCACTACTGTTTAAAAGAAAATTTAGTGCCATACATATCTAGTTGGGCTTGAGCAGTTACAAGTATTAAAACAATTATTAAAATATGAGGCATTGGCGACGTGTACACAGAGTGCAGGATATGAACACAACTTCCTTTGAAAAGGTTGAGGTTAAATCGTATATGGTACGGAAGACCAGATTATATAACCAAAATAGTAATAGAATGGTTAATTTAACATTGTGTATTCAAACACATGTTTTCTGTTTTACAATCCCAGGCACACTTCGCATATCCATGGAAACATTTTGTATATATAAAGAAGACTAAAACCGGAAAATTAAAAGAGGCTATCACAAGGACAGTGTAAAAAGAAATTATAAAAGCATTGTTAATGCTTAAATAATTCCAAAGTTTAAGGTTTATTAGCGAAAAGTCCGTGAAATGTCTTTATTGGCAAAACTATAAATATATCAATATGACAAAGACAACAATTATGCAAAGGTGATACCAATTTATGTGCTTAAACATTCATTTTTAAAAAGGCATCATTATTTAAACAACAACTACAACAACAACAATAACACCAACTTTTATTCAGCTTAAAGAAAAAATACAATGCTACTAGCATACACATATAATTAGGTACATTGTACAAAGTGATAAAGCAAACTGTTTAAATGAATACTTCGTTTCTATTTCTTCAGTTAGTCAGAATGATAATAACACTTTACTACATTAGTTTAACTTAAAAACTAATAACAGTTTAGAAAAAGTGCACATTACAAAGGAAGACATTGTAGATATAATAAGTACTAATTACTCTTAATGCCAATAAAGCAGTTGGCGAAAACAAATTAAGTCACAGTATACTACTTTGAAATAAACATTCTATTTCTAAACCATTAACCATTTTGTTTAATAAAGCATTATTGAAATAAAAGTTTCCTGTTAAATGGAAGTAAGCTATAACTATGTCTATTTCTGAAAACAAACCCTTATACTTAAGAAATACCAATGATTTACAACAATCAACATAAGAACTCTACATTCCATAAATATTTTGTTCCATCATGTATATCTTTGTAAAACAGTATACCAGAATATATACGTAACACAGAAATTCTTACTCAAATATCTTATTAAATGCCATATTTTTAAACACTTCAAAGTACCTTATTATTGTTTAACCGGGAATAGACGTTTATCATTTCTCCATGCTCGATTACGGAACATAATTATGTAGTAAATTTGATCTTAAAACACATCACTTAAAATTAGATTCAGCGTGTGAGTCTTGTAGGTACGAAACGGAGGATGCCGAACATTATTTTGTGCAACGTCCCTATTATCAAAATGAACAAATTCTTCTTTTTCGTGCACCACGTTCATATCATCCTCTAACTGTTAATGCAGTTGTTTTATTTGGCAAAGATACGCTTACAGAACATGATAGTATCACTTTATTCAACCATGTTCAAAATTTCATTAAAGACGTCAAACGATTTGATAATAAATCCATAGCTTGTTATGCATAGACATTTACCAGACTTGAGACACTTCCGTTGATCGTACTTTTCACCAAATAACCATTACATATTGTGTTTCTTCAAATATGTTAAATGTATTGTAATTAATCTTGAAAAATATTTGTATATAAATATTTTATATCAATATATAACATTTTGCTAACTTGTGATACATAAAGCAATAAAATATGTTTAAACTAAATAAGAATTATTGACTTTAATAACGAGAAGCGTATAAATATTTACAGTATGTTGACATGAGTAAATAAGTTTAATCTTTTTGAAATTATTAAATATTATAATAATTATTCTTGTTTTTGTTTTAGTTTACTTGAAAAATATTAAGTTTTAATATATTTAAAATGTATTTCTTTCTATTGGATAACATATATATTTCAAATTTGTTTATGAACCTACTCTAGTAATTTAGCGGAATCGGGCAATTTTAGCATGTTTGTCTAATTAAAGGGCCATAACTCTGAAGAAAATGGTCCATATTGGCTGGTAATCAAACCTGGCCTAGATTTTTAGAGGTACACATTTTGTGTAAGTTTGGTTTAGTTCCAATGAAAAATACTCTAGTTATTGAACAGAAACGAAAAACTTGACGCCGCCCATCCGCCCGCCCGCCGACTTCGCCAATCTAATAACCAAGTTTTCAACTTTGAAAAACCTGGTTAAAAATATAATCTTAATATAACTTAAGCAATGTTGTTTTTTCTTGAATGATATCTAGATATTATTCAAGAGTAAATGAGTGTTTAAAATGGCAAACAACAGTCTTCAAGCAATAAATTTGGATATTTTTCAACTGAACAATCAGACTCTTGCTTCTCCAGAATAAACTTAAAAACTCAAATACTTGAAAACAAAAAACCTAAATCTAAGACAAGCAGTCAGTTGATCATGATTTTAGACGGGTTCCAGTAAAAGTGAATATAGTTGCATTGATATTAATTATAAAATAGATAAATAATAAGTCAAAACTTAGTTAAGTTTTTAAGTATTTAAGTAAAATTATTGTGACGCCAGGTACTCGTACTCACATTCCGCATTTTGATAACATCATTTACAAAATATATCAGCATATAAAGGTTGAACTCTTCTTATTTAATATTTGTTTATTCATAATACATGTAATATATTGAGATTATAAATGGGATTAAAGAAGTTTTAGAGACATATTTCATATTCCCTTATAACACACTGTACATTTCAAGCCCCTTTGGTAGCCACCTTGAGTATTTGAAAAAACAAAATAAGTGTACGTGAAAAATGACGAAATTCTGAGTACAGGAATTACCCGATCGAAATTGACCCATACAAGTTAAATAAAACCACAAAAAAAATAAAGCATGAGAAACAACAGAACATCAACGTAAAGGTCGTTTTTATCAAATTCTATTTCACCCTCATCCCTTAATAAATAATTCCAGTGAAGGAAAGGCTAGTTCTAATTACAAAATCAACATTATGAATGAATGAATAGGGTTTTACGACGTACCAACATATTATAGGTTATTCGACGCCAACAGGAAGGAAGATTCCAGGTTCAGTCTACATGTACAAAAACAAATTAACATACAAATTTAAAAAATACATCAACACATGAATATGCAGAATTAACCTAGAACCTTGATACCTGCAGAACTGCAGAGTTTCAGCAAATTATATCGTATTACCCAATATGTCGCTTTCTACGACATGCATGAGCCACAATGATCCTATTCTTGCCATCACTCATATGGCTCCCTGGAACCATACAGGGGTTTATAATTTAACCAAAATAGTGAACATGACAAAAAATGATAAAACGAACATGACACCCATTCGGAGGATTCCTACCCCTCTGCAGACATCGGCAATGATTCTATTTTTAGCCGGAACCACACGGGCTTCAACATAATGAAAGACGTCACTTACTGAAAATTGATTAAATACACATAAGCTGTATTTTCGTCACCATCAAATAAAGTGATTTGTTCATCATAAGAAAAATAAACCCCGTATAATTTGAGACATATCCTGTTTGTTTTATAATCCTCCTATTTTCAGATCTAGAGTAAGTGTGACTGTTAAGAATTCAAATTTGGAAAATTATGAAACCTGTGATAAAGACTTATTGAAATCAAGTCACATATTTAATATGAAGAAGACATGGTTAGATTTCCAACCAAAGAACCTGTTAACAGCAGGAAAACATTTAAATGATTGAAATACAATATTAGTATACAGAGATAAAAATAATAATAACACCTTACAAAATACTATGCATATATAAATTTTGCATACATTCAAAGTTTCAACTCATGCTTTTTTTTCATAATTAATAATTTGCAAACACTTTGCCAGATGGAATATGAGTTAATATTCATTTTTAATTATGGTAATCACTTCGGATATTTTATTAAAGAATATACCAATATGCTTTTTCATATTAAGAAAATTGTGTTTCCATGTTCCTTACCACGATGTCCTTGTATTTTATCAATAATATACTTAATTAAAGTCATAAAACAACACCGACTCCAGTATCAAAATAATAATAGACAAATAAAGATGAAAAAGATATATATTTGTAAAACACATGAAAGCGTGCAAGGTAACTTTGTCATTCAGGTGTAAGCCAAAATGAACGTAGGACCTAGTTTTACTGTTTTCGAGATATCAGTCGGTGACTTTAAACCGTTGACCTGCCGATTTTACCGGCAAATCAATAGAGGTGATTTATTTTGATTTACAAGACAACGCAAATTGCAACGGTTAAGATCCCTACGATTAATCCGTTCCAGAGTTATGAAGAGGAAATCTACTATAAATAGTCAATGTAATTTTGACCTATAAAATCTGCCAGTCCTAACAGAAATAATGGCCATCTACTTGACAAGATAACAACACTTTATAGATGCTTTAATAAAGTTTAAAATAAATAAAAGATAATGTATATATTTAACTTTATTGATGCATCTAGATTTCCAACTCTTCTTGTCCACTTCCCACAACAAACCTTTTCAACTATTTACTTATTTTCATTCTACATCGAACATGTCCTGTGATGATTTCAAACTAATTTTTTCACAAATTTCTGACTTGAGAGTAAAAGTTTATAACTTATTATCTTAACCTATATTTGCCTCAGTTTTCACATTTGGAACTGACATTCGTCAACAAACTAGTTTTTGTCGAGGTTTGATGTGAAAAATGGACATAGTGAGAAATACATTTTTCAAGTCTGTATCATAAAATGATTTTCTTACTTCTATCTGAAGCATTAGCTTTTATATATTTAATTGCATTCAATGACCACGTATATATTGTTTTGAAAATATCGAAAACATATAACGGCACAACAATATTGGCAATACAGGTGGACAGCAGCAATAATTGCCTTGCAACGATCAGAAGTAACACGTCACTGGTGATCCTAAACCGGTTTACGGATACATCCAACCTCGCTCTTCTCCCTTCGTCACAATTTAAATAGACGGTGTAAACAAAGGTAATCCGAACAAAATAGAACCTTTGTTACGATACATGTACGACGCGTGTAGATTCTTGACGTAATACAATAAAGCATCTGGTTAATCATTCACTTTCGCCAGAGAGACAAAAAAAAACACTAAATTTTGCTTCTCTCTTACAATTGATATCGAATCATTTGTTTGTTTTATTCCTTAAACACATATTTATGATTTCACATGCTCGTTAATAGTTTGATATGTAGGTAGAATTTCACCAGTTTCGTAATATCTTATAGCGGCACATATCGAAAAATCGTCCTTCTTTAGTACGTTTCTTTTTTCTAAGCTGTCTAATATTAACGTCGCCAATACCTTCGAGTTTTTGTCATTGGATATTACAGTTTCGTACAAAAGCACAGTGGCGGCATTCCACATTCTAGCATGACCTTGAATGTTGTAACGTCTGACTGTTTGCAGCATAACGACAAAGCACGATCCAAGAATATGTCAATGCAAAAAAAGGAGAATATTCATATTCTCCAGCCGCCCATGTATGTAGTATTTCTGCTACTATGTTCGACATTTTATGTTGCATTGCATAGAATAAACAAAATGCATTTGAAATAACGCCATTGCGCATGAGGCAAATGCTTGCTTTTTCCTGATTAAAGTAAAATGATTCTTCTAGCGCTCTTATCGATGTCCTTATGTTGGGGTGTCAGGCGTTGTTTTGTTTAAGATAATATATAACGTGGGTTAGCTGATGTAGATCTTTGCGAAACACCACACGTAATACTTTTCCATTTGAAAATTCACACGATTTACAATCTAAGTGGTTCAGCAAAATATCCACCAGATCTCCAGGAACACTACTTCCAGCTACGCAAACATCACAAAGAACTTCTAAAATAACCTCCCCACAGAAAATATCATTGGTATCGAGAACATGTTGTAATTCTTGGCCATCACATTTTTGAAGTGTAGTCGAAATTATACTCTGAAGCGCCTCTTTGACTGGTTCTCCTAAAATGTCTAAAATAGCAGGGTCAGATTTTGACTTTGCAACAGCAAGTTGCAAGTTAAAATCGTTGCAAGACCATTTGTGTTCTGACAAAAAATCAAGAACACTGTCAACATGAGGACTCGAAATGTCCAGTAACTCATACTCAAACAAACATCGAATAGCCTCTATCACATGTTCCTTTGTTCCATTTTCAATAAGGCCAGGAATCCTTTTCATGGATGGTGATACTCTTTCTTTAAGAAGATACTTGAACATGTCTGTATAGTTTACTGAGGCAACGGCAGCTTGGATTAAATTTTCATCATCCGGTTTAAACATATTTCTCTCTTTTAAATAGCACATTATCATTTGTACCACATCTGAGTGATGGTTTTCCGTTGCAATCAAAAGTAGTTTTGATGTTCACAAGTCTGAAGATTCCAAAATCATTTCAAGGATAATGGATGTCTAAAATGCTAGTCTCAATGAATATGGATTTGAGCCAATTTCTTCAACTATATTGTTTGATTGTAACACCAACATTACATGACGTGTAAACTGTGCATGTTTTGATTTTACACTTTTTTCAAAAATTCCCGCATATCATATACCCTCTCTCTCAAGAAAATCGTGAATTTCGTTATTACCAGTTGCTTCTAACACGGAAAGCTTCATGATAACGCCATTTACGTCTAAGCAGTTATATATGTTCAGTGTTTCAATTGACTGCTTAAAGTTGTTCTGCCTGATAGCCGCGAGAATTGTAAACGCAGTTACATATTGTATATCATATGTCGTCATCAGTTCCTAAAATAAGTCTGGTATATAAAAACAACAAGCTAGTGCGTTCATTATGTCCGTCTCGGCAGAGGGCCAAACGGATTGTAATTTCATTTCCTGAATGACAAACCGCAGGTCGTGTACAGAGCCTCTTTTTACAGTTGCACTCAATGCATATGGGAGTAACTGAATGCCGCCTTCTGTACGTATGCATTGGTAGAGATTTTGTTGTCCAAAGCAATGCGCATGAGGTCCTTATTGTGCGGTTTTATATCCCTTGCTTTTAGTAGTGAAAATACATTTTTGGCAACTGCGTCAGCATTATCTTTTCCACATTCTGCCACAAACAACACGTGATAGTAAGACGGGTTTACACCTTCTGTAATTAAAAGGTTGTATATTTCTATTGAATGAACAGAAATTAGCAAAGCCCGCTTAATCTTTGTGTTTTTGCAATCAAAGTTCCCATTGGTTTTCATTTTGGAAATCGTTTCCTGTACAATTTCAAGACTGTTTGTCTGAACCGCGCCATATAAAATGTCATCATTGGGGATAAAACCGTTGTGCAGCATGGAAATATAGAAATGAAACACTGAGTGGTGTTGTAGTAAATATAATATAGATCTTGACACCCAAATGAAATAGTCATTTAAATACGGCGTTGCTTTTAATGCTTTTAATAATTCTCCCGGTCTTAACTCCAAATCATAAACTATGTCCTTAAGAAATTGATGTCGATTTTGACTTATGTATGTTGCTATGTTTTCCTTTGTTGGAAAGTATTGTATTTGGATAAATTCAGGTACACATCAAAACTATCTACATCATTAAACAGATGTCTTCTTTGTCTCTCTGTACAAACATGTCCACTGTTGTATAATGTGTTTGCAATATGTCCTACAATTTCCATGTGTTTTATTTTAACTGCTTCGTGGAGATAGTCGATATCTACTATTCCTCCCAATTTATTATGTATATACATAAACATTTCCCAAGACCCTAGCTCTATTGATCTATTGATTTAGAACCTAACCCGTTGACAACTGTTTGCAAAACAATTGTACTTCTACTTTCAACAGCACTTACAAGTAGCTTATCGTCAGTTTCGACAAATTTCAGTTTCAAAAGAGCTAACATGTTTCCACCTTTGCATGCGCCTCTGTATGCCTTATAGAACATAGAACATTTATTGCAAGTCGTTTTCTTTAAATGAAAACATTTTACTTTTGCAATAACTTTTTTCAAAAAGTTGTCTGATTCTTTTACCGCTGTTTCAAGTATTCCCTCTTAAAATGTTTTATTGTCTGCACTGCTCATTTCTGCTTTAATCCCAGAACACAAAAACTTCTCCAGTATTTTTCTTGCTGACAGTGTTTTTTATTAGAACAGTCAACACAGGTTCTGTGAAACAAGGGTGTTGAACAATTTCTCTGCAATGTCCTTTTTCCATTACTTCTATGATTATTCTCTCTACAAAGGTTTGGTACAACTCCTCCGTTAGAAAAATAACACTATTCATATAATTACTTTTTACCCGAAAGCTTTCCATGAAGAAATCTAGCTTACTGACCATTATCACTGTCTTAGCAAAGCATCGATGAACGAAATGCAATCCTATCAACTGATATATGGAATTATGCAAAAACTTGTATTCTTCATTTGATTCAACTATAAATATATCTTTCATAATTTCCAATTTCTTTTTTGTATCATTTAGCAAACAACTTATATTTTTAGCCGATCTATTATCATCTAGTTGACTTATACTTTGAAGAAGTTTTGTGTTTTCATTGGAAACATTGAACAGTTCGTCTTTACGGCAGGCATATCCCTTTACCCACATAAACCACAAAGCCAATAATTTAAAAGGCTCTAGCTGCAATAATAAGTTATCGGTAACTACAAGACTCCTTTGGAAGAAGGCTATTTTTTTTCGTGAAAAAACTCTTCATTTGATGCGAAAAGAAAACAAAGATATGGAAAACCTACGTCAGATCTACAATTATCTATACACTTTAACATTTCATCAGCAGTAAGAGAACGAGCTTTCTTATTCAACGACTCCTGCAAAATATTCAATTTTTCTTCGTCACTTAGGTCTTCCGAAAAGATCAAAACCTTGTTAGAAAACATATCAAATTGTATAATGTGACCTTTGCATTCTTTTAGAACTATTTCTCTGGATGAAATTATCAACCTAAAAGCTTTAGATTTCAATAAGTTTTGGAGCTTTTCAAGGACAGGGACCCATGATTTCACCTTACTCTCATCCACATCATGCTGTCCAAACAAATCATCAATGAAAACGAAATCAAACATATTTGATTCAAGAAAGATAATATCGTTGGGTGCATTTATTTCAATACACCGACTACTTTCTCCGTATTTTCTCATTTAATTCATATGCGGTACTTGTTTTACCCTCACCCGGTCTACCACTTATAATAACGTTTCAAGTAGAGTTCAACATTTTTTCTACTCGAATAAACTGCCCCGTGTAGACGAATCGCGACTCTTGTTCAAGTAATTGCTTCAACTATAAATATATCAAGCATTCTATGAAACGTTTTTTTATCGAAGAGGCATTAGATAAAGAATCCTGATTAAACTGAGCCCGAAAGTCATTTTTCAACGATAGGTATAAAAATACAATTTTAGAATATGGGTTCACCTTAAAAACAATTTCACAAAAGTTAAAAAAGAGCCTAGTTGCTTAATGTTTTGAAATCTCAAAGCGGACAGGAGACGTAGAGACCATCTTGGATATCTGATGACAAAAGCATATTATTGGAAAACTAAAAACAAAACAATCAGGAAAAAACACTAAATGTTGATGCTATATTATAAATATCAAACCAATAGCAGTTTCAGTAAAGAGAAGAAGGTTTTAGGTTTTACTTTATGAGCCATTGTAAAATTTGGCGGAACTCATGTGGTCATCTTTATTAACGCTCCGACACATTTAAAACACATTTCAGAGGGTCAACAGGGTAAAACTTACCACAACTTAATGAATATGGTTCTTTGGTTTTTGAAGTTTAAAGTTTCAAACACGGGAAATACCATGGTTGTCATGTTTGTATTACCACGTTAACATTGTATTACCACACGTTAACATTGTATTACCACACGTTAACATTGTATTACCACACGTTAACATTGTATTACCACGTTAACATTGTATTACCACGTTAACATTGTATTACCACGTTAACATTGTATTACCACGTTAACATTGTATTACCACACGTTAACATTGTATTACCACACGTTAACATTGACATTGCATCATGGATAATACTAACCTTTCAGAGAAAAAGATTATATTCCCATACAAGTTTAGAGCCACGGGGAAGATTAGTGTAACTAACTATGTTAACCTCATTAAATAAAGTATTATTATTATCATTATTATATTATTATTATTATTATTATTATTATTATCATAATTATAAAATAGATGGAGCGCGGATGAACGCTATAACATGAATATAGATCACATTTTAGGTTGAGAGTCACCCGGGTAGCAATTTAACATTTATTTACTTTTATCTTAAATAACATGATGACAAATTAATTTGTTATTTCAATGCGAATGCTCGAGAGTTTTCTCTGTGTATGAAAGGAACTCTGTGACCAAATTTCATTAAAATTGAGTGTTGTTTCCAAAGAGAACCATATTTAAGAAATTTATGATGCTCAGTCGTACAAATAGGCGACGGTCAAAAGGCGATCAGAAAAGCTTATTTCAGCCATCGCCTCATGTGATGTAATAAAGATATGCTTAATGTGTGTGGTTTCAATTTGTTACCGACCGGATATACAAATACAATTTTGCGACACTTTCTTGTAATTTTTTTTATCAAAATATTTGGGCTCGATTACCTCAGTCGGTGGCGCGTATGGCTATTAATTAAGGAGTCGTGAGTTCGAATCCCCACCCGGTCACAGTCTCCGTGGTATGATAAACGAATTGTGTCTTATTATAATTCTGCGCTCATCGCTGAATCGAGTAGAAAAGTTATCAGTTATTTGTGGAGATTTAGTGTGTTATAGTACTGATTACCCTTTCCGGCATCGCAGGGAATAGTGGTTGTGTTAACTGATAGTCTATTAACCTTCAATGACAAAAGATGACGCTTAATATTCAATCAATAAATTATTTATCAAGAATAGTACATAATAGTCTAGGAGAACTGAAGCTGAACCTTGCAATAGAGTAGATACAAGGTTTTTTTTGCATTTTCCAGTTCTTTATTGTGTACTTAATGAGAATCCACTGTATGACACTTTGTCATCTTTGGGGAATTTATTTTATTTAAGGAAATTCAAAACGGCCGCCATCGTCAATTTTCAATGTTATTTTCTTTAAAAACAACAAATAAACTAAGGAAAATCCTCATACTTTATTGTCTACTAGCATGAGCATGTGCAAGCACATGGATATTAAAGCAAAGTTCAGTCGTAGTTATTATCATTATTATTATTTTAATTAAATTATTAATTTTATACCCAAAAACATATGCTTAATTAAAGGGTTATAAGAAATCAATTAACAAACCAAGATGGAAGTACGACTAGTATGAAAAGCATAATGCAATGTATGGTTTTCTTTTTTCTAAATAATAAATAAAACATCCTGTTCTTATTATGTTGTTAGTACTTATATTTGTAACGAGGATATTAAAATTATGTTTAAGTTGCAGAGAACGTATAAACTGGATATGAGATATCACACAAATTTCAGCAATAACTGATTAAATAAAAACAGTAATTATGACTCCTCCACACACAATAATAAAAATATGAAACAACTTTGTATTTAAGGATTTAATTGTTTTTATGTCGTCTCTGATTCTTAGTTTTTTTTCTCATTTTAGAGCACTTGATAATTTTCACATTTATTTAGTAGGTCTACCTGTTAAAATATTTTTTTGAAAGTATCCGACCCATTTTCAGCTAAATTGATAATACATTTTCCATTTATATAGCACTGAAATAATTGTCACTATCACGTTCAGTGTTTTCATCAGTCATAATATCATCTTCTTCATTTAACCTTACTGTATACGCACATGTAGGGGTAACTTTTACAAAATCATTTACATGAAAGCTTTTCACTTTTTTAACTACATTGATTTCTGTCACGAGGCAGGTCTGAAGCACGATTACAAGCTATAACTTTCAGAAAGTTTTTTTTAGCTGCAGCTGGGGGTGGGGAGGGGCACCATAGTGTGCTGTACAGAATAATTGTATCAACTGCTTCTTGTTTCCGACATTTTTCATGAAGATATTTATTGAAAGCATTGGTATTTCCATATCACAGGTGACAGTTCCACATATACGTCGCGTTCATGGGACTTGATGGATCATTCAAAGTACCAGTCAAACAACATAAACACTGTGGTCTCTCGTAACTGACTTAAAGAAGTGTGTGGTTAGGACATCAACGATTTCTATCTTTGGTCCGTCTGAGGTGTCATTAATGCTAGCTTATTCAAAAGTGAAGTTTTATTTCCTTTTCTTAGATCTCCATACTCATCAAATAAGTTAAATGGTAGTGAAGCTAACTCAAAGCTGAGTATCACTTGGAGATCAAAGTTTCTATGTGCACTTGTCACCATCATGCTAGCATACAACTTTTCAGTATCATATACACTTTTTTCTCCTACTCCGACTCCTTGTTCATTGTTTCCAAATCTTTCTTGAGTGTATCATAAAAACCTATGTGAAGTTTGTTCTTGAATTTTTCAGCCATACGCTCACCAATTACCACAGCCTCTTAGACATTGACTTTTTATTTGTAATATGACCATTAACGATGTGCGTTTGTTTATCTCCTGATGTTTTCATTGGGTGTCTATTTTTCAAGTTCCTGTTGTATTTTCTTTCTATCATCTGTATCAAGAGCTTCTCTATTAGTTACTTTCTCTTTGTGCTGTCATGAGTATGGCTCATGCTTTGAATTTTTTTCACAAATGAACATTTAATCCATTGACATCGAAACACTGTTACACAAATTTTACGATAACATCCATCGTGATACTTGATCATGAGAAAGGGTGATACCTACAAGGTCACCCTTTGTTTTTCCATAACTGAATTAGGTTTGTTCTCAAAACTGGTCTGAAAAAAAACTGCATTCCATGTCGACAAACGCGATTCCCTTTTTGAAACTTGTTCTGTGCTTCTCCTTGGAGACATTTCTTCATTTTTAACACATACCATACTGAGTAATAGCATGATTAACGTGCGTAACCGCGAAAAGAATACGGAATATGAATGTAATAATTAGTTTGCTTCTCATTCGGCATATAAGAACCGTAGGGCAATTCAAACTGTCGTCACAAGGCAATCTTTCTGTCTTAGGTCTTCCAGATTTTGACAGCAACATATCAATATCTGTGCCTTCTATCAATTTTTTTTTTTAGAATCTCTTAGTAATTCAGTGACAACCATACATAGTCCTCTCATTGCTTTTGGTAATGCTTTCCCATTAAGTATATGGGCTGTTCCCCTAAAGGCTGCTTTCAGCATATCCTCAATACAATACCCTTTCATAAGAGTATCAATGCGACATGAGCATATGCCACCTATAATCACATACAGATCGTCCCATTCTTTGTGACTCCTGACTAACTGAAGTTGATTCCCTCTGTCCATGTTATTCTTAAATATGGATATATGCAGAAGCACTTGACTTATGGTATTTAATCTCTAAATTTGAGTCTTTTGCTAAACTCTGCTCCATTTTTCTGTATAAGTCATCATGTCTTTGATTACATGCTAATATAATGCTGCTTATTGTTTCCGGGCCTGCTTCATATAAAGGTTTATTGAAGACATTACACTTGAATAGGCATGCGTGTGTCATTCTGGATTAAAATGAATATATTACGCAACGAGGAAAGAAACAAATAATGCTACGACTGTTTGAAAGTGAAAGTTAATAACTGAAAACAAAAAAGTATTGATAACTGTCAATGATATGAATTCTTCAAAATTATGACTGATATAGGCTTCTATACATAGGAATTTTGAGCGGAACTCCATCCGATTTACGTTATTCGATTTTTTTAAATTATTTGATAAATATATGGCTGCAGGCATCTACATTAAAGACATTGACACGAAGAATATTCTACATTAGCTCATCTGTTGCCAAATAACATATCCCCTTATAAATGTCACCGTCCGAATCTGACGTCGTCTGCACTCAATAAACAAATGTCCAAAAATACAAATTTGACCTATTATGAAAAGACTGTTCATGGTGTATAGATTGTATGAGACTGTTTATCTTCATAATATATATATAACTTCTTTAGATCAACTTCCCCAACTTTGTAATGTGTTTTGGGAGTTTATTTGTTGGAGTTGTTGTAAAGAAACATCTCCTTTCTGAAGAGTTTCAACTATGGAAGGCTGAAAGTGTCACAACTTGTTTGCTGGGAGTACACTGCCAGGCCATGGTATTGCTTTGTGATGAATTGCATTTATTTTGTAATCTAAAAGCCGCCTTAATGTCAAATTGGTTGTGTTAGTTAGACTATTTGTGTGGGTTCAAATAATTTACGTTTGAGACAACAAATAAAATGTGTGATTATAAAAATATATTACCTCCCTTTTCTAATGATTATTTTATCTTGACGTGTGAATCTCAAATCTGTATTCTTTTTAAACGATTACTTTCAAATCAGATCCCTTTTAATATTAATGTTTTCAATATATTTTAATGTATTCAACAAAATAACAAAGTTAAAAAGATTATTAAAAAATTACAAATAATGATTTTACGGTTATGTAATATAATGGCTGATAAAAAATTTTCCCCAATGATGCCAAGGTGGCATACAGCGGATTCTTATTCAATACACCCTAAATAACAGGAAACAGCAATAAAACCTTGTATCTACCTTATTGCACGGTTCAGTCGATTTTCTCTATTATTCTCCTGGACTATAAGCCTTAGTGTTACGTTGACAAACGATGAAAATATAGTGCATAATTTTTTTATGTTTTTTTTTTAAATGTAAAAAGAAAAGACACTATTTTGAAAATAAAATATAAAAAATTCATATTGTCTTTAAAATAGGTTTTCAAAGTATGCTCTCCTTGTATGGAGGAATAAAAGATTAAATCAAAATTAGTTAAAATCATCGACTACCATAAGAAGTAAAGGCCGTACATATAACGAACAGATAAATCATATCTTTAACGTATTCAAGTTAATTGCCAATAATTGTTCATTTTTTATCTTTACATTTATCTACTTTTTACGAAATATATTACTATTTTACTTTACTTGATACTCAATCGTTCAACATTAACTTGCATCCATATATATACTTACAGGTTTTAAGTTCTACTTGTTGTCGAAATACATTTCCTGAAACCAAAACCATAACATGCATTTTTATTCTATTTCTTTTTTTGCAATTATACTACAACATTCCATTTTCATTATCTTAAATGTTTTACCAATATAAAGGTCGGACCATTATTAAGTGGGATAAAACAGGAATAAAATGTTCTCTGTTGTGACATAACACAATTCGTATGTGATTTCATTACTTATGAAATTAAAACTCTAGGGGACAGGTGACACATAATGTATTTACAAACCCAGTACATACTGGCTTTGTGGTATGCTCCGCTGAGTCATTTTTAATAAGGTTACATGTCTGGTTTAGTGTATATAACTAGTATAGACCCGGTCGTGATTGAATCAAGGAAAATGAGTGTTCTAAAATAGTTGAACCACGTGCAACACTTTATATAACCAACATTGTTACACTCTGCACATAATATGATTACATTAAGAGCATATCTTATTGATAACATGATTTCATAATAAACTTTTATTACATATAGGCCATTTTTAACGGAACTTCTTTCTGTATATAAATGTTATAACAGTTACAAATATTGAAATCAAAACCATTACCTTATGAGTATTTTGAAAATACACAAGAATAAGACATGTATATACCTTCTTTATCGAATGACATTTGTTTGTAAAATTCTGTTCCAGTATAAACTACTTCGGTGTTTTGGTATTGTCCGCCCGGTGTGTGTAGTACAGGTGGAAAGCAGGAAGAATTATAATAATGTGATTCGTCGGTCTTCGGAGAGTCCTCTGCCTTTGATGTTGTAGTATCCTTATCGGCTTGAAATGTTTTCTCTTGTATATCCTTTACAACATCATAGACGTTTCCAACTGAGCAAGCCATTTCATTCATTTGTTCAATAATGTTGTTTACGCTTTTCAGTATTTCAGACTCTCTTTTAACTGACTCATGAAACATATCAACGGTCGGTTTTATCTCTAAGGCTTGTGTTTTTATCTTATCCATTTCATCTACAAGTTTCCGTTCGTATGCTGCATCATTACACTGACGGACAATAGTCAGTCATTATGTAGATACGAGCAGTTTGTTCTTTGGTGGTATAATCAGCCAAGTTCATAGATGTACAAACGTCATGGCACATTTGATTCCTTTCTTGTCTTAGTTTATCAATATTGGTTTTGACTGACTTACTCACTGTACACGTGTTCTTGATAATCGTACACAACAGCGAAATATCCCATTTATTTAAGTCAGAACTGCTCCCATCCGGGGGATATAATATATCGTATTGATATTGTTGTATGAAATTCCGCAGTTTCAACGTGTTAATTATTGTTAAAACACTTTGGCTCCGTAGAAACGCATCCAAAGTCTGCCCACTGTGAAGTTGTACTATAATCAACTTTCTCAAGCATTTAGTACCCACACTATACAGTAGAATATAGTACCGACAGAAATACTCTGTCTCCACAGTGAAGTGTCCACCAGTAGCCATCTCTTAAAAAAATAAGTTTTATTCACTGTTACGACCAATTAACTTGTATTCAGAGAGACAGAGAGAGAGAGAGAGAGAGAGAGAGAGAGAGAGAGAGAGAGAGAGAGAGAGAGGGGGGGGAGAGAGACAGAGAGAGTGTGAGAGACAGAGACAGACAGAGACAGAGAGAGAGAGACAGAGAGAGAGAGAAAGAGAGAGAGAGAGAGAGAGAGAGAGAGAGAGAGAGAGAGAGAGAGAGAGATGGTTGACTAATAAGTTGGAATTTAATTTGAGCGTCTGTGAAACTAAATAGCCAACGTAGAAAAGTATCACAGATAAAGCATGCAACATAAAATATACATGAGAAAGTATACTGTTTTACATTTAATGAAATTGTAGATATACTTTTGACAATCTAACTTCGTCAGAAAATGAATAGATTCTCATGGTAAGTATTAACACTTCATAAGATATTGGGACAATACAAGATAATACATATATTAGCATGGTAAGTATTAACACTTTATCAGATAATGGGATAACACAAGATTATGAATATATTACAATGGGAAGTATTAGCACTTCATAAAAAATGGGACAACACCAGATAATGAATAAATTTCTATGGTAAGTATTAACATTTCATCAGATAATGAGATAACATCAGATAATGAATATATTCCAATGGTAAGTATTAACACTTCATAAGATAATGGGAATACACCAGATAATGAATATATTAGCATGGTAAGTGTTAACACTTCATCAGATAATGGGATAACACGAGATAATAAATATTTTACAATGGTAAGTATAAACACTTCATGAAAATAATGGGATAACACGAGATTATGAATATATTACAATGGTAAGCATTAGCTCTTCATTAAAAAATTGGACAACACCAGCTAATGAATAAATTTCTATGGTAAGTATTAACACTTCATCAGATAATGAGATAACATCGGATAATGAATATATTCCCATGGTAAGTATTAACACTTCATAAGATAATGGGACATCACCAGATAATAAATATATTAGCATGGTAAGTGTTAACACTTCATCAGATAATGGGATAACACGAGATAATGAATATATACAATGGTAAGTATAAACACTTCATAAAAATAATGGGAATACACCAGCTGATGAATATATTCCCATGATAAGTATTAACACTTCATCAGATAATGAGATAACACCAGATAATGAATATATTCCCATGGTAAGTATAAACATTTCATCAGATAATGAGATAACACCAGATAATGAATATATTCCCATGGTAAGTATCATCAGATAATCATCAGATAATGGTAAAACACAAGATAATAAAAAAATTCAGATGGTAAGTATTAACACTTCATTAAATTAAGGTATAACATCAGATAATGGATATTTTCCGATGGTAAATATTAACAGTTAAATAGATAATGAATATATTCCCATGGTAAGAATAAACACTTCAACAGATAATGGGACAACACCAGATAATTAATATATTCCCATGGTAAGTATTAACACTTCATCAGATAATGGGACAACACCAGATAATGAATATATTCTCATGGTAAGAATTAGATAATGGTACAACATCAGATAATGAATATATTCCGATGATAAATGTTAACACTTCATAAGATAATGAATATATTCCCATGGTCAGTTTAAACACTTCATCAGCCAAATGAAGTCGGTCAAGTTAGCAGAATGGCAGAACAGCAGAATGATTTTTTCTCATTCTGCCAGCAGAATAGCAGAACAGCAGAATGAAATAAATATTTTCCTTCTGCCAGCAGAACAGCAGAATGAAAAATGATGTCTTTTTATCACTTATTTTAGTATAATTATGTACGTGCATGAACATGCAGTCAGTCTTAAAAATGTTTTTTTACCAACAATCAACCACTGAAGGTTAAAGGTGATTTTTTTTTATTATGATTTTAGTTCGTTTTCATGCATAAACATGCAGGAAGGTTTAAGAACTGTTTTTTTTTTACAAACAATCACTACCCGGAAGTTAAAGGGGAACTTGTTCTCATATCACCAAATTGAAATTTCTCATTTTTCACGTTCTAACTAACAATTATATGCCGGATTCATTTCTCTGCACCATTTTCCACTTTCTTGTTTAGTGTCTTAAGCAAAATAGCCATATAAATTAAAAAAAATCATATTTCCAGCAGAACATCAGAATAGCAGGATGAAATATTTTCATTCTTCCAGCAGAACAGCAGAATAGTAGAATGAAAATTGGACTAAAATGAAAAAAATAAAATTCACTTATTTTAGTGCAGTTACACTCATGAACATACCGGAAGTCTTAAGAAATGTTTTTTTTACAAACAATCACTACCCGAAGGTTAAAGGGGAACTTTTTCTCAATTCACCAAAAGGAAAATACTCATTTTATCACCGAATTTAACCTCAAACTAACAATTATTAGCCGAGTTCAAGTCCATGTACCATTTTACACTTTTTTTTTGTTCATACTGTGTTCAGCTAAAATTACAAACGATACTTGTACACGTGCTCAACCCGTTCCAGAAAAATGAAAATGAGAGTTTTTCATCATTTCACCTTGGATTCGCATTGTAAAACATATTGCCTGACATATTTCGCTCGCAAACTACTTAATCGAACTTTTTTGTTCATTACTTGATCAGCGGAAATGATCCGCTGACGAGTTATTCACGTAAAACGGTTCATTTTGCCAGACTGCTCATTCCGCGAGAGTGAGAAAAGTGGGGGGAAAAAAATATCTTTTTTTATTATCATTGATTTTAGTTCGCTTTCATGCATAAACATGCAGGAAGGTTTAAGAACTGTTTTTTTTTACAAACAATCACTACCCGGAAGTTAAAGGGGAACTTGTTCTCATTTCACCAAATGGAAATTTTTAATTTTTCACGTTAAAACTAACAATTATATGCCGGATTCATTTCTCTGCTTCATTTTCCACCTTCTTGTTCAGTGTGTTAAGCAAAATAGCGATATACTAAAAATAATCATATTTCCAGCGGAACAGCAGAATAGCAGAATGAAAATTGGACTAAAATGAAAGTTTTTTTTTATAATTTATTTTAGTACAGTTACACATTTGAACATATCGGAAGTCTTAAGAAATGTTTTTTTTTACAAACAATCACTACTCGAAGGTTAAAGGGGAACGTTTTCTCATTTCACCAAAAGGAAAATACTCATTTCATCACCGAATTAACGTTTTAACTAAAAATTAATTAGCCGAGTTCAACTCCATGTACCATTTTACACATTTTTTGTTCATACTGTGTTCAGCTAAAATTACAAACGAAACTTGTACACGTGCACAACCCGTTCCAGCAAAATGAAAATGAGATTTTTTCGTCATATCACCTTGAATTCGCATTGTAAAACATTTTGCCTGACATATTTCGCTAACCAATTACTTTATCTAACTTTTTTGTTCATTCCTTGATCAGCGGAAATGATACGCTGACATGTTATTCACGAAAAACGATTTATTTTGCCAAACTGCTCATTCCGCGAGTGAGAAAAGTAGAATAAAAATTATTTATCATTGATTTTAGTTCGCTTTCATGTATGAACATGCAGGAAGGCTTTAGAACTGTTTTATGACAAATAATCACTACCCGGAAGTTAAAGTGGAACTTGTGCTCAATTCACCAAAAGGAAAATTCTCATTTTTCACCGAATTTACGTTGAAACTTACTCTTATTAGCCGGGTCCACGTCAGTGAAACACATTTTTGTTCATACTGTCTCCAGCTTAATTTATAAACGAAAGTTGTATATGTGCACAATCCGTTGCAGCAACATATAAATGTGATTTATTCATCCTTATACAACGGATTTGCATTTTAAAACATTAGGTCCGACGTATTTATTAACTTTTTATTGATCTAATCTTTTTGTTCATTACTTTATCAGTGAAAATAAACAGCTTACAAGTTATTCACGAAAATAATTTCATTCATTATACAAATCTATAGTAAAAGACGCGACGCAAAATCAAATAAAGTCTACGAATCGTGATGTATGGTTGTTTACGAGTGTTATATTTACAAAATAAAATTAACACGATTACATTTGACAAAACATATGCAGTACAAAACACACCAGAGACAGATTAACTATTAGATAATTAAGTCACTGGTATATCTGGCAAACCGTGTTACATGGCTATACTCCAGCACACCTTGTTACATTGCTATTGCTGCATACTGTGTTACTACTAGTGTAGCATATAGTGTTGCATTGCTATATATATTCCATTGTATTACATTTATATATCTTGTTCACTGATTTACATTGCCATAACTAGCACATTGGATACATCTGATACGCTGTGTTACATCGTTACAACTAGCAAACTGTATTATTTTATGGCTATATCTAGCTCACTATGTTACATTGCTATATCTGCGACAACGTGTTACACGGATATATCTAGTACATTGCGTTATATTGATAGTGTAGTATACTGGGTAATATTTTGATATCTAGAACACTGTAATACATAGCAATATCTGGCACACCGTGTTATGCGGATATATCTAGCAGACATTGTTACATTGCTATTGTAGCATACGGTGTTATATTGCTATTTGTAGCACACTATTGTACATTGCTATATCTGCGACACCGTTTTACACGCCGGATATTTCTAGTACATTGCGTTATATTAACAATGTGGGAGACTGTGTTACATTGTTATATCTAAAACACGGTGTTACATAGTTATATTTGGCACACCGTGTTACGCGGATATATCTATCAGACCATGTAACATTGCTATTGTAGCGTACTGTGTTGCATTGCTAGTTGGAGCACACTGTGTAACATAGCTTTATCCAGCACATTGTATTACATATGATAAGTATGTTTCACTGTTTTATCTAGCACATTGTGTTACATGATTATATCTAGTACATTGTGTTACTTTGCTATTGTAGCAATCTGTGCTACATTACTATATTAAGCACACTGTATTACATCTGGTACACTGTTACATTGTTATATCTAGCATACTTTGTTACATGGCTATATCAAGTACATTGTATCACATGTGCGTTCATATGTCTAGCATACTGTGTTACATTGCTATATTTATCATCCTGTCAAACGTTGCTATATCTAACACACTTTGTACATGACTATATCTGGTACATTGCCAAAATGTAACACACTGCGTTACCGTATGATAGCTATACGTGTGATACATAACTAAATGTAGTATACCATATTGCATTGTTATAAACAACAAAGTGTGGTACATCGTTATTTACTGTACTGTAATATTGCATTGCTAAATCTAGCATATAGTGTTAGCTGCCATATTGTATATTTATAATAATTGTAATAATGATCATAATTATAATGATAATATTGATAATAATTATAATGATAATGATAATGAAAATGATAATGATTATAATGATAATAGTAATAATAATAATTATTATAGTTATGATGATGATGATACTGATGATGCTGATGATGATGATGACGATAACGTTAACGATAGTAATAATAATGATGAATATAAATATTTTATGCATATATGTTGTAACTTAATTTCGCATTGCCATATATTGATATATATATATATATATATATATATATATATATATATATATATATATATATAAACAAAAAGTACCTTTGACTCTGCAAATATCACGAAATTTGATGAAAAAATAGTTGCGAAATAATTACAGGCAAAACAACTTAAATGCATATTCTTAAATTAAAATTGTTTTAGTGTGTAAGCGGACATTTACCTACGTTTTCGTTCCATCCGCATTCACGCTGTGCAATTCAGAAGTTCTGGTGCGGTGCATTGCAAGTTTGTGTATATTACAAGTGTCAGCGATTTATCCGACCTGACAATCAAACGTCCAGATGTAGGCTAAAGGATAACTGACCAATCGATAATCGGCACTTCATGATTCGCCACCGGTCTAAAGCGCCGGGTGAGACCGCATAAAGCTCCGATTATAAAACCTCACAGAGCGTCCCGCCGTCGGGATGCCACATAATTCCGCATAGAGCTCTTCGTTTGGATATATTGACTTCAATATAAGAATATTTAGAGAACTAGTACAACATCTACCACTTCTTCCACACCAACAACGATAAAATCACCATTGCTGTCGATTCCATTACCATTAACTTCATCCGAAATACCATGCACACGTGAGAATAAGAAAGAAATTGATACAAAGGCATCAATTCGCCGCAAAAAAAAACTTCAAAATCATCATGATCGCCATCACCTTCGTCATCGTTACTATTATTATTACTAGCCTAAGTATTATTGTCATTATTGTTATAACTTTATCGTTACTATTATTATTTGCATCGCTCTTCGTTTATATTTACTGAATGTTTTATTCATGAAATGAGAAAAGTTCACCTTTAACTAAATAATGTATCAACACTTCCTAATTGTATATATTAACAGTAAACAGGGGCCAAACAACGATAAAAACACTGCATTTTTTTATTTGCTCATATTTCATTCAGCAGTATGGAAATAGTGGAGAAATTATAATGCTCATAATAGACAGCAACATTGTTTGGTCATCAAAATACATTTTTTTTATTTTGTGGAGTCTTACTTGACTGAAACAATTTTGCTGTCTATTATGATGATACATTATTTAGTTAAAGGTGAACTTTTCTCATTTCGTGAAAAAAACATTCAGTTAATAGAAGTTAAAACGAAGAGTTATGGGCCTGGTTCACCACAGTCTCCGCCAAGATTGATATACGGCAAAGTGTCTCATAATCATTTGTCTATCATTTCTGATAAAAGTGGGAAAGTTATCGATTACTTGCGGAGATGTGTGTTCTTCAGTACAGGTTAACCTTCAAGATTTCCGGGAAAGAGTGGTTTAGATTAACTGATCGTCTGTTAATCCTTGATGGCATAAACATGAAGCTAAACATTCAGTCAATCAATCAATTATTCTAAGGTCTTGCTCCACGAGAAGTGCGTATGCTAAATAAAACATATAATGTGCTGAAAATGGCGTTAAACCACCATTCATTTATTAAACCCAGTATCGGCTAGCGGACGATTACCTCTACGTTTGAAATGGAAGAGAATTAAACTATCAACCGATGTTTCGGGAGAGTAATGATTGGAGGGTCATGGGTTCAATCCTCAACCATGGCTATTTGTGGTTACGTAGCTTTATCCAGGATGACACATTTTCCACTGGTTTATTGTTATCATTATCATCATAATCATCATAATTATCATTATTATTATTATATTTATTATTTATATCATTATTATTATCATTATTATTATCATTTTACAATATGGCAGCTAACACTATATGCTAGATATAGCAATGCAATATAATATTCTAGCATATATATTATATCCTGGCAGTACAGTAAGTTAACGAGAAATAACGATGTACCACACTTTGCTTGTTTATAACAATGCTATACGGTGTGCTACATCTAGTTATGTATCACAAGTATAGCTATCATACGGTAACACAGCCTGCCAGAATTAGCAATGTACCAGATATAGTCATGTACAAAGTGTGTTAGATATAGCAACGTTTGACAGGATGATAAATATAGCAATGTAACACAGTATGCTAGATATATGAACGTTTATGTAATACAGTGTACTTGATATAGCCATGTATCAAAGTATGCTAGATATAAAAATATAACAGTGTACCAGATGTAATACAGTGTGCTAAATATAGCACTGTTGCACAAATTGCTACAAAAGCAAAGTAACACAATGTACAAGATATAACCATGTAACACAATGTGCTAGATAAAACAGTGAAACATACTGTATCATATGCAATACAATATGCTGGATAAAGCTATGTAACACAGTGTACTACAACTAGCAATGTAACACAGTATGCTACAATAGCAATGATACATGGTCTGATAGATATATCCGCGTAACATGGTGTGCCAGATATAGCTATGTAACACCGTGTTTTAGATATAACAATGTAATACAGTCTCCCGCGTTGTTAATATAACGCAATGTACTAGATATATCCGTGTAAAACGGTGTCGCAGATATAGCAATGTACCACAGAGTGCTACAAATAGCAATATAACACCGTATGCTACAATAGCAATGTAACAATGTCTGCTAGATATATCCGCATAACACGGTGTGCCAGATATAGCTATGTAATACAGTGTTCTAGATATCACAATATTACCCAGTATGCTACACTATCAATATAACGCAATGTACTAGATATATCCGTGTAACACGTTGTCGCAGATATAGCAATGTAACAAAGTGAGCTAGATATATCCATAAAATACAGTTTGCTAGTTGTAACGGTGTAAAACAGCGTATCAGATGTATCCAATGTGCTAGTTATGGCAATGTAAATCAGTGAACAAGATATATAAATGTAATACAATGGAATATATATAGCAATGCAACACTGTATGCTACACTAGTAGTAACACAGTATGCAGCAATAGCAATGTAACAAGGTGTGCTGGAGTATAGCCGTGTATCACGGTTTGCCAGATATACCAGTGACTTAATTATCTAATAGTTAATCTGTCTCTGGTGTGTTTTGTACTGCATATGTTTTGTCAAATGTAATCGTGTTAATTTTTTTTTGTAAATATAACACTCGTAAACAACCATACATCACGATTCGTAGACTTTATTTGATTTTGCGTCGCGTCTTTTACTATAGATTTGTATAATGAATGAAATTATTTTCGTGAATAACTTGTAAGCGGTTTATTTCCACTGATAAAGTAATGAACAAAAAGATTAGATCAATAAAAAGTTAATAAATACGTCGGACCAAATGTTTTAAAATGCAAATCCGTTGTATAAGGATGAACAAATCACATTTTTATGTTGCTGCAACGGATTGTGCACATATACAACTTTCGTTTATAAATTAAGCTGGAGACAGGATGAACACAAATGTGTTTCACTGACGTGGACCCGGCTATTAAGAGTTAGTTTCAACGTAAATTCGGTGAAAAATGAGAATTTTCCTTTTGGTGAATTGAGCACAAGTTCCACTTTAACTTCCGGGTAGTGATTATTTGTCATAAAACAGTTCTAAAGCCTTCCTGCATGTTCATACATGAAAGCGAACTAAAATCAATGATAAATAAAATGAAAAAAATTCTTTCATTTTTTTCTACTTTTCTCACTCGCGGAATGAGCAGTATGGCAAAATAAATCGTTTTTCGTGAATAACATGTCAGCGTATCATTTCCGCTGATCAAGGAATGAACAAAAAAGTTAGATAAAATAATTGGTTAGCGAAATATGTCAGGCAAAATGTTTTACAATGCGAATTCAAGGTGATATGATGAAAAATCTCATTTTCCTTTTTGCTGGAACGGGTTGTGCACGTGTACAAGTTTCGTTTGTAATTTTAGCTGAACACAGTATGAACAAAAAATGTGTAAAATGGTACATGGAGTTGAACTCGGCTAATTAATTTTTAGTTAAAACGTTAATTCGGTGATGAAATGAGTATTTTCCGTTTGGTGAAATGAGAAAACGTTCCCCTTTAACCTTCGGGTAGTGATTGTTTGTAAAAAAAAAACATTTCTTAAGACTTCATGTGTGTAACTGTACTAAAATAAGTGATAAAAAAACAATTTTCATTATAGTCCAATTTTCATTCTGTTATTCTGCTGTTCTGCTGGCGGAATGAAAATATTTCATTCTGCTATTCTGCTGTTCTGCTGGAAATATGATTTTTTTTTAGTATATCGTTATTTTGCTTAAGACACTGAACAAAAAGGTGGAAATGGTGCAGAGAAACGAATCCGGCATATAATTGTTAGTTTGAACGTGAAAAATTGGAAAATTCCATTTGGTGAAATGAGAACAAGTTCCCCTTAAACTTCCGGGTAGTGATTGTTTGTAAAAAAAAAACAACAGTTTTTCAACCTTCCTGCATGTTTATGCATGAAAGCGAACTAAAATCAATGATAAAAAAAAAATCTTTCTTTTTTTCCACTTTTCTCACTCTCGCGGAATGAACAGTCTGGCAAAATGAACCGTTTTTTGTGAATAACTCGTCAGCGGATCATTTCCGCTGATCAAGGAATGAACAAAAAAGTTCAATAAAGTAGTTGGCGAGCGAAATACGTCAGGCAAAATGTTTTACAATGCTAATCCAAGGTGAAATGATGAAAAACTCTTATTTTCATCTGCTGGAACGTGTTGAGCACGTGTACAAGTATCGTTTGTAATTTTAGCTGAACATAGTATGAACAAAAAATGTGTAAAATGGTACTATGACTTGAACTCGGCTAATAATTGTAAGTTTGAAGTTAAATTCGGTGATATAATGAGTATATATTTTTTTTGGTGAAATGAGAAAAAGTTCTCTTTAACTTTCAGGTGGTGATTGTTTGTAAAAAAAAATATCTTAAGCCTTCATGCATGTTCATGTGTGTAACTTTACTAAAATAAGTGATAAAAAACAATTTTCATTTTTGTCCAGTTTTAATTCTGCTATTCTGCTATTCTGCTGGCAGAATGGGTATATTTCATTCTGCTATTCTGCTGTTCTGCTTGAAATATCAAAAAAAAAATAAAATTGAGTATATTGCTATTTTGCTTAAGACACTAAACAAAAAGGTAGAAAATGGTGCAGAAAAATAAATAAGACTCATAATTGTTAGTTTGAACGTAAAGTCGGTGAAAAATGAGAATTTTCTTTTTGGTGAATTGATAAAAAGTTCCCCTTTAATTTCCGGTAGCTGATTGCTTATAAAAAACATATCTTAAGAATAATGATGTGTTACTGCATGTTAATGCACTAGAATAAGTGATAAAATAAAAACATCATTTTGTCATTCTGCTATTTTGCTGGCAGAATGAAAAAAAATCATTCTGCTATTCTGCTGTTCTGCTGGCAGAATGAAAAAAAAATACATTCTGCTACTCTGCTAACTTTACCGAGCCAGATAAATGGGACAACACCAGATGATGTATTCCCATGGTAAGTATTAACATTTCATCAGATAATGAGACAACACCAGATAATGAATATATAACCATGGCAAGTATTTAAACTACATACGATAATGGGACAACACCAGATAATGAATATATTCCCTTGGTTAATATTAACTCTGTAAACGCTATTCTTACATGAAACGCGAGGAATAAAAACCTATAACTGTCAGGGAAACATGTGACACCCGTTTCAATTTATTGATAAATTTCTCACGTAAATATTTATAGAAGTATCTTTTGGTGCCAAAAGTGGGTTGACAGTTTATTTGTTCGCATCATCTTGTGACATCGAGATTGGGTTTAAAGCCACACTCTGCAAATTTCGTAAATAATTATCTTAATTAATTTTCTAAAAATTATAAATATGCAATAAAAATATTCTCAGTACTTGTATCTTAATTCTCCTTTGTTAGGAAAGTCACACTTACTTTACAGGCGTCATTTTTCGCATATTTTTGTCATATTTGATAAATTGTGTTACACATATATTATTTTCAATAGTATTTTTAGTACAATAGAACGATATCCAAGCAAATATCAATGTTGTATCTTTTAAGAAATTTGACTCGTGTTTTAAAAACTAGAGTGGCACCAATTGTTCATAAGAACGTTAATACTTCTTAGTTTATAATCTATAGTTGTATGTTCATACGTGTAATTATTGATCAGATGCGTAAAATTGCCATAAAATCTTCGAAATTTTATTAATCACTGAAACCACATTAACGCCATTGGATATAACAAAAAGCCATAGCATACAAACTGTCACACACGTGACTACCTTGATGTTGAGTTAGTGCTTATTTCTTCAAAGTACGCGTTCATAAATCAATATAACAGCATGCTACATAAACCCCAAAGGGGCATACACGTATTTGATATTTACATATTATTCATATTTTTATTCGGAGAAGGAAAGATAGCGACCAGCGACAAACGAGTTGACAAAAATACATTAAGCAAGGTTCTGTCGAACATTACGATATAATCATGTTTGCAAACGAGTGTAATTAATTAAATAACAACTGAGCACGAATGTAAGGTTTTTAAATTAAATTATCAGAAAAAAAACTTATCATTCATTTAACAGATTAAGTATATACGGAACGAAAATAATAGCAGAGCAATGAATTTGTTACACTGAGGGTTTCGGTGTCATCACTTAGTGTAACAATTGTTAATTGTTAATTGTTAATGATTTTCCAAGGACAGTAACTGATATATAGTAATATTCCTATTTAATCCATTTGGCGAAGAATAGATAAGCACCATCATTATTATTGATCAACAAAATTGGAATGATGGCAGATGAAGAGTGCAAACGATATTCATTAAGAAATAATAGAGTTTTCGTTTCGTCAATAGTGTTTTCACCGTTTTAGCTGTACAAGCGTTTAGTATCAATTATATGGAATACAGTTATCTTTAATTTAAGTTTACACGAATTAATTCTGCATATCAGCAAGATAAGATGTATTTTGTTCAATCTAATGTCACAGATAATTTGTGGTCGAGGCAAGTTAGAGCAAAGTGGTGGAGGCATGTTGTAACAGTATTTCAACTCAGTAAATATACTCCATTTGTTTTTTTAATATTCATGTAATAAACTTAAACATTTGTAGATGTATTTCAATCGTAAGCACGTTATATACATGTATATGCATGTTCTAAGCGCATGTTGATCTACACAAATCCAGACCGTTGGAACACAACTATCCAGTTCAAGCGACCAATAATGAATGCATTTTATTTAAAATATTCTGAAGGAAAGATGGAAGATGTTCATATAAAGGCATATTTCTAGAGAGATCGTGCTTTTATTACAGCAATTTTACGGCTTTTTATTTGTGGTTGTAAATTGAAAATACAAGCAGTTAGAAGTTAGTTTGATATTCGTTTTTTCTTTCTTTTGATATTTAAAGGAGAAACTCTTCAAATTGGATGTTAGGGTTAGGGCTAGAATTAGGGTAAGGGTTAGCGTTAGATTCATGATGAATATCGAATATCAAAGACGAATATTAAACTAACTTAACTCTACCGGAAAAAAAACACTATATTATCTTCAGATCGTCAGTTTATAACTGGATGACCATAGTATTTATTTACAAAATAAAATGATTATGCGTATATGACAAAGGTATAGTCATGTTGTTTTAACTTGGATATGTCAATTTAAAATATAAACACGTTTCCCCTCAATAACGTTAGTGTCTCCATAGTAACTAGTTTCCTTTAAGAATTTCCAGTCTTTTAAATTCATTATTCCCTTTGCACTTACTCGTATAATATTTCTGATTGACTTGATATGAACGTAAATTGACTGCTTTGTGGTCCTTGCTTTAATTTTACATGAACTATGTATGCTCAATTTAAGCAAAATTATAATTCCATTTAGTGTTTGTTTCATAATTTGAAGAAATGTTATTTTCAAATAGTGAATGTTAGATGCACACTTGTTTTTAAATATTTTAGAATAATCGGGAGCGCTGTCCTTCCGACAGCCTTTTTTACATTTACCTCGGTTTCGTTTTATTTATGTATAACAGATAATTTGGGAATTTTTGCTATTTGTTTCCAAGGTAAGATCACGGGGGTGGACATGTTTACAAAGTTTCGTGAATTTACCTTGATCGGTTTTTGAGTTATGAACCGAAAGCTGCAACTCTTATAACTGTGGCTATTTGTTTCCATGGTAACAGAAAAAAAAGAAAACTCACTCAAGTTACTGAACGGTTTTATAGTTGCGCTCCGTAAATGGAAAATTTGGTAATTATGCTCCCTTTACCCCCCCCCCCCCCCCCCACTCCCTAATTTTGTGTGTGGTATAATGATCGTCCGTCCGCCTCAAAGGTCAAGGTCACACTTTGAGTTTGTTTCATAACACTTGGAGTCTGTGTGAGATTTCGAGTCCGGTCTGTAACTTTGTCGCACAGTATTGGATTTTATTAATACTTGCTACAAATGATCAACATAACATGACGACATGTCGCGTGTGAGACCTACACCCGTACCTCAAAGGTCAAGGTCATACTTTGAGTTTTTTTGACAACAATTTGAGTCTGTGTGAGATTTCGTGTCTGGCCTGTAACTTTGTCATGCATTGATGTATTTTGTTAATACTTGCTACAAATGAGTAACATAAAATGACGCGCATAAGTTCACAATTTACTTTTGTTTGATGACACTTTCAGTCTGATTGAGTTGATGACACTTTCAGTCTGATTGAGATTTCGTGTCCGGTCTGTAACTTTGTCACCTATCGATAAATTTCAACACTTGGCTCAATTCATCCGCATGACATGATGACGTGTCACATGTAAGACCCACATGCGTACCTCAAAGGTCAAGGTCACACTTTGAGTTTATTTGACAACACTTTGAATCTGTGTGAAATTTCGTGTCCTGCCTGTAACTTTGGCATGAACTGATGGATTTTATAAATACTTGCTACAAATGATCAACATAGCATGATGACGTGTAACGTGCAAACCAAGACTCCCACTTCAAACGTCAAGGTTACAATTTATCATTGTTTGACAACACTTTCACTCTGTTTGAGATTCCGTGTCTAGTCTGTAACTTTGTCACCTATGGATAAATTAAAAAAAAAACACACTTTGCTCAGTTGATCAACATGGCATTATTAAGTGTTGCATGTAAGACCCAGAACCTTTCCTCAAAGGTCAAAGTAACACTTTCAATTTGTTTGATATAGCGTGTCTAGTCTATAACTTTGTCTTTAACTTGGCTCAATTGATCAAAATGACATGGCAACGTGTCTCACGTAAGACCTAGAACCGTACCTCAAAGGTCAAGGTCACACTTTGAGTTTGTATGACACATTCCTGTAACTTTATCAGACATGGATGGATTTTAAAAATACTTGGCTCAATTATGACATGACGACATGTCACGTTAAGACCCAGAACCTTACCTCAAGGTCACCCTTTCAGTTTGTTTGATATTTCTTATCTGGTCTGTAACGTTGTTTTACATGGAGGGATTTTACAATATCTTCACACAAGTGATGATGTGTCACCTGTATTTACCTGTAGAAATACCCAGACCTTCTTATCAGATGTCAAGGTTGCACAACGGTCAAGGTCACGCTTTAATGAAAAAAAAACATGAAATTGCGTGTCTAGTCTGAAATGTCAGCCCATTACTCTTGATATTCACGGGTGCATCGCTACCTATTATTACATATATTTTTATTTTCACAGACCATTTGGGGGGCATGCGACACTTACCAGTGACATTTGTTTTTACTACTATTTGATTTAACTTGGTAACAGAAAAATATGTTGAAAATGAAAACTCCCTCGTAGCAGAAGGCACTACTACAACTCAAGGTTGACATGTTTACAAAGTTTCGTGATGTTATCTTGAACGGTTTTAGAGTTGTGCTCCGGAAACGGTGAATTTTGTCATTTTGGCTATTTGTTTCATGGTAACAGAAAAAAAAATGTTGACAATAAAACTCCCTCATAGCAAAACGCACTACTAGGCCTCCAGGTTGACATGACTACAAAGTTTCGTGAAGTTACCCTGAATGGCTTTGTAGTTGTACTCCAGAAACATAAAATTATCTAATTTGGCTATTTGTTTTCATAGCAACAGAAAACATATTGAAAATTAACTCCTTCATAGTAAGTTCAATGATGCGCTAAAATTTTATTTCGTAATATTAATTATTATTGTAACTTTAGACACCGTTTACGATTTACTGTGGAGCAAACCGAAACAAGTCGGAACGAAAATTGCATTTGTCACAATATATACATATTTTTTTTACATACATTCACGTATTATACGCACATCATAAATATCTGGCTTCTCTTGTCATTTAAGTTTAACGATGTTATACTAATATAATTGATTGTTTTACAAAATGACACAAATGGCGAACTGAAATGCTCCAAATTGCCCAAGCATTGGGGTTAGTTGGAACATCGTTTGTTTTATAGTAAATTATAACCCAAATTAGATTTTTAAAAAAATCTGAGACTTTTAAACAGCATATTATCCAAACAAATTTTACACAAAACATTTTAAGATTGAGATCAGTGTGTTACATTCTAACATATACCTGAAGAAAATTTTATTTTATCTACGAAAATGTTAGACACTTTACAGCAGATAAATAGGGTTCATTCGTGTTCGCTCCTTAGCTCCCACGTGACTGGAAGCGTTTTTATATAGCTAGGCACGATTGTTCTAATATTGAATAATAAATGTTGATGTAAGAGTCAACACAATATGAAAAAAAGCTTTCTCGTATGTATATAAAATGAGAATCATAATTCAGACATTTATCATTCGATTTGGCCAGTTCTGGAACTCGTCTGAGATATTATGGTCGTATAACTACTGTATATGTTTGGCTAAGGTCAAGTGAAAAACATGCGAGCGTAAGGGTGCACATAATGTTAGATAATACTTTGAATACTAATATAATATTAATACAAAGCCAACAGACCGTTCGGTCAGTTCAAGAATATGTCCGAGACCAGCGCCAGTTTAGTAAGTATCCAGTGAAAAATATGGTTGCTAGAGCTGCACATAAGGTCAGATAGGGCAAAATATGACAATTCAAGGGCCGTCAACCATACATAAATGATTTAATGTGACCGGTTCAAGAATGTGTATGAGATATAATCATTATCAAATAAATATTGTGTAGCTTTGGTGAAGTGAAGATCAGTTGAAAACTACGGTTGCTAGAGTAAACATTCTAATGTAATTATTGACAATTCAAAGGTCATAACTCAGAAAAATATCATCTGATTTCTCCTGTTAAAAATGCAAGCACGTTACTTGCCGTCTCGGTCGCGTCTCTGTGGTTCATCAGACATAAAAATATAATTTGGTATTCTTAGATCGGACAGTTTTTAAGACAAAAAATTGTGTGTATAATGCTATATTCTAACTATGTTTTTTTTTTCGATAATGGAAACAGTGATCGGCCTACTTAATTGACATATCCAAGTTAAAACAACATAACTATACTTTTTTTCATATACTTATAATCATTTTATTTTGTTATTAAATCCCATGGTCATCCAGAAACTGACTATCTGAAGATAATATACTGTTTTTTTTTCGGTAGAGTTAAGTTAGTTTGATATTCGTCTTTTATATTCGATATACATCATGAATCTAACGCTAACCCTTACCCTAATTCTAGCCTTAACCCTAACCTCCAATTTGAAGAGTTTCTCCTTTAAATGTCAAAATATAGAAAAAAGAATATCAAACTAACTTCTAACTGCTTTTATTTTCAGTTTTACATTTACAACCACCAATAAAAGCCGTTAAATTGCTGTAATAAAAGCACGATCTCTTTTGAAATATGCCTTAATATGAACATCTGTCCTTAGAATGTGTTAAATAAAATGCATTCACTATTGGTCGCTTGAACTGGATAGTTGTGTCACCACGGTCTAGATTTGTGTAGATTAACATGCGCTTAGAACATGCATATACATGTATATAACGTGCTTACGATTGAAATACATCTACAAATGTTTTAGTTCATTACATGAATATGAAAAAAATAAATGAAGTATATTTACTGAGTTGAAATACTGTCTCCAACACTTTGCTCTAACTTGCCTCGACCACAAATTATCTGTGACATTAGATTGAACAAAATATATATTATCTTGCAGATATGCAGATTTAATTCGTGTAAACTAAAATTAAAGATAGCTATATTCCATATAATTGATACTGAACGCTTGTACAGCTAAAATGGTGAAAACACAATTGACGAAACGAAAACTATTATTTCTTAATACATATCGTTAGCACTCTTCATCTGCAACCATTCCGATTTTGTTGATCACTAATAATGATGGGGCCTATCTACTCTTCGTCAAATTGATTAAATAGGAATATTACTATATATCAGTAACTGTCCTTGTTCCTACATACCCCGTGTTTCAATTTACGCGGTCTACTCTGCTTCACTGTAACCCAAACATTTCTAAAATGAAACTGTACCACAACAATCGGATAGAAGGCGTCATGCGGACTAAAGTCGACGTTTTTTTTCTGATTTTTCTGCGGACAGAAGGCGTCATGCGGACAAAAGGCGTCATGAAGACAAAAGGAGTAATATTTCTAAATTTTCTGCGAATAAAAGGCATCATGCGGACAAAAGGCGTCATTTTTCTAAATTTTCTGCGGATAAAAGGCGTCATGCGGACAGAAGTCGACGTTTTTCTATTTTCTCTGCGGATAAAAAGCGTCACGCGGACAAAAAGCGTCACGCGGACAGAAAGCGTCACGCGGACAAAAAGCGCCTGCACACACGTGCATGCTTCGATACGATACTATATGCTTGTGATTGAAGTTCACACAAGTCACAATGCACAGTTTAATCGAACAACACACCAGACTCAAAATCTACATGACGTAGTGAATTGTTTGAATAGATTGAAGAAGGCAGTACATAAACAATGTTTCATAATGAAACAATACGCTATATTTGGCAAGATGCTGGTCGTTTTTACTCTCTTTTGCTTTGATTATCAATTAATATGTAATATCCTGACCTCTGCTTAAATGAGATAATACAAAAACACGAGAAGATAATCGAAAAGCAATCGAAATAGACATACAGACGTATAAATGCTTGAGACTGCTGTGTATATTTAAGTTTCTAATTAAGTTACAAATAGTACACGTGACCGCAATGAACCAAAGAAATTCATCATCCGATTTGACAATATCAAATCAAGATTTGACATTCAATTATCTAGCGGGTGGTTCAGGGTATGGGAAGCTAATAAATCGTCCGCTTCTTAGAGAGTGTATGATGTTATGAGAACATATGTATTATATAAGCCGTCCAGATAAAATATATTTATGCTTCAAATGTTTTCTTATTCAAATACCAAATTTTTATTTTGAATTTTATATAATTATTTTAATATATGAACATTCTTAGTAACCATCGAAAAGGTGTGTGTAAACATTTCTGGTGTTACATGTAAATTCAAAAATAAATATCGTTTTTGAAAAACGGTGAGAGACGAAACGAGAGGTAAGAGGTCACTAGACAACGGCGCCTTAGATCAATCGGCCACGGGAGCCCATTTCCATTCATACAAATGTTTTTCCTTTTAATTTAAGCGAAAAATACTTAATTGAAGACATTAACTTTTTATATATTAGCATTACACAATAATAAATCCCTGTACATTTCCTAAAATACTCATTACTCAACGGATTTTGATGAAATAAACGTCAAAAGGACTAATTCTTTAAACCAAATATATCTTTAAAATGTGTTATCCTTTTCTATCTGGCGATAAGTTTAAGAAACCTACTCTACTTGACTGATATACGTCTTATTGTAAAACTTATCATAATTTACCCTTTTTGTACATTTGTAGTCGTAGGACATCGGATGATAATGTAATTTCATAATTTTCTTGAATTAAACCTGTGGTATGTGGATTTCTTGTATATATAAACGAGTAGAAACCTAAATCAGGGTCAGTAAGCAAATAACAGCATGCGATATCGTTGTGGCAGAGATTTCAACATAAACTGACCATTACATGCGAGATCGTTGTGGCAGAGATTTCCACATAAACTGACCATTACATGCGATATCGTTGTGGCAGAGATTTCAACATAAACTGACCATTACATGCGAGATCGTTGTGGCAGAGATTTCCACATAAACTGACCATTACATGCGAGATAGTTGTGGCAGATATTTTCACATAAACTGACCATTACATGCGAGATAGTTGTGGCAGATATTTCCACATAAACAGACCATTACATGCGAGATCATTGTAGCAGAAATTTCAACATAAACTGACCATTACATGCGGCATGGTTGTGGCAGAGATTTCCACATAAACTGACCATTACATGCGAGATCATTGTTGCAGAAATTTCAACATAAACTGACCATTACATGCGAGATCATTGTGACAGAGATTTCCACATAAACTGACCATAACATGCGAGATAGTTGTTGCAGATATTTTCACATAAACTGACCATTACATGCGAGATAGTTGTGGCAGATATTTCAACATAAACAAAACATTACATGCAAGATCATTGTTGCAGAAATTTCCACATAAACTGACCATTACATGCGGCATAGTTCTGGCAGAGATTTCCACATAAACTGACCATTACATGCGAGATCATTGTTGCAGAAATTTCAACATAAACTGACCATTACATGCGAGATCATTGTTGCAGAAATTTCAACATAAACTGACCATTACATGCGGCATGGTTGTGGCAGAGATTTCCACATAAACTGACCATTACATGCGAGATCGTTGTTGCAGAAATTTCAACATAAACTGACCATTACATGCGGCATCGTTGTGGCAGAGATTTCCACATGAACTTACCATTACATGCGAGATCGTTGTGGCAGATATTTCCACATAAATAGAGCATTACATGCGAGATCATTGTTGCAGAAATTTCAACATAAACTGACCATTACATGCGGCATGGTTGTGGCAGAGATTACCACATAAACTGACCATTACATGCGAGATCATTGTTGCAGAAGTTTAAACATAAACTGACCATTACATGCGGCATGGTTGTGGCAGAGATTTCCACATAAACTGACCATTACATGCGAGATCGTTGTTGCAGAAATTTCAACATAAACAGACCATTACATGTGGCATCGTTGTGGCAGAGATTTCAACATAAACTGATCATTACATGCGGCATGGTTGTGGCAGAGATTTCAACATAAACTGACCATTACATGCGGCATCGTTGTGGCAGAGATTTTCACATAAACTGACCTTTACACGCGAGATCGTTGTGGCAGAGATTTCCACATAAACTGACCATTACATGCGGCATCGTTGTGGCAGAGATTTCCACATAAACTGACCGTTACATGCAAGATCGTTGTTGCAGAAATTTCAACATAAACTGACCATTACATGCGAGATCGTTGAGGCAGAGATATCCTCATCAACTTACCATTTCTTGCAAGATCGTTGTGGCAGAGATTTCCACATCAACTAACCATTACATGGCGAGATCGTTGTGGCAGAGATTTCAACATAAACTGACAATTACATGCGAGATCGTTGTGGCAGAGATTTCCACATAAACATACCATTACATGCAAGATCGTTGTGGCAGAGATTTCCACATAAACTGACAATTACATGCGAGATCGTTGTGGCAGAGATTTCCACATAAACTTACCATTACATGCGAGATCGTTGTGGCAGAGATTTCAACATAAACTGACCATTACATGCGAGATCATTGTGGCAGAGATTTCCACATAAACTGACAATTACATGCGAGATCGTTGTGGCAGAGATTTCAACATAAACTTACCATTACATGCGAGATCGTTGTTGCAGAAATTTCCACATAAACTGACCATTACATGCGAGATCGTTGTGGCAGAGATTTCCACATAAACTGACAATTACATGCGAGATCGTTGTGGCAGAGATTTCCAAATAAACTGACCATTACATGCGAGATCGTTGTGGCAGAGATTTCAACATAAACTTACCATTACATGCGAGATCGTTGTGGCAGAGATTTCAACATAAACTGACCATTACATGCGAGATCGTTGTGGCAGAGATTTCCACATCAACTGACCATTTCTTGCGAGATCGTTGTGACAGAGATTTCCACATAAACTGACCATTTCTTGCGAGATCGTTGTGACAGAGATTTCCATATAAACTGACCATTACATGCGAGATCGTTGTGACAGAGATTTCCACATAAACTGACCATTACATGCGGCATTGTTGTGGCAGAGATCTCCACATAAACTGACCTTTACACGCGAGATCGTTGTGGCAGAGATTTCACATAAACTGACCATTACATGCGGCATCGTTGTGGCAGAGATTTCCACATAAACTGACCATTACATGCGAGATAGTTGTGGCAGATATTTCCACATAAACTGACCATTACATGCGAGATCGTTGTGGCAGAGATTTCCAAATAAACTGACCATTACATCCGAGATCGTTGTGGCAGTTAATTCCACATAAACTGACCATTACATGCGAGATCGTTGTGGCAGAGATTTCCAAATAAACCGACCATTACATCCGAGATCGTTGTGGCAGAGATTTAAACAGAAACTGACCATTACATGCGGCATCATTGTGGCAGAAATTTCCACATAAACTGACCATTACATGCGGCATCGTTGTGGCAGAGATTTCCACATAAATTGACCATTACATGCGGCATGGTTGTGGCAGAGATTTCCACATAAACTGACCATTACATGCGAGATAGTTGTTTCAGAAATTTCAACATAAACTGACCATTACATGTGGCATCGTTGTGGCAGAGATTTCCACATAAACTGATCATTACATGCGGCATGATTGTGGCAGAGATTTCCACATAAACTGACCATTACATGCAAGATCGTTGTGGCAGAGATTTCCACATAAACTGACCATTACATGCGGCATCGTTGTGGCAGAGATTTCCACATAAACTGACCATTACATGCGAGATAGTTGTGGCAGATATTTCCACATAAACTGACCATTACATGCGAGATTGTTGTGGCAGAGATTTCCACATAAACTGATCATTACATGCGGCATCGTTGAGGCAGAGATTTCCACATAAGTTGACCATTACATGCGGCATGGTTGTGGCAGAGATTTCCACATAAACTGACCATTACATGCGAGATCGTTGTTGCAGAAATTTCAACATAAACAGACCATTACATGTGGCATCGTTGTGACAGAGATTTCAACATAAACTGATCATTGCATGCGGCATGGTTGTGGCAGAGATTTCCACATAAACTGACCATTACATGCAAGATCGTTGTGGCAGAGATTTCCACATAAACTGACCATTACAAACGAGATCGTTGTGGCAGAGATTTTCACATAAACTGACAATTACATGCGAGATCGTTGTGGCAGGGATTTCCACATCAACTGACCATTAAATGTGAGATCGTTGTGGCAGGGATTTTCAAAGGAACTGACCATTACATGCCAGATCGTTGTTTCAGAAATTTCAACATAAACTGACCATTACATGCGAGATCGTTGTGGCAGAGATTTCCACATAAACTGACCATTTCTTGTGAGATCGTTGTGGCAGAGATTTCCACATCAACTAACAATTACATGGCGAGATCGTTGTGGCAGAGACTTTAACATAAACTGACCATTACATGCGAGATCGTTGTGGCAGTGATTTCTACATAAACTGACCATTACATTCGAGATCATTGTGGCAGAGATTTCCACATAAACTGACCATTACATGCGAGATCGTTGTGGCAGAGATTTCCACATAAACTGGCAATTACATGCGACATCGTTGTGGCAGTGATTTCTACATAAACTGACCATTACATGCAAGATCGTTGTGGCAGAGATTTCCACATAAACTGACCATTACATGCGAGATCATTGTGGCAGAGATTTCCACATAAACTGACCATTACATGCGAGATCGTTGTGGCAGGGATTTCCACATAAACTTACCATTACATGCGAGATCGTTGTGGCAGAGATTTCCACATAAACTTACCAATACATGCAAATTCGTTGTGGCAGAGATTTCAAATGAACTGACCATTACATGCAAGATCGTTGTGGCAGAGATTTCCACATAAACTGACCATTACATGCCAGATCGTTGTTGCAGAAATTTCAACATAAACTGACCATTACATGCGAGATCGTTGTGGCAGAGATTTCCACATCAACTAACCATTACATGGCGAGATCGTTGTGGCAGAGATTTCAACATAAACTAACAATATCATGCGAGATCGTTGTGGCAGAGATTTCCATATAAACTGACCATTACATGCGAGATCGTTGTGGCAGAGATTTCCACTTAAACTGACAATTACATGCGAGATCGTTGTGGCAGAGATTTCCACATAAACTTACCATTACATGCGAGATTGTTGTGGCAGAGATTTCCACATAATCTGACCATTACATGCGAGATCATTGTGGCAGAGTTTTCCACATAAACTGACCATTACATGCGAGATCGTTGTAGCAGAGATTTCCACATAAACTTACCATTACATGCGAGATCGTTGTTGCAGAAATTTCAACATAAACTGACCATTACATGCGAGATCGTTGTGGCAGAGATTTCCACATAAACTAACCATTACATGCGAGATGGTGGTGGCAGAGATTTCCAAATAAACTGACCATTACATGCGAGATCGTTGTGGCAGAGATTTCAACATAAACTGACCATTACATGCGAGATCGTTGTGGCAGAGATTTCCACATAAACTGACCATTTCTTGCAAGATCGTTGTGTCAGAGATTTCCACATAAAATGACCATTACATACGGCATCGTTGTGGCAGAGATTTCACCATAAACTGACCATTACATGCGAGATCGTTGTGGCAGAGATTTCCACATAAACTGACCATTTCTTGCAAGATCGTTGTGTCAGAGATTTCCACATAAACTGACCATTACATGCGAGATCGTTGTGGCAGGGATTTCCAAATAAACTGACCATTACATGCGGGATCGTTGTGGCAGATATTTCCACATAAACTGACCATTACATGAGGCATCGTTGTGGCAGATATTTCCACATAAACTGATCATTACATGAGGCATCGTTGTGGCAGTGATTTCCATATAAACTGACCATCACATGCGGCATCGTTGTAGCAGAGATTTCCACATAAACTGACCATTACATGCGAGATCGTTGTGGCAGAGATTTCCACATAAACTGACCATTACATGCGGGATCGTTGTGGCAGATATTTCCATATAAACTGATCATTACATGAGGCATCGTAGTGGCAGAGATTTCCACATACACTGACCATTACATGCGGCATCGTTGTGGCAGAGATTTCCACATACACTGACCATTACATGCGGCATCGTTGTGGCAGAGATTTCCACATAAACTGACCATTACATGCGGCATCGTTGTGGCAGAGATTTCCACATAAACTGATCATTACATGAGGCATCGTTGTGGCAGAGATTTCAACAGAAACTGACCATTACATGCGGAATCGTTGTGGCAGAGATTTCACATAAACTGAACATTACATGCGGCATCGTTGTGGCAGAGATTTCCACATAAACTGACCATAACATGCGGCATCGTTGTGGCAGAGATTTCCACATAAACTGACCATTACATGCGATATCGTTGTGGCAGAGATTTCCACATAAACTGAACATTACATGCGGCATCGTTGTGGCAGAGATTTCCACATAAACTGACCATTACATGCGGCATCGTTGTGGCAGAGATTTCCACATAATCTGACCATTACATGCGAGATTGTTGTGGCATAGATTTCCACATAAACCGATCATTACATTCGAGATCGTTGTAGCAGAGATTTTCGCATAAACTGACCATTACATGCGGAATCGTTACATGTGAGATGATTGTGGCAGAGATTTCCACATAATCTGACCATTACATGCGGCATCGTTGTGGCAGAGATTTCAACATCAACTTATTATTACATGCGAGATCGTTGTAGCAGAAATTATCACATAAACTGACCATTACATACGGCATCGTTGTGGCCGAGATTTCACCATCAACTGACCATTACATGCGAGATCGTTGTAGCAGAGATTTCCACATAAACTGACCATTACATGCGAGATCGTTGTGGCAGAGATTTCCACATAAACTGACCATTACATGCGAGATCGTTATTGCAGAAATTTCAACATAAACTGACCATTACATGCGAGACCGTTGTGGCAGAGATTTCTACATAAACTGACCATTACATGACGCATCGTTGTGGCAGAAATTTCAACATAAACTGACCATTACATGCGAGATCGTTGTGGCAGAGATTTCTACATAAACTGACCATTACATGCGGCATGGTTGTGGCAGAGATTTCCAAATAAACTGACCATGACATGCGATATCGTTGTGGCAGAGATTTCCACATAAACTGACCATTACATGCGGCATCGTTGTGGCAGAGATTTCCACATAAACTGACAATTACATGCAGCATCGTTGTGGCAGAGATTTCCACATAAACTGACCATTACATGCGAGATCGTTGAGGCAGAGATTTCAACAGAAACTGACCATTACATGCGAGATCGTTGTGGCAGGGATTTCCACATAAACTGAACATTACATGCGGCATCGTTGTGGCAGAGATTTCCACATAACTTGACCATTACATGCGAGATTGTTGTGGCAGAGATTTCCACATTAACTGACCATTACATGCGGCATCATTGTGGCAGAGATTTCCACATAAACTGACCATTACATGCGAGATCGTTGTGGCAGGGATTTCCACATAAACTTACCATCACATGCGAGATCGTTGTGGCAGGGATTTCCACATAAACTGTCCATTACATACGAGATTGTTGTGGCAGAGATTTTCACATAAACTGACCATTACATGCGAGATCGTTGTGACTGGGATTTCCACATAAATTGTCCATGACATGCGGCATCGTTGTGGCAGGGATTTCCACATAAACTGACCATTACATGCGAGATCGTTGTGACAGAGATTTCCACATAAACTGACCATTACATGCGAGATCGTTGTGACAGGGATTTTCACATAAACTGTCCATGACATGCGGCATCGTTGTGGCAGGGATTTCCACATAAACTGACCATTACATGCGAGATCGTTGTGGCAGAAATTTCAACATAAACTTACCATTACATGCGAGATCGTTTTGGCACAGATTTTCACATAAACTGACCATAACATGCGAGATCGTTGTGCCAGGAATTTCCACATAAACTGACCATTACATGCGAGATTGTTGTAGCAGAGATTTCCACATAAACTGACCATTACATGTGAGATCGTTGTGGCAGAAATTTCCACATAAATTGACCATTACATGCGAGATCGTTGTGGCAGAGATTTTCACATAAACTGACCATTACATGCGAGATCTTTGTGGCAGGGATTTCCACATAAACTGACCATTACATGCGAGATCGTTGTGACATAGATTTCCACATAATCTTACCATTACATGCTAGATCGTTGTTGCAGAGATTTCAACATAAACTGACCATTACATGCGAGATCGTTGTGACAGAGATTTAACCATAATCTTCCCATTACATGCGAGATCGTTGTGGCAGAGATTTCCACATAAACTGACCATTACATGTGAGATCGTTGTGGCAGAGATTTTCACATAAACTGACCATTACATGCGAGATCGTTGTGGCAGGGATTTCCACATAAACTGACCATTACATGCGAGATCGTTGTAGCATAGATTTCCACATAATCTTACCATTACATGCGAGATCGTTGTGGCAGAGATTTCAACATAAACTGACCATTACATGCGGGATCGTTGTGGCAGAGATTTCACCATAAACTTCCCATTACATGCGAGATCGTTGTGGCAGAGATTTCCACATAAACTGACCATTACATGTGAGATCGTTGTGGGAGAGATTTCCACATAAACTTACCATTACATGCGTGATCGTTGTGGCAGAGATTTCCACATAAACTTCCCATTACATGCGAGATCGTTGTGGCAGTGATTTCAACATAAACTGACCATTACATACGGCATCGTTGTGGCAGTGATTTCAACATAAACTGACCATTACATGCGAGATCGTTGTGGCAGAGATTTCCACATAAACTGACCATTACATGCGAGATCGTTGTGGCAGAGATTTCCACATAAACTGACCATTACATGCGGCATCGTTGTGGCAGAGATTTCCACATAAACTCACCATTACATGCGAGATCGTGGTGGCAGAGATTTCCAAAGGAACTGACCATTACATGCGGCATAGTTGTGGCAGAGATTTCCACATAAACTGACCATTACATGCGGCATAGTTGTGGCAGAGATTTCCACATAAACTGACCATTACATGCGGCATTGTTGTGGCATGGATTTCCACATAAACTGACCATTACGTGCGGCATCGTTGTGGCAGAGATTTCCACATAAACTGACCATTACATGCGATATCGTTGTGGCAGAGATTTCCACATAAACTGACCATTACATGCGGCATCGTTGTGGCAGAGATTTCCTAATAAACTGACCATTACATGTGGCATTTCTGTGTAAGCAAATTTTTATATTGTCTTATTTTTGAGCAGAAGATATTTTATCGACACTTTTCATGTAGTTTTAACACTTTGCCCTGTCAGATCAATGAATTAGAAAATATATTTCCTAGACTACATTTGTATTGGGTGACCAATGATGCAATGATGGACATAATAGCAATAAAATATTATATGTAAAATTACTGTTTTACTTTTTTTCAAATACAAGAACACATAATAGGAATGTTTTGTGAATATTCATTCCTCAACTTTCAATAAACAAGCCACAGTTTCAATAAACATCTCAACTTTAGATTTTCTTCAACACAAATCTTCGAAAGGCACAACTTCATTTAGATTGATCATTTTACGTTTAATCATTTACCAACGAGTAAATATTTGTTGTGACTTCAATTGTGTGGATTTGTTTAAAGCGTAATTAGTTACAATAATCATTTAGAGAAATCAAAAATTTTGAGTTGAAGAAAATCTCAGATTGAGATGTTTAGTAAAACCAGCCACAGTTGTTTTGCAATAGCAATGATACCTCAGTGTAAGAAAATACAGGACATTGATATTATAAATCAGAAATGTGATTACAAGAATTCTTATAATTCTCAATAATCTCCGAGTTGAAAGCTGTGATAATAGCTCTGGTACTGTAATATCCTCAGATGAGAATATGCTTGTTCTATTGTCCTGGGATGAAATTATCAAGGTTTTGGTTACCCAGAAGAGATAACATGGGTTTTGATAAACAAGAATAAATTACCTGGGTTTGGGGTTACCTTAAAGATTACTGAGGTTTTGATAACCTATAAAAGATAACATGAGCTTTGGTTACCAAAAAGAGATAACATGGGTTCTGATATTAACCTAGAAAGAGATTACAGAGGTTTTGGTTACTTAAAATATTACTTGGTGTAACCAAGAAGATATAACACGGGTTTTAATAACCAAGAATGAGACTGTAGAGGGTTCTTGTAAACTTGTAGTGATAACATGAGGTTTGGTATCCTAGAATAGATAACATGGGTTTTGATAACCTAGAATGAGATTGTAGAGGGTTCTGGTAACCTTGAAGTGATAACATGAGGTTTGGTAACCCAGAAGAGATAACATGGCTTTTGATAACCTAGAATGAGTTTGAAATGGGTTCTGGTAACCTTGAAGTGATAACATGAGGTTTGGTAACCCAGAAGAGATAACATGGCTTTTGATAACCTAGAATGAAATTGTAGAGTGTTCTGGTAACCTTGAAGTGATAACATAAGGTTTGGTAACCCAGAAGAGATAACATGGATTTTGGTAACCTAGAATGAGATTGTAGAGGGTTCTGGTAACCTTGAAGTGAAAACATGAGGTTTGGTAACCCAGAAGAGATAACATGGCTTTTGATAACCTAGAATGAAATTGTAGAGGGTTCTGGTAACCTTGAAGTGATAACATAAGGTTTGGTAACCAAGAAGAGATAACATGGATTTTGGTAACCTAGAATGAGATTGTAGAGGGTTCTGGTAACCTTGAGGTGAAAACATGAAGTTTGGTAACCCAGAAGATATAACATGGATTTTGATAACCTAGAATTAGATTCTAGAGGGTTCTGGTAACCTTGAAGTGAAAACATGAGGTTTGGTAACCCAGAAGAGATAACATTTGTTTTGATAACCTAGAATGAGATTGTAGAGGGTTCTGGTAACCTTGAAGTGATAACATGAGGTTTGGTAACCCAGAAGAGATAACATTTGTTTTGATAACCTAGAATGAGATTGTAGAGTGTTCTGGTAACCTTGAAGTGATAAGATAAGGTTTGGTAACCCAGAAGAGATAACATGGATTTTGGTAACCTAGAATGAAATTGTAGAGGGTTCTGGTAACCTTGAAGTGAAAACATGAAGTTTGGTAACCAAGAAGATATAACATGGATTTTGATAACCTAGAATGAGATTGTAGAGGGTTCTGGTAACCTTGAAGTGATAACATGATGTTTGGTAACCCAGAAGAGATAACATTTGTTTTGATAACCTAGAATGAGATTGTAGAGGGTTCTGGTAACCTTGAAGTTATAACATGAGGATTGGTAACCCAGAAAAGATAACATGGATTTTGATAACCTAGAATGATATTACATGGTTTCGGTAACCTAAAATTAGATGACATCGGTTTTCATAACATAGAACAAGATAACCGGGGTTTTGATAATCTAGAATGAGATTATATGGATTTTGGTAACCTCGAAAGTGATTATAAGGACTTTTGGTAATCTAGACTGAGATAACATCGGTTTTGATAACATAGAATGAGATTACAGGTTTTCTGATAATCTAGAATGAGATTATATTATTATGATATTCTAAAATGAGATTACATTGATTTTCTTACTTGAAAGAGTTAACGGGTTGTGATAACCTGGAGTGAGATAACATTGGTTTTGGTAATCTATAAAATGTTCGTATCAAGATGTTTATAAACAGATGAAAAACGGACAATCACCCATCTACAAAGTCTCATTAAAACAAAAATAATGTTTTATCTAATAAAAACAAGATTTCAAATACACCTGCAACACAACTGCTAATTTACAACTCAGAATACTAAAGAGTGACAAATAGCTCCATGTGCTCAAGTTTATGTAAGTAATATAACAGTTGCCAATTATGTTATATGGGGCAATATTGTCACGTGTTGTTCTTGCAACATTTTTTATTTAATGTTCTTGTAACATTGCTGACGCTGTACACAATAATAAATTATCACTGTGTTCATTTAAATCTGGACACTTGGGCGGCGAGGTATTTGGAAAGTAAGCAAGGATCGCCTGCGTCCATTACTCTTTTTTATAGAGCGTTATTAAAGACGTTTCTTCGAGTAAGTTCTAGGGCGGAGATTTTTTTAAAATTTTGCACATAAGTACTTTGAAGTAAGAAAAGTTTAAAACACTAAAAAAATATAGGTCACCATGCTTGTTTTTTTGCTATGACTATTTTTAAACTACACAGTTTTATATTTTTTAAAGGAAAAAACAGCAAATGAGTGAAAGTTATAAATCTTGTTTATTTTACTAACAAAGCGATATATGACAAAAAAAATATTGTTGTCACTCATGTAACAAAAGATAAAGGATCTAAAACAGAAAAAGTCATGATGCTGTTTTGAGTTTCACATTTCAAACAGTGATTTTCATAAATTTCTACGATTATAGAATTGGCCGATAACAATTTTTACACTAATTTAAAAAAAAAAAAAGTTCTAACGCGGAGAATTGTCCCCATGCTTGTGACTAAGTTACAGTGCTAAATGTTACCTCCCTTTTCATAAAATGGCCGTAAACGATGCATTTTGACACTAATTCAATAATAAAAAAAGTTCTAATGCAGATAATTGTTTCATTCTTTCTACAAAGAGGCACTATAACAAGTTATATCAGAAAATAAAATAAAAAATAGATGTCCCCATGCTTGTTACTAAGTTACAGAGCTAAATGTTACCCCCCTTTCATGAAATGGCCGTAAACAATGCATTTTGACACTAATGATTTATAACAATCAAAACTTATTTGAACTATTATTTTGCAATGTGCCAAGTTTTCCAAAGTGTAACACCATTCCGTGTCGTTTGTTTACTTTCTTTTTTGTTTAGTTGAAATGTCGTACAATGCAGTAAGTAAATATTTTATAATGCAATTCTAGTTCACAACGACCTGAATTGGACCATTGGTTAAATTTATTAACTTTTTATGTAAACAACGAATGTTGTATCGGCTGATTGGAATGGTGATATTCATTTTTGTTGTGTTGCATGAAGGGATTATTTTGTTGTGCTTTTTTAACGTGAATCGTACTGTGCATGAGTGTTTTGTGCATTGGTTCTTTCTTGCTGATTCTTTTGCTTGTATCATGCGCCGTCTTGCGCTGAACACATGGTGTTAATGTCAAGGTCACAATTGTTTATGCAATTATAGATTTCCGACTGGGCATGTCAGTCTGCATGAATGAATATATATACTGGTCATACCTAATACCAGTGTCTATGTCTCTGCTAATACCGCGAGTCTATATTTTTTTTTTCAACCATGTAAAGAATGGCGTAAATAATAAACAGAAATAAGGTTACTCAAGTATGCTGAGTAATAAACAGTTGCCGATACGAAATGCAAACAAATGCCGACGCTAACGGAAGTTGGAGCTTAGCGCATGTCTTCACTGACATGCGCAGTCGCAAACCAAGTATTATGTAACAATTGTGACCTTGACATTAAACCCACGTGTACAGCGCATGAAGGCACATGATAAATGGACGACATCGAAAACGTCATGTGTCACAGGTTTGTGTCGATGTTGATTTAAATGTCACGAATTCGCCCCTCCAGGGTCACAGCTTCTAGTCAGCACTATTGGCAGGAATAAACTAATCTTCTGTCATAGATTCCTCGCTGTATTTTACTGTATCTAGATGTATGCCTATCATTGATAACATGTCCGTATTTTCTCAGCCAATGAAATTGATCAGATTTTTTTAAAATAGTGCATTCTGTCTTTCCTATGCCGATGAAATCGTTCCAGAAACAGAAAGTAGATCAACAACTAAGCTGGTTAGATGTTGTACATGGAATATTCTACTAGACAATAATTTCTGAGCTATACATGTGTTTTTGGACAAAGAATGAAAGTATGTTACAAAACCGTTTCAAAGAGCAAGAACAATATATATTCATTTAAACAGCGTAAGGTCACTACCACCAGTAGTGGGAATTACAGTAACGTGTGCAAAACATTCTGGTCACTCGTGCGACCGCAAGTACAGTGCACTGTTTGATTTAAAACAACATTTACATATACTCCGATGATATGTGAAAGTCAATTATTTTATGGCAGAGTATCTTGGACTGACAACATCCACCCTACGCACCACAATTTGACACTGGTCTTGTATTTGTGTGTTTGATTTTCACTTGAAAAAAAGTATTTTTATAAAGATATTATTATGACATCTTATTTTTCTTTAAATGAACATTATATTCCCATAAAACACATAAATACAATATTTATTTTTTGTGTTGGTGGTTGCGATGGGTCCAATTTACGATATGTTTACCTATGTAAATATGCACATCTCCAAAACCTCCTTGCGGGTAATCGTCTTACACTAACTTTCGTGTTTTCCCTGCAGATCATCATAGTATGCATTCTGTTTTATTCTTTCATAAAAAACAAATATTCAGTAGCAGATGTGATCCCGAAAAGTTTGAAATCCCAATCTCCAATTTAAGCAGTTGCTTGAGAACTAGATTTGCATCATTTGATGGGTTTGGATAATTGTTCCAAAGAGCTGAATACATAATGAATTTACCTGAAACAATATTATTCATACCGGGATGGAGACAAGGAAGAATAAATCTTGAATTTTGACATTTAGCTGACCTGATGCATGTAAAAGTTTGGTATTGAGACACTTATATGACTGTGTCAATGTTATACATAAACTGTATATGTGGAAGTATAAGAACAGTGGAAACAAACAAGACACATCCGTTAAACAGTGAAATTCCAATATCATTTGACATCAACACAAAGCAATTGAGTATAAGGTAAATTGATGCTTTATCATAACTCACTGAACGATATCGATGTATCACATAAAATGTTACTTACTTTATGATTTCTATAGATGAACAAATATAAAAAGTGACTGATTGATTGATTGAATATTTAGTGTAATTTCATGCCATCGAGGGCTAACAGACGATCACCTAACCACTGTTTCCTGGGATTAACCAGTACTTGAGCACACACCTTCTCCACAAGTAACTGATAACTTTCCCTCTTGAATCAGCGGTGAGAGACGATTGATAAAGAGGTATAATGTCATATATCTATCATCCTGGAGATTGTTGCCAGGCGGGGATTCGAACAGTATTACATTGAGTAAATGTTAAAAATAATTTTATACACCGTCAAGTTCTGTTTCCTGTTAAACAGAAAAAGATTACATGAACTATGAAAATAAGAAACTATTCAACACATTTCCTGAATGCTAAACAGAGGATCAGGTTACAGATGGATTGAGATGTTGGTGCTTTAAATACCTGTAGTGGTTTCATTAACTATGAAGATACATGAACATGAAATATAAAGGCCAACCAATATCGTGACATGGACAACGTGTACAGAAGCACTAAATGAAGGAGTGACAATCATCAAAAGGGGCCAATGGTAATTATTAATGTAGTTTTTACCTTTTCAGCTTATCTCTACTATGGAATACAACAAAATAATCATGGGTACAACAGAGGATCTGAGAGGGATCAAACCTGTGACCAGTTGCTTGGCACACCCAATATCCGTCCTGACAACTTTTCCACTTGAATCAGTGATTAAATATGAATGAATATGAGACAGAAATGTTGGAATTTGCATATACTTAAATCATCATATGGACTTGCCGACTGGGGATTTGAGCTTGCAACACCTTGACTGCTAGTTACATAACATAACAGTTTCATTCAGTAAAAAATGTCCACATACACGCAAGTTTATAACCATAAGATTTTGTTCAATGTTTTGGACATACATATCATAACAGGCATTGCTGTTCAGTTATAGCCCTTGAGTTGTCAAACTATACTCATATATTGTGCTGTTTAATTAAAGTACATTGTCTGTTTTTTAGCCAGACAGATGAGCTCAGTCAGTAGAGCACGATTCTTCTAGCTCAGGGTTGAGAGTTTGATACCCGAGGCTTGCTAACTTACAGTGCTAACAGTCATTCAGATGGGACTTTTAACAGAGGACCTTTATGATGGCGCTATACACCGAGCAAAAGAACCAGGTGAAACATATGATTGGGTTTTATGATATTTATTTCTTGCACAAACCTCAAAATACTAAACTGTTCACTCTTCTGGGTGCATCACCCATGTGGGAAACTGGTGGCAATGTAAGTTAAGCTTACATACAATTTGTCAAACAAACATTGTCATTTATTTCTTTTTTCTCTTATAAACTTTCTTTAATTTTCAGTGATGAAGTCGATCAAGTAGTTACTAGTACACCAGAACCAGGCCAATTTATTACAATATGTGTTGCCAGAAGCATGGATTGTGACAGTCAATCAGATATTGGGACTATGTTAAGAAAAAGTATTCGAAAAACATGATATCCTTCAAAAGACTGTAGGAAATGCACATATTATGAAAAATTAAGAACAATCACTACCAGTTCACCAGTGTTCTAAAATTTGAATGACAATTCAAAGATTAATGTTGGAAGTAGCAGGAATAAAAATGTCGAAGTTAATGTAATAATAATGGATGACGGCTTGACTACTATAGCCAAGATAAATACCAGAAAAAATGACTTGAATGGACTCGTAGATAAAACTCTGAAGATATTATGTTGAGTAGCAGGTCACTGGTGAACCAACGTTGATTGACAGTACATGGTTTTACCACTAGGCCTCTAAGGTTTCAAACTATTACTCACAAATGTTGATGTTCATCAATTACATGATATATATGAAATGTATAAAAACAACATAACAGTAATTACATTATAAATTACAAATATTATAATAACTATGTAGTGCATCATTTACAAATATGAAAGTTACCTCTGCAATGGAACTTCATTTATAAAAAATAACAACAGATAACTTTAGGTTATTTTATTAAAAGGGGAGGTAACATTTGGCACTGTAGCTTGGTTACAAGTAAGGTGACATGCATTTTTTATTTTATGATGTTGTTTGTTGTTATGCTTCTTTGTAGAAAGAATAGAACAACTCTCCGTGTTAGAACCTTTTTTTTATTATTGAATTGGTGTGAAAATGCATCGATTGCGGCCATTTTATGCAAAGGGGAAATAACATTTAGCACTGTAAATTTGTTACAAGTATGATGACCTGTATTTTTTATTTTATTTTCGATTTGTACTGTTATAGTGCCTCTTTGTAAAAAGAATGAAACAATTCTCCACGTTAGAACTGTTTTTATTATTGAATTATTGTGTAAATGCATCGATTGCGGTCATTTTATGAAAAAGGGAGGTAATATTTAGCACTGTAATTTAGTAACAAGCATGGTGGCAAATATATATTCTGATATGGTTTGTTAAAGTGCCTCGTTTTAGAAAGAATGAAACAATTCTCCGCGTTAGAACTTTTTTTTTTAATTAGTGTAAAATTTCAATATTTGCAGCCAAATTTATAATCGTAGCAATTTATGAAAATCATTTTATGAAAGGTGAAACCCAAAATAGCATCATGATTTTTATCTGTTTTAGATACTTTATCTTTTGTTACATGGATGGCAACAATATTTTGTTGAAATATATCACTCTTTTAGTAAATAAAACATGATTTATAACTTGCACCCCTTTGCTATCTTTTCTTTAAAAAAAGTGTAAAACGGTGTAGTTTAAAATTAGTCGTAGCAAAAAATAAGCATGGTGACCTATATTTTTTTCTAGTGTTTTAAACTTGTCTTCAATGTAAGTGTGCAAAATTTTAAAAAAATCTCCGCGCTTGAATTAACTCGAAGAAATGTCTTTAAATGTTTAATTAAACCAGATATGAAACCAATTTTTATATTTTGATTAAAGACTGGCTTACAGTTTGGTAAGGCTTTTTTTATTTGATATTATACTATATATTATTAGAAAACATGTGCTGCTGTGAGTGTATTTTATAAAAAGATATTGGGACCAGTTTAAATACTTTTAACTTTTAATTTACATAATTTAATTTGATTTGGTAAATATTGGAGTCCATTATCTTAGTACAACATGATATGCTTTAGTGGTGTAACTGGCAAACACATCTACACTTTTGTAGAAACTCTGGGTTCAAATCCCAGCATTTGCAAACAACATGGAAAAGAGATGGCTTCAATATGGTGAAAAGGTTGTTTTTTAATGAAATTATTCTCTATTAAATATCTCTAGTATATATAATTTGTTTTTTTAATAATGTTTGTTGCTGCATGGACAACACATTTTTTATTGCTTGCAGTTACCAGTGTTACAGAAATTTTTGTTGAGCTGCTAACATTGTTAATCTTACTTTTGATATTTTAATTTTTACGAGACATCAGGGATTTTTGTGCTTACTCTTTCTGACTGCTATACATTAAAAATATATTTTATATACATTTTCCGTGGACTTCAGTTTACAATGTTCTCTTAAAAAGATAGTGTTACAAAGATAGAGTGATTGATATATAAAGTAATTAGTTTTGGATTCAAATCCCAGCTTATGCTATATTTTTTGTCTATTTTGTTTGTTCCTGTTTAGTATTACAACTAGATTGTAGGAGAATCTGGACAAGAACTGAAGGGAACTTATGTTCAGATTGTATATTTCATTCATTCAAACCTGTGTTAAGCAGCCAGTCATGGAAATGAGCAAGTGACCGTGTGAGGTTGCTTAATACATGTTATTAAGTTAATTTACTCTAAAACATAGAAATGGAGAAATAGAAAATATGATTGCTTACGACAGGTGGCTGCTTAATAAAGGTGATCGCCTACACAGGTTTGTCTCTATTTGGATACTTCAGCTGCTAATTTTGGAATTTAAGTACATGTGTACAGTCATGCTTTTATGGTGACAATGTAACTAAATATTGTATTCCTTGGTACATGGGAGATGGAGGTCCAATATACTTATGTGCCCAAAGACTTCTTTTAAATTGTTTTTCTAGTCAAATGACCCTAAAGTCTCCAACATTTGATTAATCCTGTCCAGAGAAATATATTTAATAAGTCAGTGTTTAACATTTAAACCACAAAAACTCTACTAATGCTTGAATACAGCATGAATGTCTGGTGTTTAAAATTATACAAATGGCTCTTGCAGTGGCAGAGTTGTCCAAGAGGTGGTGTTGTCATATGGCCACTTCTCACCGCTTTAATTGTTGTTCAAATCTCCGCTCCGGTGGACAGATAACGTTTTGTGTGAAAATTATTAGGAGGTAACTTGCAGAAGAATAGTGGCTCATCTGAAATTCATTACTAGGTAATCTAGGTTTGTTTTGAAATTGGCGTTAAACCCTTTTAAAATAAATACTGGTTATCGACTCAGTGTAAATTATAGTATAGATTTTGTTTATGTTACAGGACAAGAAAAATATGCAGCCAGTCTGTTTTGCTTACAAGGCAAATGCTCTACCGACTGAGCTAACCAGACGGCTGACATATAATATTTGTCTCCTAACAGGTTAGGTACATACTGTGACATTTAAATCATGCAAAAACAAATTAATTAAACAGGAGAAAAAAACATGTCCGGACGTCCTGAAAACATTTTGTGACCAGCACCCATTCATGGTAATATAAATGTTTGTTTATATTTGTATTATATGTGTAGGTGTATTTTCAAATAAAAAAAAACAGTTTTGATAACATTTTAGGGTACCATTTTTGGCTCTTCTGCCCAAAGGGCTTACTCAATGGAGCGTGGTCCCTCGTCTGCCAAAAATAAATCATCTGACAAACCGCTTTTGAAAGTATATATGTAGTAATGATACTCAACTATAGTTATAATAAACATTAATACTTTTTTAATGGAACTGCGTTTGTCTATATTTACATAAGTTGCGGTTTCATGTTTGTACAAAAAGAGTTAAAATAGGTAATTTTCAAAAGTTTTCTTCTCAACAACAGGTCAGCCAAATTTGTTCATATTTGATATAGTTGTCCCTTTGTCCTTATGAAAAGGGGCTTAAAGATTGTACAAATCAAGGGGTTTGCGTGTATAGGGGTTCTGTAAGGGGACTTCAGTTTGACATAGGAATACTATGGGGAATGGAAAATCCTATTTTTTCATCCATTTATGAGTTTCTTTATTCAATTTGAGTTTTGAAGCATCATCTAGTCGTGACAATTTTCCTCTTTATGTCAAACTTGTTCATATATTATATAAGTTATCCTAGCATCAGCAAGTGATTGGAGATTTGGCAAATCAAGTGACATTTACGTCTACGTAGGAATATTATTGCGGAAAGTGATTTTTGAGGTGCGATTCCTTCAGTATCGTAGGTTAATTGTCTGTTGCTCATTTCATATTCACCAAAGAACTGCTTCCTCATGGTTTCATACTACAAGAACAACATCGCTATTTAATGGAGCGTAACGATTGCTGAAATGCAGGAGTGTCCATACAAATAAGCATATCGGATAGCAAAAATGAAAAAAGTCCCTGAAGCAAATGTTACTGTTTTTCTGCTTAAAAAAAGTTAAACATGTCGTCAATATTAATTTCGACATTTTATTTAGAAATGTTTAACAATATCACAGAAAAGTTCTGTAATGGGCGCTACGTCGTATAGATTCAGATTCAGATCATTTCATTTAAAAGTACATTTGTATGTGATAAAGTCGCGGGGGATCGCCTCTTTCGTCAAACTAATTCTTTATTCGTAGTGTATTATCAAGGGCATTCATCTTGTCGCTCGTATTTCATAGTCTATGTAAATAGGTTATGATTTTTCTTGTTCTCACTCCATTTCTGCCATTTATCCTCGATACAACAGTATCCTGTATAATTGAATCAACAGATGTGTAGCTTTTTTCTTTTTTTCTTCATACACAGCCAGCGACAACTCGTTTCTTTTTAGCCTTAAAAAAAACTTATTGATGTACTTAGCATATCAAAGCGGTAATGTGTTTATAGCATCTACAACAATGGTTAAATGAGTCTTGGTAAGAGGTTTTACTTATTCTGATGCAGGGAACTTAATTGTCATTATCCATTGTAAAATGTGTACAGCATGTTGATAACCTAAAGTGGACGGATTAAAATGTAAAATGGCACACCTAAAAGTCATGCTGACATGTAATTTCATAATTACATAAGGAGTATTATGTTGGTGGAACCTTCTTTGTCAGCAGTGCTTCTGAAGTTATGAAATCAGCCATATAATAAAGTAATCTAAATTTGGATATACCTACAACCATGTTCATCATCTTTTATGTATGAAAAAAAACAGCATAAGTAAAAGATAAAAAAAAAAGTAAGTTTAAAGTGCACAGATTCCTCAGAAAAACGCATTACCGCCTAAAAACATGAAATTAGTTTAGTAAGAGAGTACTATTTTTTTCAAATCATTCATATCTAGCTACTTCAATGGTGTACCCTACCATTCAATATATAAATTATAAAAAGTGTTGTCTGATGGCATAGTATGTTTCATATTGTGTAAATATTTCAGCAATGTAGATCATTTGGTGAACTTTTCTGTATATAATTGGTTGCATCACACTGCATTTCATGTGTTTACAAGCAATATACTAATGTAATGTTTTTCAATCAATAATGATACATTAGAAATTGACTGTATGTTTAAAGTGTAAATAACTTGAAAACCACAGGAAAAATATGTGTATTTTGAAAATATCTATTCAATTTCTATAATGCCAGGGGCTGCAAACACAAATTCACTTGGAAACGGTCCCCTGTATTCTTTAAACATGTGTTATGCTTAGAAAATACAAACTGTTCGATTGCTATATGGCTTTCCTCCATTATACAATTTAATACCATACATGAATATGGATTTTTTTATTTGTGCCAGCTTGATGAAATCTTATAATATTAAGTAGGAATCTAACATATGATTGAAATAAATACCTGAAATTTCAGTAATTTAATGGTCATTTTCCAACATTCTTTTGTCAAGGGCAAATGAATGCAGGTTTCTGAAGGCTTTGCAGTCTCTGGCTGGGTCCAACCACTCTTCCTCCTGGTCTTCATCTAGCAATGGACCATGGATGCATCGGTATGAGTCCCTCCCATGAAGTAGGATCCATGATATGATGTAGAACACCCCTCCATATGGCCTGAAACAATAATGTAATTACATAAATGGGACTGTTAAAAGAAAACACAACCTTTAGACCTATATGCTTTTTTTCGCTTAATTTTTAAAAAAAAAATATATGGGCATTACACCGCTTTAACATTCTGCGCATGATACTATTTAGTGACCTTTGACCTTTTAACTACGGCTTTGGCTATGTATATCTAGTATGTGTACACATAATAACAGAAAATGTTATGCATAAGTTTGTATAATGACAGCCGACACATGTGATACAAAACTCTTATGAATCACTTCGTATAAGGCTCAAAATGAAATATTATTATATATAAAATAAATATTATATTGCATTCTGAGCAAATTCTTCAATATTTCACATTTCACTTTTGACCTAATGACATCAACATGATCCTGTATTATTGGCATGTCATTGTTAATTCAAAATATATCTTAAATATGAATGTGTTTGGTATTATCTCGTCCAAATTTTACTTGTGGTGACCTTTGATCTAATAACTCAGTCAAAAAATTTTGAACACGCCAAACCTCATGGATCGGTTTCTAGACTGTTCGATTTATCACAAGACACGTGCTGCTGCTGAGCTAAGAACGTACGTTTTTGATTTGATGCAGCAAGTCTACATTAAAAGCAATATCTGTTAACAGGCGGGTTGTCTTACTTGCAATTTTGTGGTTGTTTCACCGATTGATAATACATTAATATATGTAAATATACTATTTATTCTTGCTTGGATATACATATATACTCGGGAATACATTACATAACAGTTACTTTACTTTTGTCGTCAAAACATAAGTTACTGTTTTAAGATGAGTTTATCTGGATCGTCAACCGGTTTGAAACTTGGGTTTTTAATCCTCTGTGTATCGCTTCTTCTGCATATTGTTGGCTTCGCAACGACATCATGGGCTGTAGGCAAATATGCTGTGTCCCGTTACACAGGGAGGTTTTCTAACAGATACAAACAGGAGGTGTCCGTGGGTCTATGGAGGACGTGTTTAGGTGAAACTTGCTATAAGCAACGAGGTGCTCAAAGTATGTATTAACTTCATTTTATAGTTTTATATATGTAATATTACGCATTAATGAGTTCTAATTAATTTGTTTTATATCATATATTTGTTTGGCGTGTCTTGTGATAATTTGTTTTATATAACATGTATTTGTGGGCGTGTCTTGTGATTGATTGATTGATTGATTGATTGATTGATTGATTGATTGATTGATTGCATATTTAGCGTCATTTTTATGCCATCCATCGATGGCTAACAGACGATCAGTTAACCTAACCACTGTTTCCTGGGATTAACGCGTGTCTTGACGTAATTTGTTTTATATAACCATATTGTGTGTGTGTGTGTGTGTGTGTGTGTGTGTGTGTGTGTGTGGTCATCATTTGTTTTATATAACATGTATTTGTGGGTGTATCTTGTAAGATTGGTTGTACATACTATGTTTTTTTTGTGATCATTTGTTTTATATAATATATATTTGTGGGTGTGTCTTGTTACCAATTGTTGTATTTTTGGGTGTGTCTGATAATTATTTATCTCGTAATAGCTTGTTTTGTGTAACACATGTTTGTAGGTGTGATTTGTAATATCAACATTTATTTGTGTGCCTTGCAATCATTTTCATATCACACGTATTTGTTGGTGAACTTGTCATTTTTATGCAATCTATGGTTAAAAGACCATCAGTTAACCTTAACAATCTTTCCAGAGATTCTGAATTGTTAACCAGTATACGAGTTTCATCACCACATGTAATTGATAGCTTTCCCACCTGAATCAGACACATGGAAATGAGATGCAATGTCGTATTTATATAATGAATGTCGTATTCAGGAGTTGAAATAATTTAAAACGTAATCCATTATACAATGGATGTTGGCAGCTTATGTCTGAGGTAGTTCGAGCCAGTGTCGACGCGACGGCCACTCAAACAACACCCATTACTCGTTCTTCCCAGGAAATATATTCGAGACCGATCCATATAGGCGCTTAGCTTAATTTACAATTCAACCTAAAATAAACAGCGCATACATGTATGTGCGTTCTGCTAAGTTTGTATGTAGGCTGATAGGTAGATATGTATGTATATATGTAGGCCGACAGGTAGATATGCATAGCCACCACACGATGTTTATATCTCTTGTGCGCACTGATTAAAGTTCTTAACATTAATATACACACATCACTGAGTTTCAGCATGTGTATACAGGTTACACTGGAGTATGCGGTTTGCATATAAAGGAGTAGATGAACGAGGGTATACATACTTTCTTCCATTTTAATCAGATATGAGAGACGAATACGATGAGGCGCAATTTCTTAAATCAATCATCACAGAGACTATGGTCGGGTGGGAATTCGACCTCATGACCGCTGGATTGATAGTCAGGTGTATTACCGACTGAGTTAACCGGTTCCGGTTATTGTGCTCGATTTATAATCTGTCCTGACATATAATTTCAGAAAATAATCGAATTAATAAAGTAATTTTGCTTTTAAATATGTATATCACTACTGATGGTTACATATCAATCAGACAGGCTGTACTTACATTGTCTTATATATCATCATTTGTATTATATTTTATGTACAATATATTTTTATGTTTTTTACTTGTGACAGTTGTGGCATGTTGCACCGCTGTGCTTACTGCAATGTATCATTTCAGGTTGGTTTCAAGCCATACAAGCTTTGGAATGCCTCGGGTTAATAGGTATGGTCATTTCAGTTGCTATTACCGGAAGTATTATAATGTACTCTGGAGGCCATCGGACAAGCAAACTGCACAAGTATAAATACATAGGTCCGATGTTTACAGGTAAATAATTATAGTTTTTTATATATTTAAAAGACAATTTCGGCAGAATAGGCCTATTTTTGTTGATCTTACATACTTTCAATCCGTTCAGCCTCACAATTAAAATAAATGATTTAACAAAACGTCTCATGAGATGAATATTCAATATATAATAAGTGTATGTATACCAAAAAGACACGTGCTCTGTAAGATGTTATTGTATTATTGTTAAAGGCGCATGTTTCAGTTCAACTTTGTTGTTGTTTTGATTTTATACATACACTGTTAGTGACATATTAACTATACAAATTAGATATAGACATATTAATATTTTTCATGGGTTCGATACTCTTAAAATGATTAAAGTAATGGATAATTATGTGAATTCACATAATAATAGCGGTTAACATTTTTGGACAAGTTCTGAACGGCATGGACGAAAGGGGGAGACTGGCTGACCTCACCACGTAAATAGAAATAGCCTTGTTATTTCTTCAGACTTACTTACATGTTCAGGAGAAACGATTAGTGGATAAAATGTATTTGTGAACTGCTTCAAATATTTTAACATTATTGTCATAAGAGAGTTGTGGTTCACCAAAAAGAAGTATATTTAAAGAAACTGTACATAACTCACTTACAGATGTCAGGAGTGGTATGCGTTGATGCTGGTAAAGGTGACAATTGAGAAAGAAGTGAGCTATGCTTTCTATTTGTCCACATGTACACAGGGGGGAGTCTTCAACGTGTTTAAGAAATAGATGTTGTTTAAGTGCACTACAACTCGTTCGGAGGTGGGCATGCAATAATTGGCATTTCCTTGTACCTATGTAAAAGAATTTAGGTAATTTTGGTTCGTTACTTTCGAGTTTATGTTTAAAAGCATTCAGAGAAGAGGCTTGTCTTGTTTCAAGTGGGAGAGTGTTCCAGTCACGGACAACGGAAGGAATAAAGGAATTTGAGTACAGAGTTGTTCTTGAAGAAGGAATTTGAATATTATTATTATTTCTGAGGTTGTACGTGGAACTTGCATTTGTAAGAGAAAGAACCAATGAATATGGATATGGTGGGACCATTCCGTGGATCATTTTATAAAAAAGAGTAAGTTTGTGTTTAGTTCGACGCGTTTCAAGACTTTCCCATCCTACTTCAGAATTCAGGTTATGGATAGATATAAGTTTTGTAACTCAAGCTGTTATTCGTGCAGCTTCATACTGTATTTAAATCAAGTTCATATTACTCATAATTTGTACAATTATCCCAAATAACATTGGCATATTCCAATAAGGGTCTTATAAATGACATGTAGATTGTTTCTAGTGATTTTCTATCTAACTGAAATTTTAGTTTTCTCATAATATTTATTCTAGACCAAGCTTTATTCTTAATATAGTCAATATGAGTGTGCCAGCTGCAGTTATTTGATAAGTATACTCCTAGATGTTTGTGAGATGACACATCTATAATTTGTTGGTTCTGCATAAAAAGTGGGGGGGGGGGATGGAACCAGCCATTTATTTGACCATTCAAATATTTTATTTATGTCAGAATTTAATGTCTGTGCAGCATTAACAATATCATTATTATGATTATTTATAAAGTAAAGGCTTGTATCATCGGCAAAAAGTCGTATGTTGGAGTGAATATCAGATACTATGTCATTTATATAAACTAAAAACAGAAGAGGACCTAATATAGATACCTGGGGAACACCGGCTTTAATTGGTCTCCAGTTAGACCTCGCGCCTAGAATGACAACACATTGGCGTCTGTCTTTAAGATAGTCAGTTAAAAGATTCAAAAGTTGACAAGATATACCATCTGCTTTCAATTTAGCCAACAACCCTTTGTGCCAAACTCTATCAAAGGCTTTACATATATAAAAAAATACAACTCTGACCTCTTTGCCATCGTCAATCGCTTTGCAAAAGGTATGATAAAGAAAAGATAGCTGGTTGACAGTTGAATCACCAGGCACAAAACCAGATTGAAATGAAGAGAGAACGTTACTATCTCGAAAATAATTGAACATATGCTTAAATATGAGCCTTTCAAATACTTTATTCAATACACTAAGAAGTGAAATTGGTCTGTAATTATTAGCCATAGACGGGTCTCCTTTCTTGTAAATAGCACTTACGAACGCTTTCTTCCAAACTTTAGGATAAAAACCGTTTGTTAAACAAGTGTTAAACAAATCACACAGTGGGGTCGATAATTCATTACTTAGCTCACGGAGCATATAATTATTAATTTCATCGGGACCTGATGCTTTTCCAACTGGTAACGATTTAAGAATACTGCACACATCGATGAGTAGTAAAGCCAGATCTAGTAAAACTGGGATGTTTTGTGTAGGTATCAAAATAGGTGGTTCAATGTTATCGTCATTTAAGATTGACTGAGATTGGAAAAATGAATTTAGTAAGTTGGCTTTTAGCTCAAAATCGGAAATAATAGTTCCATTGTCATTCAGTGGAGGAATTGCTGGCTTGTCATTTGAAGAGATGAACGACTTTAATATTTTCCACCAGTCTTTGAGAGAGAGAGATAGAGAATCAAGTTTACTTGCTAAATTATCATAGTATGACTGCTTTGCTTGACGTATAAGTTGGACGACCTCATTACGTTTTTGTTAAAAGCTGTTCCAGTAGTATATTTCGTTAGATCTCTTTGCCTTCTTAAAAAGTCTTTTACGGGCTCTAATATTCTTTTTTAACTCAGTGGATATCCACGGAGGTTCTTGCCGTTTAATTTTAATGATTTTATTTGGAATACATATATTTGAAAGTTCATTAATTCTATTAGCAACATTGGTAGCATACACGTCTACATCATTGCTAGAGAGTTCGTTCCAGTTAGTTTGAATAATTTTATTTTTTAAAAGAGCTGGTCATCAAGTTCATTTCTTTTGACAATAATTATTTTCATCTATTAGTGTATATAATACATTACTATACATTTTGCCACATATTTGTAATTTACTGTACGACTAGGTGAAAAATGTCATTAGCATTTTGCTTTCGTTCTTATCCCTATTCTATTATTGTTCACCAATGTTTCCTTAACACATTCACAGTCAAAGTGTATTCAGAAATAAAATACATGTTTGATTCATATAACTACTGCGTACATTCGGATGCACATATCATCAAATTACTCATTTTAAATGATACAAGATCCGATTAAGCCGGTTCTAGAACGTGTCGAAGATGATGGTTTATTAATATCAAATTTTTGTATCAATTTCTAACTGTGGGTGGAACATCAGATAACGTAATAGATTACAATTCCGACATTAGTTAGCCAATTTAGCTAGTTCAAATTAGTGTTCGAGGTATTTTGATTATTAGCTCAACTGGTGAGCTTTAGTGATCGCTTGGTGTGCATCGTCTGTCGTCCGTCGTCCGTCGTCTGTTGTCTGTCGTCTGTCGTCCGTCGTTAACTTTAAGCTTCTAACAACTTCTCCTCTGAAACCACTGGGCCAATTTTGATATAACTTCACAGAAATGTTCCTTGTGTGACACTCTACTCTAAGTTTGTTCAAGCTATCTTGATTTGTCAAAAAACATAGTGGCCAGGGGGCGGGGCAAGTTTAATTTATAAAAACTTAAAAAATCTTTTTGTCAGAAACCACTAGGCCAATTTTGATATAATTTCACAGAAATGTTGCTTGGGTGACCCATTACCAAGTTTGTTCAAGCCATTTTGAGTCGTCAAAAAACATGGCGGCCAGGGGGTGGGGTTAGTTTACTATATAAGCTATAATAAAAACTTAAAAAATTTTCTTGTCAGAAACTTCTAGCTCGATTTTAAAATAATTTCACAGAAATGTTCCTTGGGTGACCCTTTACCAAGTTTGTTCAAGCCATCTTGATTCGTCAAAAACATTGCGGCCAGGGGGTAGGGTTAGTTTACTATATAAGCTATAGAAAATCTTCTTGTCAGAAACTACTGGATAGATTTTAAATAGTTTCACAGACATTATCCTTGGTTGACCCTCTAACCAGTTTGTTCAAGCCATCTTCATTCATCAAAAAAGACAGCCACCAGGGGGCGGGGCAAGTTTAATTAGTAAAAACTTTAAAAAAAATTCATGTCAGAAACTACTTGCTCGATTTTAAAACAATTTTATAGAAATGTTCCGAGGATCCTTCACCAAGTTTGTTTAAACCGTAGTGATTCGTAAAGAAACATGGCGGCCAGGGGGTGGTGTTAGTTTACTATATAAGCTATAGTAAAAACTTAAAAAATCTTCTTGTCAGAAACCACCCGATCAGTTTTAAAACAATTTCGCAGAAATTTTCCTTGGGTGACCCATTACCAAGCCATTGTTTTTTGTTAAAAAACATGACCGCCACAGTGAGGTGCTAGTTTACTATATAGGCAGCTATAGTAAAAACTATAAAAGCCTAGACCTCATTTCGATGTAATTTCACTGACATCTACCAAGTGTGAACTCTGTTACATCTTTAAAACAAATCAAAATTCTAACTACTTGACCATCTCGTTTTTCTAGAATTTTGAGTGTACATGTATTATATAAAGTTGGGTGACTTAAGGTCATTCAGGTGAGCGATATAGGGCCATCTTGGTCCTGTTGTATAACAGTTACTACGATTTAAGTTTGGTGACGATCAAGTAAAAAGTAGAAAACTAGAGTGAACACAATGTCAAACAGTGCATTTTAATGTTTCAAGGATCATAACTCTGACACTTATAATTCGTCTTTGCCAGTTCAAAAATGTGTCCAAGATAGAACTGATACGGAAGTTTAGTTAACACTCAATGAAAATTGGGGGTGCCAAGGTGAACATAACAAAGTCTTTATGGACAGATTGACGACGGACACAGAACAATTAAAATAGCTCACCTTGAGCTATGCTCAGATGAGTAAAATTGGCCAGATCTCAGGGAACATTTAAGATGCTGTGTTGAATTTTATTCTATGAAAAGTATTGAGATATGGGGCACTGTGTACCACTTCAAAACGAATAGATCAACGTTTGATAGAATAACTGAGTGGATGTTACATATGCGACGCAAACGCCGACAAGTGACGCCAACGCCGACAAGTGACGCCGAACAAAAGCCCATATATATGTAGTTTAGTCGCAATAACACAGTGTAGTAATTATCTTTCCTGGGATCTCACTTGAATTAGAGGTGGTACGACTACATTTTTTCTAATAATAATTAAACAACATGAAATGGAAATGATATTTATCAAACGCGATTTGTGAAACATCCAGAAAAAAATCCATATTAATGTCCGAACTTTTCACATATAAAGTTGCATTTATTTTTTATGTATGCTTAACGTGAAAATAAAAATTAAAAGACAAGTAAGAGAAACCTGGCTTAAGTTTTGATTTTTCAGCTTGGTTTTGTTTATTGCAACAGCGGTACGGTACGGTTTAAAAACCTATTGTCAGTAACCACGGCAAAAGAATCTCGTAACAAACATTTAAATTCGTCTTTTTCAATTGTGCAAAGGGTCTAGGTAATCAGCTGTTTAATTTAGGGTAAAATATGTCAATTTGGCATTAATTCAATACACCTTCGATATATCTAAACTTGTGTCAGTTTGGCATTAATTCAATACACCTTCAATATATCTTGATTTGTGTCAATTTAGCATTTAATACATCTTTATAATATTAAGATTTGTGTTAATTTGGCATTAATTAAATATACCTTCATTATATCTAGATTTGTGTCAATTTGGCATTAATTCAATACACCTTCAATATATCTAGATTTGTATCAGTTTAGCATTAAAAACATCTTCATTATATCTAGATATGTCAATTTACCATTAATTAAATACATCTTCATTATATGTAGATTTGTGTTAATCTAGCATTAATTAAAAATACCTTCATTATATCTAGATTTGTGTCAATTTACCATCAGTTAAATACATCTTCATTATATTTCAGCCCTTGCCATCACGATAGGCATCATCATCTTCTTGACAAAGTACATTGCTTCTTCTAATGTTATAACAGTTGGTTACTCAGTCGGTTTAAGTTCAGCTGCCAGTACTGGTGCCTTCGTTGTCGCCTTCATATTCTGCTGTTGTGGCGGGCCATCGGAGACACCAGGGCAAGGCGATCCGACAACCGTAGTTCAACCACCTAACCAAAGTGGCGGAAACAACCTATTTCAAAGTGGTGGAGGCTATGGAGGTTACGTGATACAACCACCGCCACAAGCTTTTGCAATCCCGTCAGCTCCTCCGCAATATAGTACAGATAAATCGTCACAACCAGTAGCCTATCCACAACCAGTAACCTACCCACAACCAGTAATTAACCCACCTGCGCCTGTGGCCAGTCCACTACCACCAACATATGACTTGACCACAAAATAGTAAAACAGTGTTATGAAAGTGGGTTATTTTATACAAATATTGCAATACATATACATATAGATACACTGAAGAGAGTGACCTTACTTCAAGATTGCGAACCTGGGTTGCTTGTGGAGCTTGTGCTTAAATTGAAGTGTTTAGACCAGTTGATAACATCTGCCGTGAACATGGTAAATAAATTTTAAGGTGATATTGGAAAAGGAATATATATAAAGTGAAACGCGGACAATTGAGAGTAGTTTCTGACGATGGTTAAACAACCTTTGCTACATTAAGTGAAGGTAGTGTATTTGGAGAGATCAGCATTTTAAACATAGCTGGGAATAAAAATAGAAACAGGCGCACGGCCAATATAAGAAGTGGTGGTTATTCAGATTTGTTTTGTTTGTCGAAAGACGATCTCTGGGAAGAACCAGATGCAAAGAAAACTCTGGTTGGTTGACAAAGGGAAGAAAATCTTGATGAGATGCTGATGCAAAAAAGAGAAGAACAATAAGAAACAACAGAACAGAAATTGAAGAGGATTGAAGGCAGTCTTAATACCTTACAAACTTGGTTTGCTAGACCCCTAGCTGACTTCAATACCATCCAACAAAAGCTAAAACAACGAATTACGCGTGTAGATAAAGCTACGACGAAGGAGGTTGACGCAGTTTTAAATAAGTCCTATCTTGTCACTTGATAGAAAACACTCTGAAATCAATAAACATCATAAAAGAAAAAAAGATTACTTACAAATAAGGTCGGATATGCAAGTTTTAAGTAGTTTGCCTGCAAAAGAACAAATACTAAAATATTAAGTAATAGGAACAACATGTCATCCAAACGGTTTCCATATGTATTTAATCAGATTACCGGCATTAGATTATGTCAACTTAATGATTCCGTAGGCATGTGCCTGTCATATTATGAAAATAGACATAAAGCCAAAACTTTTGTATTTTTATTGTTATATCGACTTCTTCATGCGTTCTTTATACAATACACCAAATCTTGAAAAAGTACCAGTGACGTCATTCACGTTGTAAAGTGATTGGAATGATAGTTAAATGAAAAGATATTTAGGTAGATATACAGACGTGTTCTATAACGAAAATGACTTCACTTCACGTGATTGTGGGACGCCATTACACCATATATATTTGAAATGGTAGACTATTTACACAGAGCACATGCAAAGTTAATTTTTGGGGGCGGTGCTTTAGCAGCAGCTCTCAGAGCTAACATGATTTTTTCCTATACCGCAAATCTACAACATTGTATCGTGTTAATGCAAACCTGACAACTATCAATCAAACAGTTCCACCCCCTGATAAGCATTCGAACACACTATAAACAGTAGATTCGCCTATTCCAACGAAAACATTAATATTATAACAGACAGCGACGATTTATACCTATAAATAATTGTGTATCGTATAAATTCCAAGTTTATATTCAGTGCTATTAATCAGCACAAAGGAATTAAAGCGCATGAATACAGACGCTCTGAACTATGGTCACGTGACCGATAGTTTTTTCAGGACGCCATCTTGGACAGCAATTCAAGACAAACAACTGCGTTTTTAACTATTAGTCGTAAATATATTTTTTATATTTCATTGAATACGGGAACGAAACTTTTCTAGATCTGTCCCTTATGCCAAAGAAATATACTTCTATAGGTTTTTGCTTATGCCAATAAACAATCAATACTCGTTCTAAAAATAGAGACCTGCTAATATCGATCACGTGACTTGCGGTTTCTCCCAAATGTTTAAAAATAGACTTGTATTCCTTAAAAGAATTCGTGATTGATGGAGTTATGAATAATGTCAGTGCTGATTTTTTTGTTATTAAGTAAATATTTCATATGTTTCCAATAATTGGAACGGTAAATAATTTCTATTTAAACATTTAAGAGTTAAAGCATTTGTGTTTCCGTAGCAAAAATACACAAACATCCAGATGTGTCTAAAAATCGGCGCCATAACATTTTGGCTAGTTCCGTTTATGGGGTGATATAGGGCCCTAGAAAATATAAATGTAAGAATCAATTCTTAATGTCGACATACACATTTCAACTTTTCGTCTTTTAAACTGTTGCGCTAGAGAAATCAATTATGAAAATAGTAAATGAATATACTCAAAGTAGAATTCATCGTACTAGATTCAGAGCACTTAATTTTATATATGATAAAAAACTTGTCATTTCTGAAAATATCACGAGTTGAGTTGAAGATACTGTAAAGTACCTGTCCCAGTAGGCTACCCTTTAGTACAGAATGCCGAGGTTTCCGTCATCTCTACATTTGTCAGGATGAAGTTATTACGTCTTAATACTCACATACATGTAGGAAGGTACTGGATGAAACAGTCGAACACAGTTGTACATAACATATACATGGTTTATTTTATCATGTAGATATATACGTTGTAAATGACAGAAGTTAATGAAATGATATAGGCCTACTACATCTATAGTATTTGATCTGGGGGGTATATATTGGTATTTGAAAAAGCCGAACTCCGTCTATAATGGGATCTTCCCCATTCTTAGTGTTTATACAATTCTCTAATTACATATACATCTAAATATCCGTATGCGTGTTTTCTCTTTAAGAGCAATGAATCGTCTTGGACTTGTAACCACGCGATATCGGCTCCGGACTGACATATTTGTAGGCCTACTGTTAACTGGACTTGTATAAAGTAGTAGAATAATCAATAAGTATTATATTATCGTATATCTACCTTGAAGTGTAAATATGATATATGGGTTCTCAAATGGAAATTGAATTCAGGTCTAGTCAAATAACTACTGTAGCTTGACTGTATTTAATGGAACTTCACTGACCGTACAATCAATGAGGAAGATGACCAAATGCCGATCTGCTCCAGTATATATATCTCTTGAGAACGTACCACGTGATTACAGCGTCCAATCAATGCATTTGATTTCAACAACCCTTAGTAATTTGCCTATGCTTATAAATCACCGAGACAAGTTAAAAGGTAACATAATATAGTAGGTTCACATGTTCAAGAGAAGGCTTTTATGAAAAGCCTGAGAAATTTATACTAATATAATAATAAAGCGCATACAAATTTAAAAGCCAGAGTCAAATTTAGTATGCTCATGAATCTAGCAGACGAAATAACCTACGCGCTCAATAAAAAGTCCATTATGTATTACATACTAAATCAATTGTAATGACACTGGTTCTTATCTGGCTTATCAGTCTTTTTACATATTTATAACATATTGACAGTTTAACAATCAGAAAAATACAAATTCATTAAAAGCAAGCCATAAACATCATGAAAGTAGTTGGCGCATCAGGAAGTCGATAAACCGCCATATTTTGAACTGTAGAGATGAAGGTCAACACTTGTCACACGAATGTCAAAATCTCTCTGTTGAATAATGTTCACTAGAAAAATCACTTGATCCAAGTCACTGTATTGAACTATTAGTGTAAGCATACCAGTTATCTTCCACAGGAGTTACTGTTCCTGAGAGAATCTCTATTCGCGGTGGTTTTCTAAGAAGAATGTTTTCCATGTTTCGAATACAAAAATTATCAATTATACAGTAAATCTGAAGGTTCTATTTAAAACACGAGTTCACACACTTTAGTTGAAGGTTGTTGTATGTCCGTAGTAATATAAAACACGTTTAATATATTGAAATGATCGGTATCTCATGTTGACATTTCAGCTGATCAATGTTTATTTGATATGATGAAGCACCATGTAATTAAAATATATGATGAACACAGTACGAATGTTTTACGTTGATTTGACACAAAAGACCATCTATGTACTCAATTTCTGACATAATCAGTGTTTTAAATGTTTATGTTTCACAGTTATTTATCTATATATATGTATGTATATATCTTTTATTAAATGTCCATATTAAAGGATGTTCCTTTACAATACTAATCTCATATCAATGATCTTGAAGTTGGATATTTGTCAAATTTAAGAGTTGACGTTCCTACTATAGCAGAAAATACACTCTCAAAGGCAAACTATTCAGTTACATTCTCTGACTTATTCGAGAAAAGGGTCAACGTTAAGCATAGAACATGTAGATTTTTTTTGTACCCTGTATAAGAATCAAAGTTTATCGGGATTATTCTACTTCAACGTATGCAAACTGACCTGTTAGTCTAAAACAATAGTGACATTTTACATCTTATATGCTCCGCCCCAATCAGCCCTTCAGTTTTTTTATTTATTCTTTGATCAACCAATCGGCTGAAAATTCAGAATAAAGGGAACTTTTAAATGTTATATTGTCTCAAATCAGACTAGGTGCTCTAAAACGCTGAACGGTCTCTATATGATATGTTTGTTTGGATTGGCTGCAATGTGACTCAGATTTTGCAGTACTATGTTACATAAAGGTTATTGATGTTGCCGCACACATGTCTATGGTATTAAGGGTGACGTTATTATGTCAATACTGTTTTATTGTACAGTTTTATAACTGCAAAGTTGAACAAACTGCCTCAGATCCAAACAAAATCTTTGTCATTAGATATTACGACACACCAATTGCGTGATGAAAACGACAACAACAACAACAACAACAACGGTCAATGTATGTTAAAGGAAACACAGCGGTTATCTTAGTTCTGTTTATGAATAACTAAGTGATGTCAGCATTACCGGTATATGGTACTGTCGGCGAAATTGTGACCACCAGCTAGTTCCTTCTGCATTGTTTTCTAAGGTTATATCAACATAATGCCTGTATTTCCGGTTATTAATGCGGATATATTAGCGTACACCAGTAGAACAAGACGTTTCTAAATCGTGACTTTAGGTCTTGGTTAGAAGTGTAAAAAAGCATGTGCCATATCTACAATTTGTATCTTTTTTCCGTTGAAAAAATGATTGAAATTGGATCTGGAATAGGGGGGGGGGGGGGGGGGTGTGAAAAACGGAATAGCATTTTTGCCAGCAATGGATTTGTGTTGGATTAACAGGTCCTGGACTTTCAAACAATTTGATTACATTATGCAATTTGATTACATTATGCAATCATTTTCCCCGGTGGTGTATGTTTTTTCTTTACAAATTAGTCATTAAGAATATGACGGATATCTTGTGTTTAGGATGTAGCAAACATTAAAATCAGGGAAGGGAAACTTCTCTGGTCATGTTGACATGTCATCTCAAGATTAGTTACCTATATTTATAGTCTTGATCATAAGCGACGTGTGCTGAATAGGTATTACCGGAACCTAGCCGACCGACCTTGAAAATAATCTTCATTATCCGCGGTGCTACCGAGGACGTCGCGCGGGAAAAACATGTTCACTAAGTGTAGGCTTAGGTCACCTTCCATTAACTGTAGCGCCAAAATCATATATTTTTAGATGCGTGTGCCAAACATTAAACAGTATCAGCATATATTTCCTCGTTTTCTAAAGATACATTCTATTGGTAATCAAATATCCAGTTTACGTTACAAAAGAAATATATTGAAACAAATATTTAATTAAAAAATGATTCGATTTTTTTCGATGGTCATGATATATTCTGAAAAAGGTTTATTTAGAAATATCTTAAAGAGCACGATGTGTTACTGATTTTCGTTGTTCCTTGATTTTATGTAGACAATTTGGACAATAAATTACTACTTGAGGTTTCAAGATTTATCTAGAAAATAACGGTACTTCTGGATCAACCGTGTTGGTATAATAACTAATTTTTTATCTTTGTTGCGTAGTTTCACCATCAAAATACTACAGAATGTTGTTATAGTTACCGCATTGGCAGGTTGTAAGATTACGTGTACATGTATTTATTGGGTAACACAGTCTTATTATATGCTGCTATATGTTTTAAAACGGGTGTTTCTATCAGGGACACCGTCTTTGTCTTACCTATTTTCGAGAAAGGCATATATAGAAGAGAGAGACAGAGATAGAGAGACAGAGAGACAGGGTGACAAACATTAACGGTGAGAAGGATGGCGACAGACATACAGACATACATACATACATACATACATACATACATACATACATACATACATACATACATACATACATACATACATACATACATACATACATACATACATACATACATACATACATACATACATACAGACAGACAGACAGACAGACAGACAGACAGACAGACAGACAGACACAAAGACAGACACAGACAGACAGACAGACAGACAGACAGACAGACAGACAGACAGACAGACAGACAGACAGGCAGGCAGGCAGGCAGGCAGGCAGGCAGGCAGGAAGACAGCCTATCAACATACTAAAAAGAAAGTTTTTGAACTATAAAACGTATACCAGTGTCGTGTTAGATTCACACGCATTACGGAAAGTCCACGCTTTATGGGTGTACAATAATGCTTATTTATCTGGTGTTTCTTTAAGTTATGTATTGATATTTAAAAGACTTGTTTCATAATACCTCAACTTCAAATTGGTAAAGATAACAAGAAATATTTCGCCCAATTAAATGTTTAAAATCGCATTTCAAAACGATCAGTATTTACAAAATGAGCAGTTTTATCCTCAATATGTTCTTTTTTGAAACCTCAATTTTCAAAAATTACTCAAGAAAGAAACAAGAAAACCTGGCAAAACTCATTTGATATAATACATTTTCAATCGGTCATATTGTAAAATTTATCAATATAAGTTTTATTAAAAAAGACATCATCCAAAATTTACTAATTTCCGAGCAATGTATATTTTTCGCCGTCAAATGGTTCATTTCAAAATCTTAATTCACGAAAGATATCAAAGATACCAATATGAATTCCTCACAATAACCATTTGGTATACTATATTTTCAATCGGCGATACTTTTAAAATTATCTAAATAAGCTTAGTTTGATAACTGTTCCTCCAAAATGGATCCATTTCCGAAAATCAACATATCAAGAAAAATCTGGACCCTAATAAACAATGTTAATTATTTTATTTTATTTCATGACCTTTAAGAATTGCAAGTTTACTATATCATTCACACGAAACATATATGTATATATGCATATATATATATATTTCATTGTGTTTTGGGGGAAATAAAAGAGATTAAATCCAGGCAATTGTTTCACAATTTTTTGCCTCGCTTTCGAAAATCTAATCGATAATTTACAAACATACAAATACTTTTTTTTTCAATAGTTTTCTTTAAAGAATGAACATTGGGGAAATTTAAAACATTTTTAAAATAAAGGTTAACATGCTGAAGGAATTTACGAGTATTTTTTATGAGTAATTTAAGTATAATTTGACACTTTCAAGGCGTGACGTCATATTTACATCAATGGTGGACACACTTTTCTGATATTCACTACATTTTTAATTTTAAGTTTTGAAATTAAGAGTGGTGTAAGAAAATCGCATGTCAACTAAAACATTGAATACATGTATATATAGTTTAAAAAATCTAGTGCCCAGTAAGAAAAATCTAGTGTTGAGTAAAGATCTAGTATCGAGTGAGAAAATTAAGTGACGCGTATGAAAATATAGTATTAAACAAGGAAATTGATGTCGTGTTAGGATGTTGAGTATATATATGGATTAGAAATTCGAGTGCCCATTAAGAAAAATCTATAGTTAAGTAAGAATGTTGAGTATATACAGATTAGAAAATATCGTGTCGTGTATGAAAATATAGTGTCAAATAAGGAAATTGAATGTCGGGTTAGGATGTTGAGTATATATAGATTAGAAAATCTAGTGCCCATTAAAAAATATATACATAGTCGAATAAGGATGTTGTGTTTCAAGTAAGAAAATCTAGTGTTGCAGATGAAAATATAGTGTCAAATAAGGATATTGTTGAATGTCGGGTTAGGATGTTGAACATATATAAATTAGAAAATCTAGTGCCCAGTAAGAAATATCAATAGCTGAGTAAGGATGTTATGAATCGAGTTAGAAAATCTAGTGTTGTGTATGAAAATATAGTGTCAAATAAGGAAATTAAATGTTGTATAAACATGTAGATTATATAAAGATTAGAAAATCTAGTGCAAAGTAAGAAAAATCTATAGTTGAGTAAGAATGTTGTGTTGTGAGTGAATAATTTAGTGCTGCGTATGAAAATATAGTGTCAAATAAAGTAATTGTATGTCGAGTTAGGATGTTGAGTATATACATGTATAGATTAAAAAATTAAGTGCCCAGTAAAAAAAAAAATATAGTCGAGTAAGGATGTTGTGTATCGAGTGAGAAAATCTAGTATTGCATATGAAAATAAAGTGTCAAATAAGGAAATTGTCATGTTAAGATGTTGAATATATATAGATTAGAAAAATCTAGTGCCTAGTAAGAAAAATCTATAGTCCAGCAAGGATGTTGTATATCGAGTGAGAAAATCTAGTGTCGCATATATAATATAGTGTCATATAAGGAATTTGAATATTTGTGTAAGTATGTTGAGTATATATAGATTAGAAAATCTTGTGCCCAGTAAGAAAAAATCTATTGTTGATTATTGATGTTGTGCATCGAGAGAGAAAAGGTACGAAACGTGTGCTTATCATGCTTGTTTTAGGTAATTTAAGTATTAAACGAGTGTAATGTTATTATCATGCAGGTAATTTGTCCTGTATAATTTAGGTACAACCGTGTGCTTATTATACAATTGGTGCTTGCCTTGTGTAATTTAGGTACCAAACGTGTGTTTCCCATGGCGTTAGTGCCTGTCTTGCGTATATTCGGCATCAAACGTGTGGTTCTCATGCAATTGATGCTTATCTTGTTTAATTTAGGTACCAAACGTGGGTTCTCATGATGTAAGTGCCTGTCTTGCGTATATTCGGCATCAAACGTGTGGTTCTCCTGCAATTTGTGCTTGTCTTGTGTAATATAGGCACCAAACGTGTGTTTATCATGCCGTTAGTGCCTGTCTTGTGTATATTCGGCATCAAACGTGTGGTTCTCCATCAATTTGTGCTTGTCTTGTGTAATTTAGATACCAAACGTGTGTTACTCATGGTGTTAGTGCCTGTTTTTTGGTATATTTGGCATCAAACGTGTAGTTCTCCTGCAATTGATACTTGTGTAATTTAGGTACCAAACTGTGTTTCTCGTGCTGTTAGTGCCTGTCTTGCGTGTATTCGGCATCAAACGTGTGGCTCTCCGCAATTGATGCTTATCTTGTGTAATTTAGGTACCAAACGTGTGTTTCTCATGGCGTTAGTGCCTGTCTTGCGTATATTCGGCATCAAACGTGTGTTTCTCATGGCGTTAGTGCCTGTCTTTTATATATTCGGCATCAAACGTGTGGTTCTCCTTCAATTGGTGCTTGTCTTGTGTAATTTAGGTACCAAACGTGTGTTTCTCATGGTTTGGTGCCTGTCTTGCGTATATTCGGCATCAAACGTGTGGTTCTCCTGCAATTTTTGCTTGTCTTGTGTAATTTAGGTACCAAACGTGTGTTTCTCATGGCGTAAGTGCCTGTCTTGTGTATATTCAGCATCAAACGTGTGGTTTTCATGCAATTGATGCTTGTTTTGTGTAATTTAGGTACCAAACGTGTGTTTCTCATGGTGTTAGTGTCTGTCTTGCGTATATTCGGCATCAAACGTGTGGCTCTCCGCAGTTGATGCTTGTCTTGTGTATATTCGGCATCAAACGTGTGGTTCTCATGCAATTGATGCTTGTCTTGTGTATTTTAAGTATCAAACATGTGTTTCTCATGCCGTTAGTGCCTGTCTTGGGTATATTCGGCATCAAACGTGTGGCTCTCCGCAATTGGTGCTTGTCTTGTGTAATTTAGGTACCAAACGTGCGTTTCTCATGGCGTTAGTGCCTGTCTTGTGTATATTCGGCATCAAAAGTGTGTTTCTCATGGCGTTAGTTCCTGTCTTTTATATATTCGGCACCAAACGTGTGTTTCTCCTTCAATTGGTGCTTGTCTTGTGTAATTTAGGTACCAAACGTGTGTTTCTCATGATTTGGTGCCTGTCTTGCGTATATTCGGCATCAAGCGTGTGGTTCTCCTGCAACTTTTGCTTGTCTTGTCTTGTGTAATTTAGGTACCAAACGTGTGTTTATCATGGCGTAAGTTCCTGTCTTGTGTATATTCGGCATCAAACGTGTGGTTCTACATGGCGTTAGTGCTGTCTTGCGTATATTCGGCATCAAACGTGTGTTTCTCTTGCTGTTAGTGCCTGTCTTGTGTATATTCGGCATCAAACGTGTGGTTTTCATGCAATTGATGCTTGTCTTGTGTAATTTACGTATCAAACATGTGTTTCTCATGCCGTTAGTGCCTGTCTTGTGTATATTCGGCATCAAACGTGTGGTTCTCCTGCAATTGGTGCTTGTCTTGTGTAATGTAGGTACCAAACGTGTATTTCTCATGCCGTTAGTGCCTGTTTTTGGTATATTCGGCATCAAACATGTGGTTCACATGTAATTGGTACTTGTCTTGTGTAATTTAGGTACCAAACGTGTGTTTCTCATGCCGTTAGAGCCTGTCCTGTGTATATTCGGCATCAAACGTGTGGTTTTCCTGCAGTTGGTGCTTGTCTTGTGTAATTTATGTACCAAACACGTGCTTATCATGCAGGTAGAGCTTGTCTTTTGTTATTAAGGCACTTATGTGTGGTTCTCATGTTGTTTGTGCTTGTCTTATGCAATATAGGTACCAAACGTGTGCATATCATGCCGTTCGTGACTGTCTTCGGTATTTTAGGTATCAAACGTGTGGTTCTGGTATGCGGTTGTTGCCTATATTGTGTATTTTAAGTACTATACACGTGCTTATCATGCAGGTACGGCTTGTCGTGTGTAATTTAGGCATCAGACGTGTGGCTATCATGCCGTTGGTGCTTTAATCGTATAATTTGGAAGCAGACATGTGATTGTCATGCCGATGGAACATGCCTTGTGTGTTTTTATGTATCAAACGTGTGGTTCTCGTGCCATTGGTGCTTAAATTGTGTTATTTGGTATCAGACGTGTGGTTCTCATGCCGTCGGTACATGTCTTGTGTATTTTATGTAGCAACCGTGTGGTTCACATGCAGTTGGTGCTTTTCTTATTTAATTTAAGTACCAAATAAGCAAGTTCCCATGCTGTTGGTGCTTTAATCGTCTTATTTGAGTACCAAACGAGTGCATATCATGAAGTTGGTGCTTGTCTTTTGTAATTTAAGTACCAATTACGTGTCACGTGCTTATCACGCAGATTTTGTATAATTCAGGCACTAAACGTGTTGTTCTCATGCCTTTAGTGCCTGCCTTGAGTAAACATCTCCGATTTTGATAAACTTTCTATTTTTTTTACACATCGTTCCCTTAATCTACCAAAACTGTCCGTGTGATGTTTCCTTATTGGACTATTTATGCATATAGAGAAAGTGAACAAAAAAAAGAGTACAAGAATATAAGGTTAAAAGGATCCTCAAAACAAGAATGAAGCAAGGATGGAAAGGAAAACAAGTATGAAGTAAGGATTGAAAAGGAAATAAAAATGAAATAAGGATGGAAAAGAAAATAAGAATGAGGTAAGGAAAGATAGGAAAACAATAATGAAGTAAGGATGGAAAGGAAAACAAGTATGAAATAAAGATTGAAAAGAAAACACTAATGCAATAAGAACTGAAAAGAAAACAAGAATGAGATAAGGATATAAAGGCAAGGATAAGAAGAATGAAGTATGAAAAGAAAAGAAAATAAGAATGAGGTAAGAAAAGATAGGAAAACAATAATAAAGTAAGGTTGTAAAGGAAAACAAGAATGAAAAATACAATAATGAAGTAAGGGTGGAAAGAAAAAAAATTACAAGAATGAAGTTTGAACTTAGTATACAAAAGGTTGAAGTTAAAAAGTAAGTATGAAATAAAATCATAGTATGAGTATTGTAAGCTAAGAAATTGGAAGAAAATAAAAGTAGGTGCAGAGTTATATGAGAATATGTAAGAACATGGGAAAGGCGCTTAATCCTCCACGACCGGTGATTAAGCAATTGTAAGAATACAACCGTAATTTGGTTGACCCCATGGATGGGGATTTATAAACAAGGGACTATTCACTTAACTGGTAAACTGCCGCGATATAAATTTACGATACATAAACATATATTAATATCTTTTATATACCTAAGAAAAAACTTTTATCGCGTTACAAACATTTGCATACCATTATTATTATTAAATGATAAAAATAATTTTATTTCGTCTAACATCAATGAATAAATATTTTATCTGTTGTTATATTTTCCAAATTTTTAGTTTCACCATAATACTCAATTTCTTTATTTATTTTAAAAGAAAAAGGGACACAATATATGGTTTATTGAAATAGCTATTAATAGCATTGATAATCCATTGCCAAAGGACACATGTTTCATCGCAATC